>OY982570.1:2854846-3454846 GCA_963859945.1 Euplagia quadripunctaria | reverse complement strand
TTTCAATGATTTTGAATACTTAATTTTATTTTATCTTTAATTAAGGCACACTGTGTGGTTTTCTAAACAAACTTTTTTGTACCCTTCAGATTGTTTCACCGTACACAATACAGTAAAAAATCCTACCTGGACGATTCCCCCTTTAATATAAATATATTTATAATATAGGTGTTAAGAATTAAATTAACCTTAAAAAGGGTATATAACCCACATAATTTTTTTTTTATGTTATAGAGAGCAAACGAGCAGACGGGTCACCTGATGGTAAGTGAATACCGCCGCCCATGGGCACCTGCAACTCAAGAGTCACCGGCCTTTAAGGTGGGAGTATAGAAAAGGGGGAAAAGGGGGAGAGGGTGAAGGGGGGGAGGGAAGGATTAGTGCCTCCGGTAACCTCACTCACTCGGCGAAAAACAATGCAATCATCGCTTTACTGCCGGTTTTCTGTAAGGCCGTGGTATCGCCCCAGTCGAGCCGGCCCGAACGTGCCGAAGCATGGCTCCCCCACGAAAAAAATGCGCCTACATCACGATGAATTGTGATAAGCTATATTCTTCATCCCTTCATTTTCCAACCTTAGAGGTGGATTATTATATTTAAATGGGACCATTTTTGAGTACAATTAAATAAATTATTGAAATCGGTTCACAAATGGCGAAGATATCGCGTAACATTTACACAAAAAACAAAAATTACGTTGTTCTCAATTCACCATTTTTTTTCCTATTTTTTTAAGTCAGTTAATAAAAGGAAAAGTGTACTTATCTAAGTGATAGACTTGTTTTTATATGCAAGCAAGAATATAGCAGAATTGCTATAGTAAGCATAAAGTATCCTAATAGCTAAAACATCGGACTTTCGATTGCGTGGTTCCAACTTCAAAATCACTCACGAGAAAAGCATTTGGCTTATTTGGAAGGGTTAACATGCTTCTTATTAATGTGCTCTCATCGTTAAAACTACCAGATTTTTTTTCAAGTTACTGCCTTACGTTTCGTGTTGTGAAACTACATCTAGCATTTTCTTTCACTATTTTTCCGACTTCAGCTCTAATAAAAAGCGCTGTGTTTCATTAAAGCGATAATAGTAATAAATATTTTAACATCGCAGTATAACGGTTTATCTCATTCACCTAATGAAATATCTTACTCCATATTAAATACGAAACAATGCCAGTAATGACATCTAGAATAACGTAAAACAATTTAGGCCCTATTCAATTTAGTTTGATAAGTTGCGTTCTTTGAATAATTAATAGAGTACTGGAGAAAATTCTGTGTTTTGATAGCATTCCGTCATTAATACACATTTACAAAAATGAATATCCATATATGTATGTCCTGTTGGGTTTATTACCATAACATCTAAGTGGAGAATTTTTTATATATAGATTAGTATGTAACAAATTTTTCACTACCACAAAAAAACACTTTGTACATTTTACTATTCATTTCAAACATACATTATTATACTCATTCAAGTAAGAAACAGTCTCACAACCACTGATATAAACTATGAAAATCACTAACTAACCGTAACTGCCAAGTCGTTCGTACCGCTATCCGCACTCAAGAGAAGTTCTCCACTTATTCCTACCCTTTTATAACTTTTATAACCCCAATTATCAATCGACCAATAGCATTGCGTTACCGGTATAACCAGTCAAAATAATGTCTATTAACTTATTTCCATGAACTGTGTTATCATCTGTTATAGTTTGTCTCTATTTTTTGATTGGCGATAACATTCATGTGATAATCAATTAACTTTGTCATTCCCCATTTTTGTTACCTACGTTGTGACGATTGATTCTTAAGTTAGAGACTAAAGGTTCTGACTTCCCGCTAATAGCCAGTTCGAGTTATAAGTGTGTGACCCTGAGCGTCTTGAGCTATTGTTCATACTCCTCAATCGATTTGTAGATGTAATATGCCTTTCCTTCTTACCTACCCGTTTGCCGTTTCAATATACTCTCAATTCTCCCGTCTTTCATTCCCAATGCCAGGTGGATGGCGATAGGCTTGCCTCCCTATTACGTGCGTGGAACTAAATTATAATTTGCAAAATGTTAGTTTAATACACCTCCGCCAGGCGTTAGTGTATTCAGTAAGTTTTTAAACTACTATTATAGTAAGAAAAAATAATTACTGCAATTAACATTAGTTTTTACAAATATTTTATAGGATTTAATCTGCAAGAACACCTCTTCCAATAAAGGCCACAAAGATATCTAGTCCTTTCTACATTGGGCTCTTTGTGTTCAATTGAGGCCAGCTGTATTTTTAATTTCATTTTCCCATCTCAAACACGGTTTTCCCTTCCTTCATAGGTGTAAGTATATATGTAATACTTAATTGTATCTCAAGTGATCGCCATTGTCCACGGCTTATTGAATGATTTATGTTCTAAAGCATTACTTGAGATGATTACGGCTACTTGCAATTGGGGAGCTATTTACATTTCAAAACTGCAGAGGTTCCATGTTGCCTCATTTTTTTTTGCAAAAAATTTTGTGAATTTATTTATGTTCACTTACTCAACAACTATCTTTACTCAACATTACAATTTTCCATTATTATGGAGACTATCATAAATCCGCACAACATACAACGTCATCACTAATTCTTACTCTTGGCCGCGTCTTAAGTCGTACTGAAGTATCTCAGTTCATTTGACTGCATTGAAATCTGTTTCAGCTCGGATCTTAGATGTAGGCATGATACACAGTGTGTTGGAATTATGGTCGACTGGTACATTTATGATTTAACATTACCACATCTTTGTGGTAAAGTAGAAGTCAAGGCCGCATTCACCTTCAAGGCTACACTCAACAAAATTTTTAAGAGTGTACGGCATAACAAATTTCTGTTAAAGTTGGAACCGAACGAGGACCATTGTACTTTTGCCGTACAGAAGATCGCTGTTAAACAGCGCTTCATTTGTAGGGGGAGGCGTTTTTTCTGCTGGTAGTTTTACCAGAGCTTTATAAGAAAAGGGATATTAGGAACTCGTAAGGAACACTAGAGGTATTTAGAGCAAGCGCTCTCTACTTACACTATATACAAGCATTTATAGACCAACTTAGTTGTACAGAAAAGGTTGCTGAATTCGGAGGAAATAAATCTTAGGCCACCATTCCAACAACTGCGACAGCTGTACATCGGGATTAGCAAAACTGACTCCTCATATAGTGTCAGAGTTATGCAAATTATTAGGAACTAAGTTTAATGTGACTTACTTGCAATCAATTTCTTTTTAAACTCCACCTACCCTCTTCTTTCCTACCCAGAACAACACGTGGCGGGCTGAGGTGTCACCCCCTTACAGTTCAAACAATCCCAACTAGAATCAAACGGTTCAGTACCTCCTTTCTTTGCCGCACTATTAAAATGTGGAACTCATTATCAGCACACGTGTTCTCTTTGACATATATAATCCCGGGCCCTTTAAGCGGGGCGTGAAAAAGCATCTCTCGAGGCCGTCAAACTCAGGGCCACCATTTTAGTATTATCCATATCTATAATGGTGGTCGTCAGTCTTTGGACCTCACTCTAGCTTTCCATCAGGCGATTTGGGGTGACTCTGACGTGCCATAATATAAAAAAATATGATTGTTGTCCACATTATTAGATTAACGATCCGAAGGGACTGTAATGAGTAACTCATTACAGGCCCTTCGGATGTTAATTGCTATTGAAATATTGAATTGTAAGCGCGAGTTTTTAACCTAAAACAAACCTTAAAACAGAATTCACATTTAACTGTTTCTTGATTAAAAATTATGTAAATAATTAAAACTATTCTAACAAATTCATCCCACTGTATATTACACAGTTGTCATTCTGGCAACACACTCACGCCGCAGCAAAGGTGCACAAGGGCGCGCTTCTGACATCGCGTGAGCAATCGCACTAAAAGCCACCGAGCGCTTGTCACACCTGCTTTGTATTGCTACTCAAAAGTACAGACTGCATACAAATGACATACACATTTTTTTAAATACAAATGTTTAAGAAATTACGACTTCAATTTACATTAGTTGTGTAAATAGGGTCTTATATTTATAGAGAATGACACATTTCGGATACTCAATGTTCAATCAAATTGCGTCAACTGTACTTTATAAATAAGTCCCGATGCACACCTAATATGCGTATAAGTCGTGACACTTAAAAAAAATTCATTATTCAATTATTTTTTACCTTTTGACATAAGTAGTTTTGAGAAACAGAGCACAGAGTGACATTACCGCTAAAGTAGAGATAGCTGAAAAGGTACGAGAATGCAGTGATTTCTTTTGAAAGTGAAATTGCCCGCCTGATAGTAAGCGGTTACTATTGCCATTAGGGGTTTGAAATTCCAGAGGAGTCCCATGCGCGTTGCTGAACCCTTCAAAACATATATACTCCTTTCTTGAAGAGTCCCATACTGTAGTCCCTCGGGAAAACTTCGGCAGGGAGCTCATTCTGTAGGCGGAGCGTTGGGGGGAGGAAATTCCTCTGGAACCGAGACCATTTGGGTTTCAAGGTGTGAGGATGAATGCCCTGCCGGTAGCGAGCGATGCAGTGGTAGAATACGGCCATGGACATCATGTTAAACAGTTCCTCAGAGCACTACCAACCTATACAAACGGTTCTTTGTAGTCGTTTTCACATAATTTAAACTAAAAAAAATATCTGATATTTTTTTTTGTATTGGTATCACTAAAACTTGTCAATAGATGCTGAACAAAAAAGAAATTAAGGAAATCAGTTGACTAACATAAGAGAATTATGGTATAGGGGGCAAACGAGCAGACGGGTCACCTGATGGTAAATGACTGCTGCCGCCCATGGGCACCTGCAACTTAAGAGTCAGAAGTGCGTTGCCAACCTTTAAGTAAGTGAAGGGAGAAGAGGGGGGAAGAGTGGGAAGAGTACAACAACACTCACGTGGCAAAAAGCAATGCAAGCAAATTGCTTCACTGCCGGTTTTCTGTGAGGCCGTGGTATCCGGTCAAGCCGGCCCATACGTGCCGAAGCATGGCTCTCTCTCGAACCCTATTTATATGTGGATAATAATTAATTTATTAATGAACTCTTTGTCTAATTTATGTGCCCCAAAAACCACGTCCTAATTCCAAACTTCCATCCATTTACCTGCATACTACAAGGCCTTTACATGAGGGCCTAATGAAAATTTAAATGCAATTATTATTTTATAAGCACTAAAGGACCCTCGTACATAGTCGAGAGGTTTTAAATACTCCATGACACGGCTGATGAAATTACTGACACTTAGTTAAATTGGTCACTTAATGTAGATAGTTAATTTATTTAGGTAAGGGTATCTTAGTACCAACCTAATAATACTTGTATCTTTAAAAATACATGTTTGTGTTTATAGATTTGAAGTTAAGACATTTGGCTTTTTTCTTTGGGAAGTTAGGTTTTCCTAGTTTCGACCAAAGTTCTACAACAAAGGAAGTGGATCCCATTTTGCAGGCTGCTCAGTTTCCGTGTTTTTAACGGACTTCAGAAAAAGAGGAGGTTCTCAATTCGTCGAATTCTTTTTTTTTTATGCATGTTCCCCGATTACTCAAAGACGCCTGGACCGATTCGGACATTGTTCTTTTGTTTGAAAGGGTATACTTCCCAGGTCAAGATTTGATAATGGGTTCCTGAAGAAATTGAGGGTACTCTTCAAATTTTATAGGCGTACTTAAAGCGATTTGGGTTTTTTGGGCGCATTGAAGTTGCTGATACTTTTTTAAAAAGATAATTATATTAGTAGAGGTGAGGTTGTTTTATAGTCAATTATTTTATCGTTATAATAATGGTAGTTTACCTCCGGAGAAACTTTCTCCTATTTACAACGAAAGTAACACTTGTGCAGACTCTATTGTCAATTATTTTCAAAATAGACTTGCTGAAAGGAGTATTTAACGAACAATCAAAAAAGACCAAGGCTGTTATCCTCCTTTATACTCTCCAGTCAAGTACAGATCCATATTATTTCTTACGATGTAAACATAAATCCTTTAATAACCGTTTCTCCTCAAATAAACGTGCGAACTCCAAGGATGAGCATATTAACACAATCCTTGATTCATGTTGACCTCAAAAGGTAAATGTTCGCACGGAATTGAATTTTACTTAACCATACTAAATGTTTAACACGAAAATACGTACTAACTGAAATAATCACTCAGTTTTAGGCTGTTACACTTGAAACAATTACAATATTATGGCTTAGGCCGGCAATTAATTAGAATGAATGAATGATATCGCTGTAGAATTTTAATGCTTGAGTTTCCTTTATTAATGTATACAATTAAATAGTTAAAATGTCCGTAGTACAGCTTATTTAAGACATTATTTTTATATGGCAGCCCCGCTAGAATTAAAGACAGACCCAGGACATTATTTTGCACGTTTTAAAAATTCTTTAGGACTAAATACAGGAGTAATAAGAATTGTAACGAATTTACGTATTTCTACCTAAATCGTAGAGGTTGATTTTTCGAATTCATGAAGGGAGTATAGGCTCTGTATATGAGGTATAGCTCATGACTAAATTCATAAAAAGATGCCCTTTATTCAAATTTCTGGTGCATACCTTACTCTATATTTCCATTAATGCAGAAATCGGACACATTAGATAAAAACCATATCTCGTCTTACTTCCACTTCAGTGAAAACAACTGTTAATTCGCACACGTCAACAAAAATTTTGGCTCGCAATGTAGCGTGGAGAAAAGCGTGGTGGAGTGGTGAATATTAGAGTGAGGACAGAATACGCTAGTGATGTGAGCCACTTTGCTGTCATGCTGATGTTAGGCGAACTAGATATTTCCAGCGTCTTTGTACAAATTGCTTGATATTGGTAGGCTATTCTGCAGAAGTGTTCTTGTCTATACTTTTACGTATCTGCTCATCTCTGCTTCAGTGTAAATTTTCACCTTTTTTACTGCCTTGCTTTTCTCTTCTCAGCCCATCTCTGCTTCAGATACATGCATAAACGAACAATTACGTATAACTGGTGTGATAAGAAAACTAAAGATTTTTTTAAGCTATAGGGGATAAACGAGCAGACAGGTCACCTGATGGTAAATGACTACCGCCACCCATGGGCACTTGCAACTCACAAATGCGTTGCCGCCCTTTAAGGTGGAAGTAGGGGAAGGGTGGAAGAGGGGGAAGGGTTAGGGCCTCCGGTAACCTCACTCACACGGTGACAAGCAATGCAAGTGTTGCTTCACTGCCGGTGTTCTGTGAGGCCGCGGTGTCACTCCGGTCAAGCCGGCCCATAAGTGTCGAAGCATGGCTCTCCCACGATAAGTTAAAAATATATTTAAAGATAAAAACAAAACATAGTTATCTCTCTATATTTCTTCTTGTCTTTCTTTTTAAGGTCAGATATTCAAACCATTCATGCTAGTTATTGAATTACGTAGAAGGATCTCAAAATAGAATCACATCAAATGGGTGTGCATAAAATTGTAAAACTTTCAGCACTCTCCAATTCATTAGTTATATAAAACTTTTTCTATTAGAATTTGAAATTGCCAACCGTGACTAGGTGTTGGCGGAACACACGCTCATAAAGGACCACGGCTTCGTACTCATCAAGCCCCGTATTATTATTCAGAGCCTCAAACTTCTGAACAAGTGGCAACCATCACTCAATGGTTAATGTTTTCCGACCTTCCATATAAATTAAACTAAGCCTAGGGTTCTACCACTCATTATTAACTTAAACAATCGTTAGTCCCGAGCGTGCTATGTGACTAAAAAGTTTTTCCAGCAAAGCTATCTGTGCGACCTTTAGGAAAGGAAAATGTGTTTTAATTTACACAAATCGACCTCAAAGGACTGACACCCATTAACCAGTTTTACGCTTTTAATGGCATCACAGTTTAATAAATTAAAATATTAATTAATCATCTCGGAGTTTGTTTATAATTTATGTGGAGGTACTTCATTTCCGATGGGATTGAGGAAAACCGTTCGGTTTATCGTTTGATTAAGTATGAAGGTAATAATAATAATAGAATCAGTTTTGTTAAACAATTTAGATTTTTCAAGTGACTGAATTACCAAATTAATTTTTCACTAAATTAGTTCCTTCCAAATAATTTGAATATATTAACACTTAAAAACCGATAAAAGGAATCAGAAGGTAAAAAAAACAGTACCTATTTAATATATATAATTAGGTTAAAAATAAAAAGTATGTAAAAACATATCTAAATGTACACTGGAAGTTCTGCGCTCCTGGCCGCTCATAAATGTTTGAATTTCGAATGTTATATTTTTTTAAATACAAGAAACTCGGCTCCGTCTTACGAATTTTCAATCAGGTCACGTGTCCTGACGCGAGTTTAACAATTTTTACCCATCCCAAAAAGTGCACAACGCCGCTAAAGAAGATTTCACTTCAAAAAAATTGACAAACCCGACTACATAAAAGTGATTTATGAACGTAAAAAGCATCATAAATATTAAAACTGGGATAACATTTTAGTATTTATGATGCATTTTACGTTTTTGAGGATTCTCATTATGAGGATTCACCAAATCATCGTATGTAGGAGACAAGCTAAATAAAGGATATTTTGCATGTGTGCAATTGAATGTTAGTCTAAGTCGTATGGTGTACTTTTTCAGTTCGTTATTGTTATTTATACGTGTAAATATATAAAGTACCTATTTATTTTTTTACTATATTATTTCGATTTCAAAATAATGCCACTACAAAAGTAGAGTGAAATAAATAAACAATCTTTGCGTATACGATATCTATCATCATTATTATATCGTTGGAGATCTCTCTGTAAAAAACCTGCTTAAGATTCTAATTGGAAAAATTGAGGGGTCTTGAAGGACCCTCGTCATAAGCTGTCAGCACCAAATATTTACAAAAACAACTTTATCTGTTAAAATTCTAAAATATTATAATAAACGTCTCGGCTTTATTTTCGGGCTTCTTTACACCTGTTATTTTAAATATTTTTGAAGTGAAAACTGCTTTAGTCGCGTTGAGTGGTATTTAGTAGCGGCAAAACTTACTCGGTGCGGTTTGCGTCACTGACCGTCTGACGCAATACGTCACATTAGCAACAGCGTCGTTAGAAAAAAAAACACACTTATTTTTTCAAAGTTTTAAGTTTTCACTTCTGCCCATGTTTCCCCATGACTGCCTATGTATTTTTCCACGCTTTATATTAGCTTCACTTGTATGTTTGTAACCGACTCCTTTGGGCACGATTTTGACCCACTTTAAACGGCCAGATTTCATTCAAATTTTGCACACGTGTCAAAGACCGATGACAATGCAATAATTCGATTAATTTTTTTATTTTTTTAGTTTAATTTTCTATAAAAGCGTGTTTTTTAGTTTTTGAAACTATAATTTTATTAATAAACATTTTAAATACTATTAACTGAATGTGAAATGAGTGGATTGTGTGGATTACATTAAAACTTCATACTATCTCTAGAATGCAACAGAATACGTGAGTCTATATTATAAATGGTATTATAATAGTGCTTTGATTAAAATATAATATAACAAAAAAGTAAACTATAATTGTTCGATCACTTAATTTTATTAATTCTATTGTATTATTTAGATTAAATGTATGAATAAGGAACATTAACCGTACATACCATATGTAGTCGATATGATTATTGCATTCGTTTTAGGCGACCTCATATTAGGCGAATATTTATTTTACATATAGTCTACATTTGAAAAATAATAATAAATAAAACATATTTATCAGGACTAAAAACTAAATGAATAAATTAAAAGTAAATAACATCTAATCCATGATTAAACTATATCACTTCTAACTTTGACTCTTCTTCGGCAACTTATCATCTGTCTACCCTTATCCTAATTTCATGTTTTATTTTTCCATTCTACTCTATCATTCGTCGTTTCACTGCTTACTCCCTTTCACACAGAAAAAAAGATATGGCTATATCTTTTTTCTGTGTGAAATTCATCCAACTTTTCTTTGGTCGTCCTCTGCTCTTGTACTCACACTACTCTGCTCTTCAGCATTCCATGTACTCCTCTGCTCTTAAGTAATTTACGTCTAAACTTATTTTGGAGATAAATTACTGTCTTGATTTTTATATGAGGTTACGCTTCCACTAACTCCATTTAGTAGCAAACGATATAACGTTGGAAAGTATCAAACAATGTCAAGAACACAAGTTACCAGACAATCGGTAAGGAGATAAAATCTCTTCCAAGTTCGGAAATGCAGTAGGTCAATCAACTTGTCAACGATCCTTCAGGCCTTCTTTTTTTTTATGTTATAGGGGGCAAACGAGCAGACGGGTCACCTGATGGTAAATGACTACCGCCGCCCATGGGCACCTGTAACTCAAGAGTCACAAGTGCGTTGCCGCCCTTTGAGGTGGGAGTAGGGGAAGAGTGGGAAGACGGGAGAGGGGGATTAGAGGGGAGGGGAGGGGAAGGACGGGAAGGGGGAGAGGGCAGGGTTAGGGCCTCCGGTAACCTCACTCACGTGGCGAAAAGCAATGCAAACATCGTTTCACGGCCGGTTTTCTGTGAGGCCGTGGTATCGAGCGGAGTCGAGCCGGCCCATACGTGCCGAAGCATGGCTCTCCCACCAATAAGCCTTAGATAGCAAGCTTGTCTTAGATAGAAGATCAGAACAGAATTCCATACAGTGCAGTACCGATTCTCATTTTTGACGTAAGCTTAAAGTTTTCATGCACGTGATTATGGTATCTACTGAATATGAACAAGGATTTAAAGGGATTCCAATATTTGTTCTGTGCAATATACTCCATTTAACTTCAGGTCAAACTTTTCAATAAACTTAAGACGTTAAGTATAGCTACGGTTTTTTATAAGATCCCTAAGATACGCTAATTTTGGGACGGTCTTATGCTAATTAGTCTGCGACATAATTAGCGACCTTGTTATTCAGTTAACTAACACTGACTTTTTCTAAAAGAAGTAATAGAACGATTTGCCATGGCAACTGGGTATTGCTCAACAGTTAAAGCCTTCAAATTAAACTTAGTGACTACCAAAGAGTTTCTTGTTCTTGTGTAGTTGGACGATATTGCATTCTTGCTGAGAGTGAGGACGGTCGCTGGAGATAATCAGAAAATAGATTCTGGTGTTGACAGTTATATAGACAACCGTAATCACTTACACAACCCGTAATGGTTCTTACATAGAAAAACCATTATTTTCCTTTCAACCGACTATTCAATTACAGGAAGTGTTTGTGAATTTATTGCGACCAGTCCCTAAACACTGGCTTACTGCGTAGAATTCAGATACTATTGTACAGAAATTAAACTTCAAATGAATAAAATATATATTTTTTTAACATTTCCCTGCTAAATTCTGTTTTCTGCGTTTTTTGAAGTGTTCATTTTATTATTATTATTTATATAATAAGTTATTTGGTATATTTTAAAGTTATCAAACGTATTAAAATAAAGAGTAGTAAAATAGAAATAAAAACTTAAAACAAATAAAAATAAAAAATAAAAACTTGAAGAAAGCTATTCCAAAGCCCACAACTAATAATGTATTTTTACTCTTTTGTAAACACAAAGCGTTTTTGTGTTTGCTTCAAATTAGGTTCATCAACAGTCTTTTCAAGAAGAACGTGACCGCTATTACTAAAAAAAAAAATGTCACCACCGCACTACCTCTTTTCTTCTCATAGTAATTTTCGTCTCACGTAGTATATTTTCTATCGGTGTTTAGCATTATTAATTCTATTAAATTGTTTATTTTTACAATGAGAAAAAAATACTTGAAATGGCACGAAGCAGTGTTACTTGTTCAACATGCTATAGGATCGAAACTATTATATAAATCGTCTGCAAAATACTTGAAAAAGCCTTAAGATTATGTTAAGAAATGGATAATACGATATTGAGAGGTAAGGAACGTGGACAACCTGCCCGAGATGGTGTGAAGCCTAGTTACAGCTAAAAAGCAAAATAGAGCGTCACTTCTTCTTTTTCGAGATACTCCAGGCCTTTTATTGCGTTCTGCAAAATCAAAACAACGGCAGAAGGGAAAAGAGATATCCCTAAATACAATCCAGAATCGCCTGCATGAAAACGATCTATCTTTTGGCACTACTTTGAGGAAACTTATTCATCTGGAAAACTCGATCAAAAATGGCTGAACTGGACAAAAGCAAATTACAACCATGGAGTAAGTAAAATAAAAATCCTTTAGAGAATGTGTGGTCCTACATCGAAATGCATCTCAAGAAAAAGCAAGTCTCTTATTATATTAAAAAGAAATGGCTGTCCTTACATTAGAGCATACTAAAATACTTTTTTTTTATGTTATAGGGGGCAAACGAGCAGACGGATCACCTGATGGTAAATGATTACCGCCGCCCATGGGCACCTGTAACTCAAGAGTCACAAGTGCGTTGCCGCCCTTTAAGATGGGAATAGGGAGGAGCGGGAAGACGGGAGAGGGGGATTAGAGGGGAGGAGAGGGGAAGGACGGGAAGAGGGAGGGGGCAGGGTTAGGACCTCCGGGAACCTAAGTCACGCGGCGAAAAGCAATGCAAGTATTGTTTCACGGCCGGTTTTTTGTGAGGCCGTGGTATCGAGCGGAGTCGAGCCGGCCCATATGTGCCGAAGCAGGCTTGGCCACGTACCTACTTTTTGAAAATATGGAAAAAGCTGCCAAGTCATAACTACTATTTTACAAAATATTAAGTAATTGTGCAAAAACCAAAAACATGTACTTCAATGAAATATATGAAAAAAAATCTCTGAATTATTTTTTCCAAATAAATGCGGACACGTTCTTGTTGAGCACCCTGTATAAAATGTCTACATCATTATCTTGGTGTTGTTTTGCTGATAGTACAAGTGAACGTCATTAGTCGTATTGTTGAGCTATCAACATTATTCGACGTCTCGATGTCTTTGCAACACCTTGTTTGTGCTTTATTTGCTAGCAGTGTTGCAGAATTTCAATTTGATTCGTATAGGGTATTCTAATGCCTCTTTGGTTCAGCGGTAGTTGGTGCTTGTGTTTGCGTGCGATCGTCATATAATACGTTGGATTATTAAGTCGTCAAATCAAGGAGTCTGAAGGCACTAAGAATTGTACTGGGAACAGTACAATTCTTAGTGCCTTCAGACTCCTTGCTGCACGGACTCGCGAAATAGATGCCAATAAGCTTGTCCTTTATTGCTGAAAAACGAGTGTGTAACTATGGCTTCAAGGACATACACTAATATTCGTGTAACCTCGTGTAGCAAATAAGTTCTGTAGTAAGCTTTCATTTAACTTCTTTTTTACCCCCGACGCAAAAATAGGGGGGTTTATAAGGTTGACGTATCTGTGTGTCTGTCTGTCGTATTGTAGCTCCCAAACGAATAGACCGATTTAAGTGCGTTTTTTTGGTTGTAAGGTGACTTGATCGAGAGCGTTCTTAGATATAAATCAAGAAGATCTGTTCAGCCGTTCGAAGATCATCAGCTTTTATAACTATTGTTGAAGGGATTTTAGACTCGGGGGTATTTTCAATTTCAAATTTATGATTATTGTTCGTTGTGTGGTAGGTATGTTGCTGAGGTATTAAAATTATTTTTGTTTTTTTTATAAGTTGAAAGTAAGTCAAGGAATCTTAATAGAGGCAAAGCAATGCAGACATCTACATAAAATGAAATAATACATATAGTAGTGTTTTTTTTTTAATGTCGTTGACTCGGATAGAGTTGAGAGCTAGAGTTTGATTGGAACAGTTAAGATAAGAAAAGATAAGATAATTATCTTATCTTAACTATTCTAATTGTTGTAACTCTAACTAACAAAATTTTATTTGATACACCTGGGTATGCACACATAGCAAGGAGAAAGTGATATCAGTGTTATGAGTTTTTAAACACCATTAATCAGTTGACTGCCTAGCGAAGGAATATGTTCATTAATAATTTTTATAAAGCATTATTTTATGCAATTCTTACCATTAATTTATCTGCACAGATTTCTGCCCACTCAGTCGTCATATAACAACACCCACAAATATATTTAGACTTAAAGGCTACTTAAGTTTACTCAATGCACATTGTACATTCACACAACACAGAAAACCACTTAACAGACGTAATATCAATAAACATTAACAATAAACATCTCTTTAATAGAGGTCTTAAGTGTAGAGGTCTTAATGCATTCGTAGTAAGTGGTTTTTGAGAAAATCTTTAATACCATCGTGTTCAAATAAGTTTCTATAACATTATATGAGAAAATTCAAAGTAATTCTTGTCTTTGTTTTACTCCCTTGATACATGTGTATAATCAAAGAATAACGCAATCTTTGATAATATAGTAAGTTTTTTAAAATACATACTCGTAATTTTAGGGTTTTCCATCGGGGAATTGCATCGATAAGTCCCGATTTAAACATCTAAAATGTAAAGTTGCGAAAGTTTAAAAACAAAAGAAGAAAAAAACAAAACGTGATTACTAATGATATATTACACACAGAAAATCTTAAGACAATCAAAAGCTGCCTCGAGACCATTAAGCTTGAGTCCTATCAAGGGAGTTAATAAGAGGAGATAAGCAAACAAACAGAGCCCTCTGAGGATCGCGGGACCTCCAAATTCGATTCCGACATAAAAAAAAGAATTAATGCGATTCCGCCCCACACCCTTAGTGTTTTCATAACGCTTTCAATTTCGCCAATTATTCTTTGGTGTAGCATTTTGTGGCTGATTTTTGTCTTGTGATTTATTCAAGAGGGGATTTTTTTAAAATATGAAAAAAATATAAATAGATAACACTTTATTTGTCCACCAGGATTTTACAGAGAATATTATCCTACTAATATTATAAATGTGAAAGTGTGTGAGGATGTATGGATGTTTGTTGCTCTTTCAAGCAAAAACTACTGAACCGATTGCGATGAAACTATAGTATGTATGTAGATAGCTGGAGTACTGGACTCGTATTCCAGGCAACCTTGGGATATAACAGAACGATTTTAATGACCTGGTAGTTATAGTTGTACTATATTTCGTTCCAGTACTTTTAACTGGTCAACAATCGTTAACGGATTAACTTTTAAATTGATTGTTAGTTGGTAATTTGATTGTTCACTGCCCTTTTCAAGAATGTTTTTTGTTAATTGAGCTTGAAGAGGTTTTAATCCCAACCAATGTCCCTTATAGTTGGCGTGAAATGAAAACCGTAATAAATTATATCATCTGTTAAATACTTCAACTGCAAGATTATAAATATTTTTCGTATTATACATAAATATATATGATATGACTTAGTATGGACGTACACAATTTAGTTAGATACTTTAAGGAAAGAGGCAGATCAACAGATTTTAGATTTAGAAGAAGACTATGATTTTTAGCGCATATAACGCAGTGAATCAGCTGCGCATTAATTCAGTATTCTGCTGATAACTAGGGTCATCAGGGCTCTAGAGAGTATAGGCAAACAGACAACGGAGGGGCCTCAAATGCGATCTTTATCAAGTAACTTTAGGATGTGATAGATGCTGATGTATATAAAAACGTAGACACAGAATACATAATAGTACAGGTATAGAAGACTCAATCCGCCAAATCATTTAAATAAATAGCGATTCTTGTTACGACACAATAAAGTCGGAATTTAGGTCGCACAGCGCTAATTACCTACAGTTATATTTACCTAGAAGTTGCCTCTCTTTCTATCGCTTAACTCTTATCTGTTCTCATGACGCCGCGACGTTAGGGTTGTCTTTATTAAGAATTAATGCATCTGATTACTCTATTTTTGTAAACATATAAACCTAGGATAGGTACTAATAACTCGATAGTCTAGATACGAAAGGATGATGCAGCGCTTGAGTGAGAATTGAACTACCGTGCGGAGCGGCCGGCGCACGGCAGCCCACTTAATTTTGGCACGATTAGTCGACCGCACCGTGTACTAGTGGCTTACTATACCTACACTGCGGAGTGAACCTGGCCTGAGGTAGGTTATATATAACATATTTTATACATGAATAAAATTTATTTAAAAAACGTTTATTATAAATGCATTACATAACTTATCTATATATAAACATAACATATTATATATTATATAGGTGTACATATACAATTCAATAGTAAGGGTATCCCTTGTACGGAACCGTATTTTTAAGAAAACAAAACACAGTCCGTACAGTTTATCTTAGATTGTGCGTACTTACAATAACACCATCAAGCCATCTTGTCAGTCAAGTCGCTAAGATAAAGCGTTTGTGTTAGAGATAAAATAAATGACTGAGGAATGACTCCCTTTGGGGGTTATCGCTTAGTGTGGAGCAAGTTATGAACGTGGACGATTACATATTTTTACGAGAACGTAGGGGGTAGAGGGTAGAGGGGGGACATGTTGAGAGGGAAGGGTTAGGGCCTCCGGTAACCTCACCCGCTCGGTAAAATACAATGCAAGCATTGTTTCACTACCGCTTTTCTGTGAGGCCGTGGTATCACTCCGGTCGAGCCGGCCCATAAGTGTCGAAGCATGGCCCACCCAGGAGAAGTTAGTTTTGTGGGTAATTAATCTATAATATGTATATATATTTAGTAATTTGACAGCACGGGTAGCGCAATGGTTAAATTGGTCGCCTAGCCGTTACGCCGCCCTGAGTGTTGTGGGTTTGATTCCCATACGGTACAAAAATTACTTTGATCCACAAATAGCTGTCCAAATCTGAATATTCTTTGTGTCCGTTGTATCAATTTTTGTAAAGTCCCTTCTGACACAGGAATAATTCACATGTTTATAAGCAGTCTGATTACTATAGTACAGGCTCTGCCTAGTTTGGGATCAGACGGCCGTGTGTGAGAGATTTTTTTGATGGTTTCTAGGCTCCTTGCCATTGAGAATTTTCTTACCGAAGAAACTTGACCACAATTCTTAGACCAGATAGAGAAGTGGAAACAAACATAAGCGCACCATGCCACCACTTCAAACAAGCAGACGAAGAGCTTGATGCAGAGTGGTAATTGGCAATACCAGTGGTATGTGGTATGACTTGCAAACCCATCACTTCATCATGATTGAATTGAGTCTCCAAGGTGGAGTAGCTTTCCCAGTCGGAACGCTCCAATTCAAGTAGAATCTCTAACCAGTAAAATCTAGGGAAAAATTTTTGCCATTGGTCTCTTTAGCCTTGTACCACCAAATGGGAATAAAACGCTAAAACGGAAATGTTTCCTACAAAATAATAATACAATTACGTCTTTAAGATTTACGGTTGTTCATAAGGACAGCAAATATCTTCTGGTATTATCTCACTTAAAGGCACCAACATACACTTTTAAATGCTTAATTCCCTGAGCGTACTTTTTTTTTGCAAAATCGCATTTTTTCAGGAAACACATCTATATAGATTTTAAAAAGTAAAACCTTATCCACAAACAAAATTTGATCCAAATCGTAAGAGCCTTTTTCGAAATTCACGCAAAATATTTTTATACACAACATAGGATGGAGTTGAGAAGAGAAGGATGGAGTGGAGATGTATACAAGAATTGCTCATTTAAAGTTTTTAAATTATATGACTGTTGGTTTGCTACAAAATTTTAAACATTTTAAGACATATTATGTATAAAAGTCATTGGACAATTATGATGTATACATGTGACAATTTAATAATTCTGTGATTTTTAAATGACACTTAAAAAGAAGTCTTCTAAAAATACATACATATTTAGCCCACATATACGCCATATGTACGCCACATTTTCAGAAGGTTTCGACTGTCATATATTGGATAACGCCACAACAGCTTTAAAGTTCGAAGTTCATATGTTTAACTATTAATGTCAGTACTGTTATTTTTGTGTGCATCGTACTTTTCTAGTACTGGTTTTTCCTTCCTTTATTTCTCCCATATTTTTAGTTTATTATCCCAATGAAGCAAAAATAAAGGATTTTTTTTTCATTATATTGTTTGTATTTTTCAGTGTCGCCTATTTTATTAAGATATGTACATTTATTTTTTCGCTTTCTCATATTAGGGATACTTTACGCACATAGTTGTAACTGTGTTTTGCAGTATTGAGCTTGTTGAGAAATACATTTACAGTTATAGTAAATGTAAGTATAGAACATAAATTTTAGTAGTCATTTAAAATAAAAAGGGTAACATAGATTTATTCACATCGCTTTGTACTTTTAATGTAACAAGTTTTACATTATCTTTAGCTCTCTATCCTATCAGATGGCCTTTCCCATCGGCTAACAGCGGAAAACGCCAACAATGCAGAACTATTTCCGCTACAAAAATGTTTTCAAGCCATAATTGTAGACTTAACGCCTAAACACCTCGAGGTAAGCCGATTAACTATTGAAATTATCGACAAAAATATTTAGGCCGCCCTTTGTACATAATCTTTATGACAAATGTATGTATGATAATTATACTCTAAGACTGGTGTACAAATAAAGTGTAATCTATCTATAATATTTCATATAAATCGACTTACTTACTCTCAAAAACAAAAAGCCATCGATTCGTCGAAAACTACACCTAACAGTATTATGTACTGTCGTTTTCTTTTCAAACCGAGACTCACAATATGCCTCATATCAAAGATAACCTACATCGTCACACAAAAAAGCTATCAAAAATTCACAACGAAACCTTTTAAAAATCCTTGCAGAGCACATCAGTGAGACATGAGCGGATTATCTGGAATTAATCTGGTATCGAGGAGAGCGGGTCGATAAGACAGAGTCAAGGGCACGAGGGTGTTGAAGAATAAAGTTCTTCTTGTGTAACAAAGAATATAGATTGGGTTAGTGTTCTGTTGATTGGCTTTTGATGAAAAATTGTTGCCGAATGGCTCCTGATGAAAAAGAAACTTTGCTATTTTACATGTTTAAAACCCCAATGTGCAGGTAGGTCTGAAATAAAAAACAAAATAGTTTCTTTGAAAGATAATGAAAAAATGTACATCTAAAATATATAACGGATAAGATAAAAAGTGGTCGTGTATGTTGTCACCACTCCAAAAACTTCTATTTATTTTATTAAAAGTAGGGACAAACTGTAATAGATGATAACACAGCTTACACAGCTCACTATTTAATAAAAATAAGTTAATAGACATTATTTTGACTGGTTATACCGGTAACGCAATGCTATTGGTCAATTGATAAATATTAATGAATAGTGGGGTTATAAAAGGGTAGGAATAAGTGGAGAACGATCACTTGAGTGCGGATAGAGGTACTAACAACTTGGCAGTTACCGTTAGTTAGTGATTTTCATAGTTTATATCAGTGGTTGTGAGACTGTTTCTTACATGTAGTACCTTTTTAATACAATTTATTTGGCAAACAATCACATGGCCCAACTTTTAGTACATGGCTACCGATACCTTTAGACCAGAAGTCCCCAAACTTGTTTGTCATGCAGACCACTTGCAATGTTTCCTTGTTAGGGTTTATTGTTGTCTGCCTGTGTGTCTTACCCAATATTGCATTTTAAATATATTTTAATAAGGAACGCTTTCTTTTCCATTCACACATTCGTATCTAAAAGTTGATGAATTTAACAAGTTAGTGTGCAAGTCCGAATCTTCCTACGCCGTTTTTGCGAATGTCTGACAAAAAAGGACAAGAACATTTACTACGCGTACGCGGATGTGAGGTAACATCGTGATACCGGGTAATATTATAATATGTGCATGTTTCTACAAGTTCAAAATGCATTGCATCCACGTAACCAAAATCCTACTATTTTTTATTTTGCTACTAATATTACAAAATTGCGAAAATAAGTTTATTTACAAAATCAACATAGGAATAATTAATTACAGTCATCATCAGTATGTTTATTACGTTTTAGGTATAAACTAAGTAATCTGTACATGTATCCACTATCATGGTCTCCGTTTATAACGCACGGACCCCCAATTCTTTTTTCCGCTTACATGGACTCCTCGTAGACCGCCGTCGACCCTTGGGGGTCGCTATAGACTACTTTGGGTCCCACCGCTTTAGATGCATGGGCTAATGGTGTAGCTATACACCTGTGGAAAAGCAGCACCCATAGTGCTGTTTAACCCCCTGCCCGCAGTCAGCGACTCTGAATCGAACCAATAATCTGTTGTAACCTACGTCTTACACTGGCTTCTTTCCAGTCAGTTACTTGCAGTTAGGTACCTTACACCTCGGTTAGATTAGCATAGTAGGTATAGTCTGGCTTACACAGCTTTATCTTAAGGATATTCTATATTTCAGTTAGGGGACGGACAGGAATTAGATATGGTGATTATGACAAAAAAATAGTTCTGTAATTCGATTACGTCTCCAAAACGTGTGTGTGGGTGGATTCACCGTCGTTTATGGATCTAAACGGTAGTGTCGGAGGAAAGGCCCGTGAACCCATAATCCTGAATAGCAACTGACAATGACAAAGTTCTTTGAGTAATGGGATCCATAGGAATGAATCTATAGAGGTTTTCATTAATGTCACTCAGGCAACTTAAATGAAAAGATCATTGCACAATAACATCCACAAAAAGTTCAACATCTATCTTCAAGTCCGTAATTAACGCAAAAACGAGAAGAACGAAAGATGAAAATATATTAGCATTGAAAGATAAACTATTTTCATCCACAAATAGGAATTCAAACAAAAAAGGGAACCTAAGATTTAGCGAAATTTCTATAAAAAAATCACTTTGTCGCTCGTAAATCCCAATTGATTTTTAAATTAAAAGATTTAGCTTGGACAGGGGATGGGTTCTCGCCGTTAATTTGTCACTTGTCTGATCCTTCAAGACTAACTTTTAAGCGTTTGACTTACTAAGGCTATTCAGATTTATTAACGTTGTAAAACTCTCAGAAAAAAAGCCAGTATTTTTAGGGTTCAATATTCCAAGGAGAAAACATGAAAGTCCTGTATCGGAATTTGCGCCTTTGTCAGAGTTTAAGCACTTTGTTATAGTTAGACTATAGCTTACTAATATTGCTATGTGGCGTATGGTACTTTCTTAAGCGTCTGAGATTGTGCATGCAAAGTATTTAGTCCCATTGCTTTGTTTGTGGCGATCGTTGTTTGTTTTAATTCAGAGTTTTACAGTTTTTGTAAAATTTTGAGAGCATTATTTGCAGCCGATAAATATTTGATTCAGTTTGACAAAAAAAAACCATATTTTTTGTTCGGGAAACGTTTTTTCTTGTGTGGGTGATTGGGGTTTAAATGATTTTTTTTTTTTTAATAGAATTTCTTTAGAATCGTTGTGATTTGAAAATTAGATGAAACGAAAAAGTCACGCTAAAAAGAGACAAACAATACTGCGAGAGAATATAAGTGTACAGTGTTCGTATGCTAGCACGTGTCTTTGCGCCTGCGTACTAGGAAGCCTTCAGAAAATGCGTCCTAGTCAACGTGGTATATCATTCACGTGTATCATTTATGTGCATTTGCGTATTAAAATTCTTTGCCGTGTGTGAATGGCACACAATATATATTTTTTTGTTTTTTATGTAGACATTTTCAGAAAAATCTGGATATTACATCAAAATCCTCATCTGGTCCGGTCTGTTACATTCATGTGAGCTCTCTCTATTACGAAATATAATTATCGGTCCTATCATCGGAAAATTTTTAAGTCAATTTGTTAGTTTCAAAATTTTTGATTTCTGTTATTTACGGGGTCTACTATACGATTCTAAAATATGACTACATTTTACTTACCTGAGCGCCCGCGCCCCACATGGAAGGTATTTATATTAAAAACAAATGCCGAAAATTTGTGCAGTGGACGGGTTTAAGAGCCAGTAAATACAATGAAAATTCGTGATTTTTAAAATGCCGAAAGAAGAACAAATGTACTAGTAAATGATTTATTACGATATATTACATTATTACAGCCACCGGCACGAGCCGTGAGCACACTTTTTATTTGTCGAAATGACGTTGACCACGCTGATGCCGCACGTGATTGGTTTGTCAGTCAATGCTCGTTATCTATTGGGTTAGCACATATCATTCGGCCACCGTATACTTCAATGCAATTTTAGTGACAACTTTTCAACTAGTTTATATTTGTTTATTTTTAAAAATTTGTGCTCAAGACTCGTGCCGGTATCTGTACTAGATGTATGTCATCAATCTGTTAAATGCTTTTTAAATGAGTCATAAATACTTTAGATATGCCAATTATAATACTTTTCTATTTAATAAATAAATATTGCTTATATACTAATAATATTAAATTTAACATTATATATCAGGTAATAGTGAAAATGCTTAGAATAATATTTCTAGATAACATTACAACACACGAAAGTCGCGTGGTGGGAAAAGCGTTCAACTTGTTTTTATGGTAGGGATGGCCAACGAGCAGATGGGTCACCTGATGGTAAATGACGACTACCGCCGCCCATGGGCACCTGCAACTCAAGAGTCACAAGTGCGTTACCGGCCTTTAAGGTGGGAGTAGGGGAAGGGGAAGAGGTAGGGGTGGAGGGAAGTCCGATAAGTGTGCACAAGATCTCATATTTTGGTTGCAGCTAACGATAGGTATTATTATTAAAATTTTGTAAGCTATTATAGCGTAGGTAGTTTAGCTTTTGTATGGGATTCATGAATCTGTTACGAAGTAATTATTATATTATCTGTGACAAAATGAACTAATACCTACTTCTAAAATTATTCATTAACAGCATGCAGAACAAACACCTTGAAAAGACTTTCATTATGAACGACCCGGTTTCATTAACGGTTTAATGAATTTAAATTGAAACGTAAAGTATAGGGAACACCCCTTAAATCTTAACCGCCCGACCGACGAAGCCAAGTAAATGAAAAATTCAATAACGCTAATCTTGTGTTATACCAACATTGTGTGTAAAAAGACTCCGTTTCTTCAGAGATCTAAAAGACGCTGTACTGACTGTAACAGAGGAGCTTTTTTCCGTTTGCTATAAGTGCAGTTAGTCCTTTGATATCTTTTTAGCCATCTTTACGATGGAGAAGGTTTTCAATTCAGTTCAAGTTTTCTTTATGTCTGTGACGCCATATCTAATTATCTTACCGTAAACCGACTATAGGTAGTTTAAAAAAACATTATTGGTTTTATTTATATTAATAGCAATGAAAAAATGGAAACCCTAAAGAATACTGTCATTACTAAATTATTTATTCTCTTTATCCTACCTACTAGTATCTACACCTTAATACATAAGAAAATGACATGACAGAAAATCAAGCTTAATTATCTTACTTCGATCAATACCTTCGATACTGTAATAGATCCCAAACAACGACGTGCTTCTGAGAATTCAAAATGAAAGTGAGCATCCATATCGGCATTACCGAATCAGGTCACGTCTGTAGTACTTATAAAAGATACGTGTGACAACACATCCCTCTTTACTGAGATTGACGGTACACGAACTCGTGTGAATCTGTTCACCTGTTTTTCACTCAGTTTTTCTTTGCCTTTTTAGGAGAACTACACACTACCTTATGTATACAGCAATATTTTATACTGTGATACTGTGTAGACTAACGAAATCAAGTGGCCTAAGGAAATTCTAACTAGGTACAGTGAGGATTTTGTAGTCAAAATTGGTATTTATGATTGAAAAACAAAAGGTTCCTGTCGCTCACCAAACAATAGGATACATACCAAGCAAACAATAGCGGTCTCATCGCAGCTTGCGATCTCTTACAGACAACGTTTGATGGACTATACTGTATACTAACATCTTAAAAAAGAACAAAATCTTAAAATAATAATGGTAATATACAATTTGTATTTCACATCACGTATATATATATCTCTTTAAGTATACTATATATGTATATTAACATTAGGTCTCTTTTAAGCACGTGGAGTCCCCCCACGCGTTATCCTCAACACACCGGGGTTAAACTCCTCAATAAAACCAACTAAATTCACACAGTGTTCCATTATAAGTGGGTTTATTGCAAAGGACCCGTGTTTACACTTAGAACAAAGCCTCCGAAAATAAATATTTATTTATTTATTTAAAACTTAATGCACAATTTGTACAAAGGCGGACTTAATGCCCAGGTCATTCTCTACCAGTCAACCTTGGGGTGATGTAGAAATATTATACGGTAGATGAAAAAATAAAATTTAACATTTGGAGTTATTTATTATACTTAGATAGTCATAACAAAGTAGATATACATATTACATGAAATAAATACTATTACTTACATAAATAGCTTGCTATACGTCATTACTACATAAAAATATAAAATACATATAGAACTGTAAGTATACAAACACACACACTATATACATACACATACATTTGAATACTAAAATACGCCGTCGTGTAAGTAACTATTGTAGTAAACGTTCTGCCAACTCATTGTGAAGAAGATCACGTACGTTACTTACTTAAAAACTGCACAAAATTATATCCCAAAAAAATGATAAAAACTACGTTTTTACGACCAAATTTTAATCATTCTTGTCTAAAAGCCTTACTGATACGATCGGAGACTCGATAAGGATTCAATGGAGTTAGTTTATGGCGGTAACTTGAGAGTATATTGCAGAATATCAATATTTTTCTGAACCTATTATATTAGTTGATATATTGTTCTTTATTCCTTAACGTATTGGAATCGGCTTTTATATAAGCAGCTCGACTATGTTTTCGTATTCTAATAAAATTGTGTACACAATCTAAACAGAGAGAGGAAAATTGTTTATCAATATACGTTGAACAAGTTTGAACCTTAGTGCGCGCGATATAACTTTTCACTTTTAACTTTTTGTTAATTTGATTTTTTTTTGTTTGTCATTATATTTATAGTTTGTTCGACAAGGGGCGGGCACGGGTTGTGGATTTATGTATATAAATTGGTCATAGGTAGTTAGCATTGCAAACATACCTGGAAAAGTAACTACACGTCCATAGTTCTGAGGAACTAGTCGAAATGTAGAAATATTTCGACTAGTTCGTCAGAACTATGGACGTAACCGACTACCTCTGAACTGTAATATTGGTGACAGGCTCGACCAATGTCTTTTATGTGTTCTGTCTATCTAGTTACTAGTGATAATTAACAAAAAATGAAGAATAGTGAGAGAATATGTTGATATGACGAATACATCAACAATTCCTAAGATAACAATTACATAAATTAATTTTACTTTACACCATAGAATGTCATTTGCAGATTTATTAAAGTCAAATGTATGTACATGTATCTGTTGCATAAGACCTGATTGCCTACCATACTCGAGAAACGCCAGGATTTCAAATAACCTGATAGTTCTTCCATATGACACATTTTTATTTTCACCATTACAAGATACTATTTACATTACATACAAACTGATTGCTAACTTTTTTAGCTAAAAATTTCACAAATGACGCTGTTTCTCTTTACACCCATAAACCAATTCTGGGTCCTTTGTTTTTTTTTTTCTTTATAATACATGACCTACTAGAGATTTCTATGTTCATATTTGTGTAATTAAGGCCATTTATTTGGAAATGATTATGTTTTCCTGGCCTAATTTAATTTGACTTGAAAGTGGATTCATTAGAAACAAAGTTGGTGGTTTTGAAAACATTCAAATGTCTTTCGCTGTTATTGACCAATAAATAAGAAATATAATTTTTGAGGGATGAGCAGCATTCGAGTGATAATCACGTTATTGCCAGTGTCAGAAGACATTGACTTATGGAAAAACAATTCATTTCAAAAGTTAGTGAGTGCCCAAACATATTCAGAAAGGTCAGAAATGCTGACGTTTATTTAAATTCTCCAGGACGCGAATTCCAATATACTAATAATAGGATTTAGTTTATATGTGCATATAATTAAAACTTTCATAATTTAGTTTTTGGGTAGTTACCCAAAAGAGGCTCCCTAACCCATTGGTAGTCAGTGGTCCGAAAGGGTCTCTCTATCTTGTTTTCAACAATTTTGATCTCTTCTGTCTTTAATCCAAATTTTATTTTTATACCATTTACAATGTCCCTAATTTTATTTTGCTTGACATTTACTTTATTCTATTTCATGATTGATCATACGAATAAACATTATATACTTAGAGATTATTAATCGTCGCTGATGGCACATAAATAAAGTCAGAGGGGAGAAGAAACTAACCAGTATCCGAAGTCATTTCGATAACAATCTGATCGTAGCTTTTAAGGGTTTGTGTAATCTTTATTTTGATCATATTCGTTATTGAAATGTATGTCTAATTAGGTATAAAACAAATGTGTAACATAATGTTTTTGTTTTATTATCCAAGTGTTATGTTGTTATTTTTCTTGTATGAAAATGTAATTTAATTTATACCAAATGACCGAAAATTTATAGACACAAATTTTCTGAGTCGACAAAAATAGAATGTTACAAAGTGATTAGAAGAAGTCCCATCTTTCAAGGAATGATTAATTTATCAACCGTACACTGACGCTTAATCCCACAGGGATTTAGAATTACATCTAAGGAAGTACGTAAACCCTCAGGAATGAATGCCGTGACGAAACTCTGTGTGACGTTATCACCACTTCGTATCCCTGTTGGAAAAAAAGCCTTGCAGCTAGCTCTGTCCTTGTCTCTTCTTTAGACTGGGATTATTGTCACTCGCGTTAGAAGTTCTGGCAAAATGACCACTTCAACAAAAATGTAGGAATAACGCTGCTAATATGTTGCCAAGGGAATATTGTTTTCTTTTATACTGATTGTAAATTAATAGGATTTCAATTCCAATACCAAGATAAACATAAATAGACATACCTGGAGCTAGGTATTGGAGCATTTTTTTTTCTTGCTCGTATACTTATGTATCTTATTTTTAGAAATATCTGAATTAACAGGGACTAGCTCTATACCCAGCTCCATTGTTTAACTTAAGTAGGTCTGGTAAAATAGCACAAAGTGTTTTTTTAAGAAAAGGAAAGGTTATGAAAATGTTTTATTAAATTACTATTATAAATGCGAAAGTTTGGACACAGAGATATATTTGTAACAACAGTTCTTACACATACACATCAAGCTCAAACATCAACCAACACCATCAAACATCAAGCCGCGGGCAAAAGGTCTGTAAACCTGTAAATCAAAATATAAATATCAATGCTATAAAAATCACAAATGAAATGAAACATATTAAGGCACTTAAACCAAGGAAACATTTAATGAATCTCACAACATCTACGTCTAAATCGAAGGCGCAAAGGGATTAGCTAACAAAAAGAGGGTAAACTATAATTAATAGTGTGCAACTAAAGTTGCGGGCGAATTTGGACAAATAGGGTATCATTAGTTTAAGAGTTAACTGGCCACTTAGGCCTGTAACTGGATTGTTCGTATTTTTCAAGATTTTCAAAACAGTTAACCAAAATTAAATAACGCCCGGTTTCTGAAAGGCTGAAGGGGCTCTTGTGAAATATATATAGGGTAACAGTATAATAATAATGATTGTTTCAATATAGCATTAGCAGCAATTAACGCTGGATTTACCAATTTAATTATACGTAAAACATTTATAATTATTTATTTAAGAATAATTTATGGCTATGGCTTATGGCTAATTGTAAAAAATGCATTACTAATAAATGATATTGTCATGAAACCTCATAGATAAATTACGTAACTATTTATTAGAAATATATATTCCATGCAACCAAGTATTTTCAGTCAATAAAGTGCGTCAACTCTTGCGTTACAAAAATAGTTCGAAAATAATTCCTTTCGTTCTAAGACCAAACACATCTTGAAAAGGTTTCCATGGCAATTGAAGACTATTTATGCAATAAAACAGCCTCTCAATACAGCTTTTTAAATGATGAACATCTTATAAATTGCAACAGATTTGATCACATTGCTCTTTATTCGAACCTTTGATAACATTTCTTTAGAACCAAATGTGCTAGGGTCCTGTTCCGATGGACATAATCATAATAGTTCCATCGGATATACTACCTACTTAACTTAAACGATAAGGCGCTTCATCCGTACCTAAGATGTATATAGATAAGGGCTCAATAATGAGGAGGATGTATTTCCGTTCTCTTTGTGTTAAGCTCTTGATACTGATGCTTATCAAGTAATTGTGTTCAGTTGAAAGGATCAAAATATTGTCGATTTCATAGAAATAAGAAATGATAATTTTCTTTACGTATTAGCAGTTTAACTTAAGTTTTCATTTTGTCAAGCGTTAACCTTTTCGATACACGCAAAACGATTACCATCTGTTTATTAAAACCATTGTAGTCCATCCTAAGATTACCAGAAAGATATTGCCTTTTGCCATTTCGTACATTATTGTTGCCAAACATTTTTTTTTACTTGAGACACCTCACACACGGTCACCTGATCTCATTATAATATCATGTCACATTATAGATAAATTACAACCAGACACAGAACGACAATTATTTGTCCTGGGTGGGAATTGAACGCACGACTTCTGGCTCAGCAGTCAGGGTCACTACCCACTGGAACAACTACGCCTATTGGCTTTAGTAACGATGGTCTGCTAATGGAGGTAGAAGAGGTAGGTAGGAGAGTAAAGAAGAGGTTTTTACTTTTTAATTAGGTTTGTATAATTTCTTTACAACGACATCAGATACAAAACATATCTTACTTTATACGCTCTTAAAACAGCAATAAGGTTAACAACTAAATTAACTGTCCGCATTTATCTCAGCTCCAGGTAGAACTGGTTATATTTAAGTGGTTGGAATGGCTCCAAGTTGTTTAGCTTGAATTTAAATCCTGAAATATGTGTTAAAATAAACAAATGGGTGGTATGGTTTCTTTCTCTTAACATTGTTATATCTAAAGTTTCTCGTATGTCTATTATAAATATATATATATATATATATATATAATCAATTAAGTCATAAATAGGCACAGTACTTCTTTTGTAATGGTCTTCTTACTGTTACTATTTATTTTTGGCTTTCTCCTCTAATAAATTTCCAGTGACAAATCGAATAAATTTCACTGTCTTACTCTCTATGCTAAAACCTTCATTAAACTTCACCTAAATTTCATTTATTATCATAATCATTCGATGTCAAACATTACGAAACCACGAACTCAAAATAGCGCCTAAGAGTTACGAGGTAATAATTTAGGACGAGATGAGCAGCAATTTCACCATAGTGTGTTGTCATGTACCCACATTAACCAGTGACATACATCTTCTCAAGGGTCTTAGTAAAAGCGACGTGTTAATTTAGATTAGTGGTCGCCCAGTGGGCAAAATTCGAGCATAAATCATCAGTTTTAAATTTGAACGTTATTGCGATTTATTTGCCAAGAGTTTATTTGATTTAGTTTTTTCTTTGGTAACTACTAACTTTTAAACTTTCGTGTTCCATGATATAATTATATGTATATAGGGGAATCAACGCGGTCACCGTACGCAAGTCCTCTCCACCGAACGTCACTTTTACTCAAGAGTTGTACGTGAAGGGATTGAAATTGAAAAACATAGAACTTTCAATCGGGAAGATAGTTTCAAATTTTCTACAGCGTGAAATCCAGTGATAAGAAAACATGCCACCTTGCTGTTATGTGCAGTCGGATGAACACCAAAATAAGGACAGGTCGGTTTTTCTTACAAAATACTCACTGTTGGTATTGCTATATTGCGAGATTGTTGGCATGGGTTGATAATTGTATAACAATGTTATTAGTGAAGTGTAGCCGAGGTTAGTATTCATGTACCTGCCCCCAATTATGACAGGTTGAGATTTAACGGGATTGACAAGCAGTTTTACCGATTTCGTCCACTTACAAATATTTTGCTGCAATCTAGAGGCTCTCTGTTACTTTGATCGGGTCGTCGGTTCGTCTAGTGGAAGAAGGTCGCATGTTGCACTTTCTAGTCAGTGTTCACAACTATAGAATTTAACTTCCGTAATGGTTATCAGGTCAATCAATGGTTTCAGGTGGCACTATCAACTTGATATAAATGATTTATTGAACTTAGTTTTTCTTTTTTGAATATTTCTTGTTAATGACAGCCTGATTCAGCTGATTTTCTCTAATTCAGTCTTCTCTACATTTCCTTAACATTTTTCTTTTTAATATTATCCCCATGTAAACCAAACAAATGTAAATTTTCATCCGTTTGCACCTTACCAAGTGCCATAACGTTGAATATTTTAACTGTGTATACACCTTTTTCATATTTCCATGTTACGTGACAAGTGGCGTCCTCTGTTGACATTCTCCTACGTTTAGAAGCCATTATTTGCAAATAAAGGGAAATATTTTTGCGAAAAATTTCAATATTTTCTCTTTATCGTCTAGAAGTGGTTACATAAACATTTGTGGTGCTAGTACGTGAATGCAAATTACTTTCAAACGACAAATGTAAACGCGAACGTGTCTGTATTTAAGAATAAAAATATTTGAGATATTTAAATCATGTAAAGTAATAAAGTTGTTCTATTCGCTGGATCTGTTGTGATTGATAATAAACATGCTCTTGACAAGTCTGTCAAGGTATACCAACTTAAACTTCCCGTTCCATGATAATATGTTAAGTAATTATGTTTTCGGGTGTCATCCACTGCAATTTTGCGGGCCAGCAATGGAAAGAGATGTTTGGCATGTAGACCAAACGCTGGCAGACACCTTACTTCCTGAATGCTACCTATATTAAATTGTTCATAGGAAGGAAGGTGAAGGTCGTGTAAGGTGCACCGCATCATACAAGGCTAGGTTTTACGTAATATGGTTGGTTTAAAATCAATTTAGTCTCTTGGTTGTTTGCTGTATATGTTCCGAAGCATCAGATAGTGAATATTAGTTTATATAAAAGCTGGTCACTGCTGATCACGTATTGTTGAATCAAAATAAGCTACTCGCCGTTTGTACTTGAATAAAAAAACAAATGTAGAAAAATATCACAATGATTCAAACCAATTGCAACAGATCCAATACCGCCACAACAAAGTAGTCAGCGTTCATCGTGCTGAAATCACACTTGTTGAAGAATATTGAAATAATATAATTCATTCTGTCCAGACTCGTACAATATCACTATTTCTAAAGCCAAAACTCCACTGTGGTTGTCCAAATAGGCCATTCCTCAGCACCGATGGAATGGTTCCCTCAGTATCACCAGTCTACATGGACCTAGTAATTCTAACTAAGTTCCATCTAGAGCCAACTTTGTACCGCCTACTGGAGGCTCTAGTTATATTGGGTTCAACATTAGGAATGCGGTGACGCAAATAAATCTTATTCTATATACATGTGTACACTTTATTAAAGTGATGATTAAATGTTTCGTAAATAAGTGTGAAGAGACATGTTTATGAAATGAATTTATACGGTTTGATTAAATTATCATTTAGGAAAGGATTTGAGATATTAGTGTTGCATTATGAGAATTCATTTAACAACAACAACAACAAAATATGGTGTTAAAGCCTTTTTTAAATATTTTTGTCAAGGTTTCGTACAAAATATGCGATGCAAAGTAGAACGCTAACAGCAAGGGAAAAAATAAACAAAACCCTATTTCAAAAACCTTTCTATTAAGGTGGTTCCCGTGTGGAAACATTCGGGGATTACACTGCCAAGGGTACGTCAAAGCGATTATATCAACATCGAACTGACTAAAATCACACCACATAAATGTGCAACGTGATGTTTAATCCGTCTGTTTACGCCGTTAGATCCTGGTAACTACTTCTGGTGACTTCTTCCACTTGCAGGGGAGCGAATCATCCTCCCAGATAGCGCTAGTAAGATCCGAGTAGACTGTCTTACTTTAACCGATAATAGTGTCAGTTTACCCTTACCGCCACCACTAGGCCATGTAGGTAATTCTTTACAGATATTTTTTAACCTCCAAGATTCACCGTTAAATGTCCATAGTTAGTCAGGCCTGAGTGACACTGGAACTTTTGCCAAGGCACGAATTCAGAGAGAAAGAGCATGCCAGCACACACACTAGCAAATTTTTAATAGTTTTCTTCAATACATTCCCACCATACTTAGGTGGTCAGCGTTTTGGCTTAGGTGGATCTAGGCCAGACCAAGTACACTGTATCTAAACTAATTCATAAATGGTAAATATCACATAATTTATACCCTTTCATCCCAAACTATCTCATTCGAAAGTTTCATTAAAATTATAATTTAAATAATCAATAAGGTTTCATGTTTTTTTAAAGAATACTATTATACATATATATATATATATATATGTATATATATATATATGTATATATATCAAAAAATCTTTATGACACCATTGAGTTTATAAAAGTAAAATAACTGTTGGACTTCCATATCCTAATAAGAGTCATGGCTATGCATTAAAAGAGGAGTTAAACTTTAACACTTTCTTAAATCTTACAAAATTCTGCACTAAGTTACCATCAAGTTACTAAAGTTGAACTTTATAAGCGCCACGGGAAGGATAAACCGGAATATTAATATAAACACCGAATGAGTTTAAATTAAAACGTGCTTTTGTTTCAGCATAATTTACGCATTAGAGTAAGATGCAAGCGTCCATCTTGTCATGGATTAAGTTCTGAGATTACTGATGCTTTAGAGGACAGGTTAATTAAAAGAGTTTGAAGTAAGAAGAAAGCTTTTTAGTGATTGGTCTTTAACTAGACGTCAAGAAACATAACGTGACCGACCAAGTCTGAGTTTCCGAGCCTTTTTTTCCCAACTACGGAGAGTATATTAGTAAGCTATTTATAAAATATTTCTGTATAATAATACGTGGAAAAATTGTTTGTACGCATTTTTTAGTAAATTTCGAGTACTTAAAATTGTGGTTTTGAAGATAAAGTTTGTATGTAGAAGTGCAGATAGCTAAAATTTTTGATCAATCATTATAATGTTATTAATTTAAAAATTATACGAACAGCTACAAGAACCTACAGGCGTCCAGTATATCATGTTGACCTGTCAATGTACGGAATGTATATACAATGACAGTTCTGGGCCTTGATGTAAAACAAAACAGTTGAAACTAAATGAATGGTTAGGGTTTGTGTATAGTTTTTTGAAACTTACGTTTCCTTTTTTTGCAGTTTTTTAGTTGATTGCTAGACAGCAATCAACTAAAAAACTGCAAAAAAAGGAAACAAAACAAAAGGAAATCAGACGAAAGTTGTACAGCGCGTTCTTATAGGGTGAGGATATCTACCAATGATGAATATCTGATAGCAAAACTGCATATACTGTGGAAGTCGATGATGTTGAAAGTGATATACATAGTGAAAAGAAAAAAAGATAAAGAAATCAAAAGCGGGTTTCTCCTATTTTTATGGTTGGCACTAGAGCTACAAGCACCTCCTGTTCTACCCGAAGCCAACCCGATTAATGTTCCAAGTGTCTTGTCATTCTCAAGTAACATAATCCGCAGTAGGTCACATGTTTGGGATATGAGTAAAGGACGAATTTTGAACAGAGCAACGGCTATATATGGCACGTGTTGCTTGGCGACCAACTTTAATTAGAGGAAAGCTCTATCAATCCCCGAACCTTTCATTTCACCGTATTTTTGTACCCTTATAGATTCGGTTGCAATTATCAATTTATTTTCTATCAAAGAAAGAAAGAGAAAGAGAAACATTTATTCTGACATTCACAGGACCGCACACAATTATTACAATAAAAAAAAAGAAATATAACCGAAGTAATTAAAGTGCCCTGTGCAATGCCAGAAAAGGCACATCTATCATCGTATCTCAGCGTATTGCTGCAGCCTGTGAGACTGCAGCGCTGGTATTATGATAGGGCCTGCACCCGGCGACATCACGAGCCTATTATGTATATATGTGTGTATCGTAAAAATTAGAAAATACAACAAACGTTAGTCTGGCCGTGTAAGTAGTGCAGCGAGATGTTTATAAAGGTGTGAGTAAATACAATACAGAAAATATTATAAAAAAACTAAAAAAAAATCAAAAAAATAAAAAAGAATACCAGTCTCATTATTTTCAAATGATACCTTTGCTGCGGGTAAAAATCAGTATCTGATGTAGTTAAATACCACTAGCTGATAAAGCTTGAGAGCAGGCTACGAATAGCATTGATAGCTTTACTTTTCTACTTCAAAGGATAATCGTCATTCCTTCAGCTGGTACTACAGAACATTCAGACCGATGTACTTCAATGTCATCTAACTTTCATAACATTATAAATATAAGTATTGATAAAATACTAGCTTTTGTTCGCGTTAATGTTGATTTTGTTAATCGATCCTTCGTCCTCTTTTGTATGCATAGCAACGTGTCTGCTAAATTTCGTGGTGATCGGTTCAGTAGTTAAAGTGTGAAAGAGTAACAAACAGATAAACTGACTTTCGCATGTATAAGATTAGTAAGGATTGTTCTATTATGCACTAATAGACCAAACACGGTTTAGTTTAGCATCTACCACAGGTGCTAGGAGTCACAGATACCTGGTTTAGTTAAATTGAACATTGTAGTTAAAGATCATATTCTCCGATACATTTCAACTGCAAATGTTAATATTGAGAGATATACGATATTATTTTAAGACCATAGATTGCTTATAAGTTTTTCTGTAATCTAAGTAAAGAACTATTAGCTGTATTTTTTTCAGAATTGTAGGCTCAGTAGTTTGGCAGAAGGTGGTATTCAATTTTCATCTATTTATTTAAATAATTAAAAACCATTATTTTTTTAAAATATACATTTTTTGAGACCCTTACAACAAGCCCTTTTATGAGATATACAGTACAGTTTATATTTTTTAATTCGTTTCTCAAAAGTGAGCCCCACATTCATAATTTATTTTTTTACGTATGAACCCCTAAACGTCAGTTAAGTCATTGCAAACAGTTTTCATTTTTGTTAATTAATATTAGGTGTCCTGTACTATTTGTTTTCAGTTCGCCCGAACAACTTTACATTTTATCTTTATAGAGTTCCCGTTCCAGATAACTATGTCTGTATGTCAATCACTCTTAACCGATGGCATAGACACAAAACAACAAAGGTATTTTGAACTAAATCTTCTTAACTTCGTTCCATTAATTTTATCCTCAAATATTACGTAGGCTTTAAAGTTATACTGAATCGGTGAACCGTCGTATTTAATTTCCTATCTGAATAATTATGGTCATCAGCAGAAAGCTAAGATAACTAGCTGCGAAGCGTTTTCTTAATTACTTGTGAATTGAAACAAATTCCACGGTGTGCCGGTGTCGTCTGACATTAATCTATAGCTTTGTTTACTGTGGAATTTATGTTTCAAAGGAAATTTAATTATACAGGCTGTTACAGAATGGTGTTTTCATATTTTTGGGTCGTATAGTAGACCCCGTGAATAACGTAAATTTTATGAAAATTTGTAATTATTAATCCACAAATCTTATTTTGAAACAGAAAAATTTGACTTCAAAATTGAATGATAAAGCTAATATTTCGTATGAGAGAGCGCTAACATGAATGAAACTATAGATATTTAATACCAAGGATGTTAATGGACTCACCAGATTTTCCTGAAAATGTCTGCATAAAAAAATCATTGAAATTGACATGAAAATTGTGTGCTGTCTAGAAATGTGCACCTACATTAGGAAAAGCGTTTTCCGAAAAAAATAACTTTTCTGAAAAAAAAATTTGCAACATCCATTTTTTTTCAAGCTAAATCAACTATTTGTCGGTTTCACAAAACGCTCCTAAAATATGACCACACCTTTCTGTAATATTCTGTATATTTACTTAAATGGCGGATTATAATTAAATAAGATAAGGGTAGACAGATGATGGTGAGTTTACAAGTTGAACTAATTTCGCGTTCGATTTCTGCTAAATGCAAACATTTGTATAGAAAAATTGCATTGATCTGGGTATTTATGTATTGTATTGTAAGAACAAAATCAATTTTTTACATAATACATAGGGTCTAAAAAGTCCTGTGTATTATATAAAAAATAAGCGTGGGTTACTTTATTTGTTGACGTGATAATGTGGATTATTTGTATAAAATAAATAAAAATGTATCTGTATGTACAAAGCAAGCAAGCATTCAGGTCGATGCTTGTTTGCATATTGCCGTGATAACGATAGACAATCATCGTAGCCTATACTTTTATAGCACACTTGGTGTCCTCTTAAAAACTTTTGAGCAACCAAATCTTTACAATCAGAACCTGGTTTTTCTATATTTTATGTGGTGGCAAAAGGGGGACAGCCAGGGCACTTTTTAGCAGTGATATGATATCTCTCAAGCTTACTATCCCGATACAATCACAGGTCTGAAAAGTAAGCATTCCACACCTCACGGTGATTTTTTTTCCTAACCCATCTACTACCGACACTGAACATCTCAATATTAAAACGAAGGACCAAGGAAGTGTTAACAGCCGTTTTCTCCTTACAGAGTAGATCTGACATTGACACCACACCAGCTTACGGATCTCGTGTGTTCAAGCGAAGGGGAGGCTGGCGATGCTCTCTTTACAAAGCCGATGGCACTAGTAAATCGTATGGTCTCCGACAATGTGGATGATGGCATCATTGACATGTCATACGGAGCCAACGTATGTGCTTTACATAAAAATGATGGTGGCATTAGTCCGATTGCCACATGGTTATACCTTGCGGTATTGTGGCCAAAATTTTGGAATCTTCTTTTCTCATTCACTTATTTAATCATAGGCTTAGAACTCAACTCAAAAAATGGGAAATTTTTATCTGTGACAAAACAGACAGACTCGACTGTGCAAAAATTTGATTCTTTGGCAACTAACATACAGGCTCTAGAAAAAAAAGCGTCATTCTGCTTTCTCGGGTCTTAAAAGGTGGATTTTATTCATTACTAGAGCACAAAATTAAAATTTTATAGGGTACCTTTACCGGGGTAATAAAAGCTAGTCATATCATAAATGCGAATGAGTTTGTTTATTTGTTTTATGCCTTAACTGCTTAATCGATCATCTCAAAAATTTACTGACATATGACCAGGGGTACAGGAAGGCGTAAGCATAAGTTAATAGTTAGTTAATAATAAAATTGTTCGTGGGAGAGTCATATTTCAGCACGTATGGGCCAGCTCGACCGGAGTGATACCACGGCCTTACAGAAAACCGGCAGTGAAGCAATGATTGCATTGCTTTTTGTCGAGTGAGTGAGGTTACCGGAGGCCCTAACCCTTCCCTCTCCCTCTCTCCTCTCCTCGCCCCCTATTCCTCCCCGCCCCAACTTCTACCTTAAAGGCCGGCAACGCACTTGTGACTCTTGAGTTGCAGGTGCTTATTGGGCGGCGGTAGTTATCTACCACCAGGTTACCCGTCACCCGTCTGCTCGTTTGCCCCCTATACCATAAAAAAATAGTCTTTAAACAGCGCTGAAATTGAGCTTTTCTTCGAATTCAAACATCGAATAAAAATATAATGACTAATTAAAATAAACTTGAACAATTTAAGTTTTCAGTGCTTCTATAAAATAATAGGCGTAGACTTATTTTAGTGTTTCATCTTAAGTAGTTTACGAGAACCTCTTTAGTTTCTTTACAGACTACAAAGTACACTGGACCTCAGCGAGACGCTTTGATTGCTTGCCCCCGTTATCTCATTTCTTAATAAAACTTACTTTTGTAACTCTTAAGTGTGTAGAATGAAGATAAGAAAGGTTTCTCTCTCCAAGCTATGCCGAGTTTCTATTATAAAACTAAAAAGGTCACTAACTTAACACCAATATTAAAATTACTGTTATTTTTTAACACAAACTCATGGTGCGCATGATAGTGATCGACAAGCGGTTTCTATAACCGCTGCTAAAATGAGCGATAACATTTGTGTGCCAACTCTGACTTTCTTTTGCCTTTGAAGCTCTGTTGATTCTTTCCTGGCAAAAGGAAATGGCAGTGCAGGCAGCAGCAATGTAATGTGTACGTTTCTCAGAATATCTGCAACGATAAATATTCTAAAACACAAATATTTTAAAAACTGATTTTTAGGCATAGGTATCGTTCGTGCAAATGGCTGTACGAGCTTAAAAAGACTATTATCTTGACATTACAAACAGACATTTCAATTTTATTTATTTGTATTGATGATTAATTTTTGTACCTTTAAAAATTCATTGATGTCCTAACTTTTAATTTTTCTAATTAACAATGAAAAATCGTATCGTACGTAGGATTTTATTAAATAATTTAACTGTTGATATGATTTAAAAGTTCTAGATTACCGTTAAAAATTACTTCTATGTCATGGCTGTATGTCCCAATTTTTTTTAATTTCAGCAGCAGCATGGTTTCAATAAATTCTACAAAACAATGTTAACCTATGGAATAATAAAATAATCGATACCGCAGATATTGGAGGATCTATTTTGTAGTCTTTACCAGTAGTTTCGTCCCTGAACCCAATAATAGGTAATAATAATACCCTGTGACATATAACTCATCACCATCTAGACCCAAAGTAAGCGGATATTGTACCAGGGTTCTAGAACACCGATAAACGTACAAATATAGTTTACACCCAGAACAACGCAAATGGACATATTCAGGCATACAAATATTTGCACTGAGCGGGAATAGAACCCGCGCCCCCTATCGTAGCAGTCGAATGCACTATCACCGCGCCACAGAGGTCGCAACACGGTGATTTTTACGTTTCCAAATATTATTTATTTTGTATTCTATATACATACCTGATTCACACAAGACTGTGGCAAAGAAGTAGCGATTAGAACGCGTGTCGAAGTTGCTCGAAGTGCTTTCCCAAAAATGAAAAAGGGGCTTTGCAGCCGTGGCCGGTTCGTCTCCTTCAGTGCTACATCTGGCCCATGCTTCTGTACGGATGCGAGGCTAGGACTATTAAAGAAGATCTCAGGAAACGTGTAGAGGCTTTTGAAATGCATGATGCGCATATCCTGGACTCAAGAAGTCCCCAATAAGGCAGTTCTACGACGAATTGGCCAGAATCCCATATGCTTTTGCAGACCATTAAACAGCACGTGCTTAGACATGACAGATACGAGCTCCTGCAACTAATTATGATGGGAAAAGATGCCGGTAAAAGGAGACCTGGTCGTAGAAAGAAGTCATGGTTGCGAAGTAGCGGTCAATGGACGGGAATAAAGAATGCGGCTGAACTTTTTCACCTTGCTGCCAACCTTAATTAATTAGAGAGACACTCAAAGAAGAATAAGAGTTCTATATACAAAAACATAATATACATATTAGTTAATAAAAATAATAACAATACATAATACATATTTCAGTTATGCTCCCTAGATTAAACAAACCATTTCCGTAAAATAATAATAACTAGAGTTTCAGTAATTGCTTTTGCCTGTCTGGATTTCTGTCATCGGGAAATGAAACAATGTTCATAATCACGAAAAATACCAACAATATGTATCTCTAAGTGTAATAAACACAAGAAATGTCGAGTTATATTTTCGCACGAACTATTGTAACTACATAGTCGTACAAAAGTATTTCTTTTGCAAGTAATACTGCTTTGTATGACTTCATTTTACGTCATTGTTGGTTAATATTACACGAAATTGAGTACTTCAAAATCCCTACTAATGTTATAAATGTGAAAGTAACTCTGTCTGTCTGTCTGTTACGCTTTCACGCCTATTCGGCTGGAGCGATTGAGATGAAATTTGGTATAGAGATAGTTCGAGGCTCTGGGAAGGACATAGGCTACTTTTTAACCGACTGCGCAAAAGGAGGGTTATGATTTTACGCAATAACGACTTCTACGCGGCTGTAGCCGCGGGGAACAGCTAGTATTGTATAAAATACAAAATATTATTGTAACAAAAAAGATGTCCCTGACTAATTGTATACAAACATGTTAAAACTATTAACAGAGACATCCAAGTCTGTTAAAAAAATAATTCATGAATAAAATATGTTAGCAATAAATAAATAAATCACTTTTCGTTAGTTACTCTAAATTTCATAAAATGTTGAAATGATGTAAAACTAAATTTTGCCACTGGCAATTTTCATAAATGTTTTTTTTTTGTAAATTGGCAGCCCCGCCAGCCTACTCTTCCCTTCTTTTTATTGTGCATGGCGGCTGTCGATTTTTTGGCTTAATATTTTCAATACAGTCCATTTCCAAATTCAAAGCTGGCTTTTATTTTTAACCAACTTCAAAAAAGGAGGAGGTTCTCAATTCTACTGTATCTGTGACTCAGAACTTTCGACTGGGTGAACCGATTTTGATGATTCTTTTTTTATTTGTAAGCTGGTGCTTCCGTGTGGTCCCATTTGGTCCAATTCTGACAATGGCATCCATGAGAAAACCATTCAAGTCGGTTTGGTGGGTTACTCACGTGTGTATTCATGTCCGTTGTGTTTGGATGACCGACCTACGCGCCAGGTCACTTTACCCGTTGATAAAGGGCCACAGTCGGGCCAAAACTAATCGGGCATCCCTGTGACATAGGACACTCCAGTATAATCTTTGCCGTAAGTCGTTTAAATCACAAAAAGAAGATTAAGTTTCGTGTAAATACAGATTATGACAATCCAAGATAGATAATCTCTCCTACCGTTGCTACTAAATCTAATATATTGTACCATAAACGTCCGCGGCATATATATATGAGCTATTTTTCATGTAGATCATTAATACAATGTAACGCGCAGTTGAGCGTAAAACGCAAGCGATGTCCAGAAAAACAAACGGTCTATGTTATGATATGATTAATGGACACCTTCAGAATATTTTCGAATGTATCGTTTAGATAGATAGATAGATAGATAGATAGTACTCTTTATTGTACACCAAACACATGATATAAATACATTAAAAAAAAACAACTGAAACATAAAATGCACAATGGGCGGCCTTATCACAATAAGCAATATCTTCCAGGCAACCTTTTAGATACTAGCTTTTGCATGCGGCTTCTCTCGCGTAATTTTTTTTAGTTTTTTTTTCTCAATAAATGATACCTGTAATTTCCTGTACCCCTGACAACAGACAGAATGACTTAAGCGAGAGCTACATTAAGTCGACACACACGTCTGAGATGCTACATTAAGCCAACGTCTGAGACGTATTACGCGTGTAAGGTTGGTGTGTATATAAAATTGACGCAACGCGTGTCGGGCAATTTACGCTGGTTTTGACAGAGTCTTTCGATTCTGTTATCATCAGTTACTTAAAAATAAATGAATCAGTCAGTAAATTTGAAGAATTCTTAAATGACACGCGTTGCGTCGATTTTATTTGCACACCAACCTTACACGTGTAAGACGTCTCAGACGTGTGCATCGGCCTAATGTATCTCTCGCTTTAGTCATCGCATCGCATGGATCGGGACCATTCTGCGGCATCACCAAACAGCGAGCTTATTCAATCATAAACGCCCTATACATCAAGGGCAATTTAACAGATGGAAGACCACGACTGGTCTAAGACACTCGAAAGCCTTAATAAAATTCAATTTTATCAAAAACATGTTGCATTGCGTGTTGCGGGGGCCAACCCCATAACGCATAATGCAACTGGCAATCAGGAGCTTTCCACATCCGCATGCTTTTAAAGCCAATGTAAGGGTTGCCGGCGCTTAACACCGATGCGACAACCTAACTCGAAGTATTGAGCCCGACTAGTCGAACTATCGAGTCGGGCTCTGCCCACACAAACTCGTTACCTTTAATAACTATAAAAACTGCTCAGAGAATTTCTAACAAATAAACCATTATAAAGACAAATGGTATCAAACTTTAGGTTGGACTTGTCTCTACAATGAAGGCTGACGGTAAGACTTAATTAAAAAGTCCCTTAATTTCACAAGTTTTTATGACACTCACAACGGCTTAGTTAAATAAATTAGTCTTCATTTCAACATCAAAGCCTTTAAATAATATTACATTCTTAATACCACATCTTCATTCGATTCAAAATCGATTTAATTATTGAGGAAAAGGCGTTAGTTACTCTAACAAATAGTGTTTTTTTCTAGTTTTTAGTCTAACAATTAGTTCTTCTCTGGAACACGATCTCCCTATAAGTGAGGATTTCCACTCTGGCCGACACTTACACAGGTGAAAGCCTGAATCTCATCAGTTTTTGTTTTCAAAGTGTTGCATATATTTAATACTGAAATAATTTAATTTGACGGGCCTGTTGGCCTTGTGGCTAGTGGTCCTGACTGCTGAGTCAGGGTTCGTGGGTTCGATTACCACCCAGGATGAATAATAATTGTGATAAACATGAGCATTTGTTCTGTGTCTGGGAGTAATTTATCAAAATGAATAAAAAAAAACAGTATATCGTCGAATTTAATTACAAATTAAACCTATAAATATCGTTTTAGTTTTTTGAGTTTTTTTTTACGCTGTGACGACGCGACTTTGACGTTTACAACACTATTTCAGAAAGATATGAACAGGCTTATTGTCTGTAAATACTTTTCTAAAGAATCCCAAAAAAGATTATTTTTTTGAACTCCGATATGAAGTAAGGAACACCCACCCTATTTGCTAGATTCAGCACCATCAGACTATTACCTGCTCAGCTCACTAATTAAAAAAAACCCTCGACTGGACGACAATTTTTCAACCAAGGAAGAGGTGATAGCTGTGAAATAGCAGTTTTCCAAAGAGCTGGATGAATAGTCGGCCTATAAAAAAGGTTAGTTATTTTCTTTTTTTTTTCTTCATAAAGACAACTCCCGCATTTCCCGGGAGTTTCACAAACATTTGAAAAACGGTCACATACAACACCTAGACTCGGGACAACTATTGCGACCACTTAACCCATTGCATCATCCGTTAAATAAATGTTACTAGATAATACAATTATGTGGATAACGATGTCAGCTACACAATTACAAATACTCTATTTTTAAGGTAAATTGGGTAACTGTTTGTTTGCCCCATTAAATAATATATATTTTATAAAGTTAGTGTAGTAGTAGGTAATTAAAATAACTACTATACCAAATAACTCTTGGAATAGTTCTTAAAATAATTTCTTTAATATATTTATTCTTGTCAATAGTCCTGACTCTATTGTACACTTGACTAAACTAAAACCTGACTTAATTTATTCATATGAAATCAACCTTGTCTTCTTCGCAACAAGGTCTATTTGTTACTGGCATCTATTTCTCAGCGCCACTAAATTTCACTAAAACCTGTCAACATATATTCAACTTTATTTCCACGCAGCGAGAGTCCCCATTTATTCAAATGCCGTATAATTGCCGTATAAAAACTTGTTCAAAACGAACTAAGATGACGTTATTTTAATCGATACCTACGAAGACGCTTACTAAAAACACAGAGCAAAAGAGATGGCATTCAACGGATAGTGGCTCTCGCTACGTGGTATTAAAATTTATTTAAGCGTGTCAGACTTTAGTCGACAAATAAATTGCTTATTTCGATAGCGAATATGTTACCTACTTGTTTAAGTTTGAAATGAGACCTTGTTTCAAAGTGTACAAGGTTTACATTTTGTATGAAGAAAATTTAGTCAATCATAGTCAAGAGAGTAATACAACAGAATTGACACCAATATGTAATATTTTTAGTATGTATATATTTTATTATTATTTATTTAGTCAACCACAGTGACGTAGTTAAACCCTGTGTATTGAACAGAATTACTACTACTACGGTGACAAAAAGTTGATATTGATATGGTAGTGAACTATGTGCACTTTATGGCACTTTTAAATGAAAAATAAAGATTATTATTATTATTAATTCACTGCATTACTCTATGGTTAACTGTTAAAGAATGCCATTTGCATTATGTCTACCTATGAAACTAAACCTTCATGCCCAAGATAAATAAATGTATGTTTTACATTAGAAGATTTTTTTTTCTTTTAAGTATTTCTAATATCAGACAAAAAAAATACGGTGATATAACACCAGCAGGTTTAAAAATGTATCACACTAAGAACGTATTTTCTCATTCTAGAACGTCTCAAATAGATATCAGAAAAAGCTTGGAATAGAAAACTACACTGTCATGTACGAATCACATGATAATATACGAACAATATTATTTTAGTATATTACATCTAGCATATGATGAAGTTATCCTAGTTTAATGATGTCCCTTTATGTATGGGGATATTGAATGAATAAAAACCACATGAATGCAACAAATTCTGTTTATTTAAACTTCAAAAACCATACAAAATGTCCTCAGCATTGTTGTATTTAATACTTACTAAGTACATATAAATTAAACACAAATTATTTTGTATATTAAAAACAGAAGCAAAGCTGTGCACGTTAGTAACAGTTTTAAATTAAGAATTACAAATATTTTTAAAATAATATTTAAAAAAAGTTTGAATGTGTTCCATTTTCAAAACTTTGTATTGGATTACCAAAATCCAACATATTGAAAAAAAAAAATTTTTTGTCGAACGATTCGAACTTGATCTACATCAATGACACATGTCATTCATAACCACCGCAAGAATGGTGGCAAAAACCCATGATCAATGTAAATAATTATAACTATATTTCTTTGAATTCATAAAAGTGTTTCATTTTCATGTACAGGCAGGGTAAAATAAGGTTGACGACATAGTAAAAACGGGAGCGATATTATTTCAGCTTATAATGAGGTGAACGTTAGATTATACATATATGTACATATATTATAGTTCATCGTCATGTCAACTCATTCTTGCATTGCAGATAAGGTGAACACAATCACATAAATATTTAGTTCGTTTGATGAATGAATGAATGAATGAAGTCTGAATGAATTAATGAATTAATTAAGTCTTTATTTGCGAGAACATGGGTACATTTGACAGATATATAGAAAAAAAATAGTTTCACCATATTCAACTTTTCAGTTGTGCAAATGTTTGAATTTACATTATTTAAGCTTACCATTTCGGCATTCTTCGTCTGCAAATTTATGTATAAAACCATGTAGTTGTTTTTTTATTAAACGTGTGTTTGGGTAAATACCGCCACTTGAAGTAAAAACTTTATGAAAAATGGTGAACTAAAATGTAATTGACCTACGAAGCGACTGAAGTTATCTTGTTTAAAAATCTGCATACAATAAATAATAAACAAAGCATAATCGCTTGTCTTATATCCGTGAAAATAGTATTCAATCGCTTCGTCTATCACGTAGTCTGTATCCTAAAACACTTATTTTTTTTTAACAAAGTATGTTTGTTTTTTATTTCGTAAGCATTACATTTCGTAGGAAAATAATTTACGTCTACGACTAGACTTATATCATAACGATATAAATATTACGAACGATATAATAATTACGATATTTATATCATAACTGATAATACAAGTATCAATGTGTATAAATTTGGTATAGGCCTTTTACTTCCGGTTTCGTAAATTATATTTAGATTCATTTGATATTTTTTATATTACAACTTTTATTACATATATTGAAATTGTATAAATTGGGTCTATTGGCCTTTTTAGTTTCAGAAAGACGTTATAATTATTATGTAAATTATAATTTTTTTATTACCTAATATATATTACTTCTGTATTTTTATAATTAATATAACATGATATATTTATTTTCTTAAAGAGATTATGACTTTCAGTCACATAAAAGGCCATTGTTGTGATTTATTTATAACTAATAGCTAGTAAGATTATACTAATGAAAAAATATATATAAATTAATATAATACATGAGTATGATAAAATTTTTGATATATTTTATTTTCCCTCCTACCGTTTTGGTGTATTTTAAAAAAGGAAAACAGGTTTAAGATTAGTATAAGTTTAAAAATAAATAATATAAAATATTTTTATTGCACCTGATTTTATAAATGCTTTAAGTGTACAATGATTTCTTTCCTTGAGTTTTTGTTTTTTAAATGCTTTTTTACTTTATATAAATTTACAGTGGCATGAATACATACATTTCTAACCAATCATCAAAAACTGTGTATATCTCCTTGACCAAAAAAGAGTAACTCAAAACATTAATTGTTATATTTTTTTCAATTATGTAATACAATTCCAAAAAAAAAAAAGTTTTACTAGCTCATTATTATATTTAGATTTTAAACAACAACGCCTACTATTTTGCTCGTAACAATACTTATTAGCTTTCCTATCAACCATCGTTTTATAAAATCAATTCGATTACTCCAGCGACGTAGACAGTATGTTGCGACCTTTCGAATCGAAGGCAAGAGGCGGGCCTAAGGGAAATCACCACGTCCATCGATAGGCTATCCATCTCTAAGTGATAACGCCGTGGACAATGATCGAATCGAACTCTTTAGAGAGGCTAACTAATACGAAACAATTTAATCAGTTTCGTTGTTTTTAGGTTGATTATAAGTACTGAGTTACTTGTGATCAAAATTTTTTAGTTACTTTACTTTGTTTAGTTACAAAATTTTGAAGACGTTTTTAAATAATTTGCTTAGAAATCTAAATTTATTATTAAACTGAAACTCACAATTTATGAAGAGCGTGTTTAATTTAAATAAAAATAGTACAGTAAATACATTTCTTTAGGATAGGCGTGTACCATCTTCGTCTTCATCGTTATTTTCCATCAGGTGAGATGGAAGACAAACGCCTATTAATCAGTAAAAAAACTATGATTTTACATTGAATATATTTCGTGAAGGTGACATGTAATTTAATCGTAAAATAATTGTTGTTGCACAAAACAACTGTCGATTTTGAAATCTGTTGATGAGATTATTCATCTGAAAACAATAAAATTAAAAGTAATTAAGTCGTAAATAGAATGATTAAATAGTCAATTTAATTTGATGACTACTTAGTATTATAGAATATTTATAATAAATTGGATAAGGATTCAGTATTATTTATTTTGCTTAAGGAAAATAACCGAGTATTCTTTTTATGAAACTAAAAAATGATATCCTAAAAATATTTATGTATTTTGCTCACCTTAGAATACCTGTACCCTATGGTTTTCCCGATCACAAACAATAATATTGCCCCCAGACATGACAGCGATGCCTTCAAGACCCTTAAACTCTCCATCACCAGAGCCCCAGGATCCAAAGGCCCTCAAGAAGTTCCCGTCAGGGTGGAAGATCTGGATTCGGTTGTTGCCTGAGTCAGCTACCACGATGTAGCCTTGGTCGTCTACGGCTACACCCCTGGTGATAAAGAAAATCGTTAAGTTTAAAAATGGTACAAATTGTGTCTTTTTAATGAGTAGCGTGACAACTATTTGTAGATCACACAATTTTTTGTCTAACATTCTAAACATCCCAATATTCTGCGCGGCGGCGACGTAGTGGCAAAGCGTCCGCCTTAACCATTGCACGATCCGTACAGTCACAGATATCAAAATAGTTACTTCACTCAACTGGGGTAGTCACTCCACTGTATAAAAGTCCGTGAGACAAAAAACACTCGTTCTTTAATGCTGGTTAGTAAGGTTGGGTATGGGAAGTGGGGACAGGATTGACAATGTGCAAGAAACACCAAGTAGAGTACAGGCTTCGGTAAACATTTATCATCAGGTTGACCGTGAGCTTGTTTACCATCTTAGTTGTACACAAAGTTGGTGGATAAATATAATATATACTCGTATATGGCTAACGGATGAAGTATCTGCCTGATGAGGAAAATTATTTTCGGAGGTAGAATCAAAATGTTTATACCTAAATAATATTCAATGTTTTTGGAGCCCTTTTTTTTTATTTGTTGTGAAACTTAAAGCGATGTTTGTACTAGCTGAGGGTGACTTCAGGCTTGGCTCTCTCCGCAGCGTATTCTCAAAACTATTGCGGAACTATATTGGAAAAATTATATTGGAACACGAGTGCGTTGGGTGTGACGTTGCGCCGCTATGCGGTATAATGGAATTTCTTTATGCGGAATAATGGTATCATACGTCGTAGCGGAACTACGTAAAATGTAAAAACACTTCCGCGTGTAGGAATTTTTCACACATCAGATTGCGCTTGCGAGCTCTTGGTTATTTATGTCTGAGTACCATATTGGCGTGAGATCAACATTGAATTTTATTTATTTGTTGTAGAGTTGCTTTTTAAATACCTTGTTAAGTAGGTCATCTGGTCTATTTATTTATCTGTGTTGACACGCGCATTTTTTTATTTGAAATTAATGTTAATTAAAATTAAATAAAAATTAATGTTCTTATCGTATCTTAGTTTGGTTTTATAAGTGCTACCGCAGGTTTATTACCTTTAAGAAAAAATCATTTAGACACGGCCTATACCTTTCTTCTTATATGAAGGTGCTATCCAGCCAGTCATCTTTCTTACTCGTCTCATACCCATCTTAATATAAAATAGAATCATTTTATTCTAAAACATATGTGACAACTTGTCTTGTTATATTGTCTAGCGTCTGAAATGAAATAAATTTATCTGCAAAGTAACGCGTGTTTCAACAAATGTATGAACGCAATTACGTCTTCGTTTTGAAAAGCTTACAAAGTTTTATTATTTGATAAGAGGATTTTCATTAACTGAGTAATAATACTTTTCAAAATTAGATTTAATTAATTCACTTATGTTATTTTTTTTAATTACCAATCTAAACACTAAAAGTTGACGAGATTTGACGGGAGTGACCGAAACCGTTATTTCATGCCTTTTAAACCTAATATTTTACATTGAATAAAGATATACTGATTTGGTTTCAAAATCTGCCTCCGTATTATTTAAGTAACAATAAAGATAAAGATAGATTTATTTGTCAGAATAAAGAAAAATAGTACAATAGATGTTAACATTATATTACATCCCTTATACTCGACCATTTCTGGTGTACAAATTTTTATTCTTACAAAACTAATCTTAAGACAAGACAATATTATTTATTTTATATATTTTTGTCACTGAGAAAATCGTTAGTGGAATAATTACATTTGGTTATTAGTAATTCAAACAATTTGCTTTTAAATTAGTTAAAGTGAAGGCATTTGAGATAATTTGGCAACTTATTATAAATTCGTATAGCCATACAGAATGAATTTTTGCTGTATATCGCAGTGCGTTGTTTAGGAATCAACAATTTATTAAGGAATCTACTATTTATTTTTGTGACTGTTATATTTTTTTGAAAAAGTAATGGATTTTTATGTACAAACTAGCAGCGCTCCGCAGTTTTACCCGCCTAAGTCCCGATCCCGTGGGATAAAAAGTACCCTATGTGTTAATTCAGGTCTCTAGCTTTATCGCAATCGGTAACAAACATACACACACACACACACTCACAAATTTTCGCCTTTATAATATTAGTGTGATATACAAATTTCCTAATTGTAAGGGCATGGAAGTGATAATATTTTATGTTCCGCAGATAAAGGTTTGCAGCAGTATTCTGCGCCACTTATCACCCTTACACATTTTTTTTGGGCTCTAAATGCTCTCAATATGTCAACAGAATTTCCCTATATGACTATTCCGTAACGCAGAACCGAGGAAATTATTCCTTTATTAGTAACTAACCCACGCAACTTACTTCATCATTTACAGTTAGTACAATAACAAAATAGCATTTTACCAACGTTATTTCTTCAACCGCTATAAAATAGAATAATCTATTTTCTAAAGCGTCATTCACAAAACGTCATTTCATATTTTAGTGCCTTGTAAACGTCTGAAACATTCACCATAATTTACGTTATAAGAATTAATTTCTAAATCACCAACACAACTTTTCCTACAATAAAATCTGGACGTACAACTCGGGTGGTGATCGTAAAAATATTTCAAGTCCTTGTACATAAGACGATTCTTACCGGAATCGCAAGTCCGGTCTCAGACAATGTTTCGCTTGATTGTGAAATAAGTGCTAGGTAGATGTTCTCTGTACCTAGGTCCTTTGTAAGGATTTATTTTTTGGAGAACTGTATATAACTAAACCATTGCAGTATCCATAGTCACATTTAACACTGCCAAATTTAGAAGTAATCCGAGTGATACATAGCTGTCCTTTTAAATCTATTTAGAAGCACAACGATGTCTCACAAACCAGAAAAATAATTTACTGGATTTTTGAAAACTCTTATGATTTCTATCGCTTACCTCACCTGTAAGCGATAGAAATCATAGGAAACCGAACTTCGATCAGGTCCCGGATCGAGTCCAAAACATATAATGAAAAAGATTCGTAATATACGCCGTTCTTTTCTTGAAAGTTGTAAAACATGTTGGGAAGCAGACCACGTATTCAGGTCATATTTTATTATTGAGACGGGAATTTCGGTCAAGGTACGCCTGAGCAGGTTGAAATATTGGCATCATTGTAATGAAGGTCTCCGTCTTTTATTGTTGGACGTCCGGTGCGACAAGAAAGATTGTTTGACAAGGACTTGTCTAGTTTCAGTTATTTTGACCTGAATTTTGTCCAGGTATGTTTTTATCTCATTTTTTTTAATGTAAATGTACGTATACGAATTACTTTTCTTTAGTGACTAGTAATTTGTTTGCCTAAATGTGTGATGTATTTTACTTATTAGGTTTGTAATTCGGGACTTAATCGCGATAATCTTTAAAAGGTACAATACCTCTTGGTTACCCGACATTTTGATCGAATTGCACCGATTGTGGTCAAAAGCGGACTCGTTGTATTTTACTGGTTAATTTTGCAATATCATTTACTAAGTATTTTTCATTATTCTATTACGGCGTATGCAAATTGCATTTTATTATTGTTTATAATTTACGATTTAATTTTACTGGAATTTTGTATTCCATTCAAACACAATTATATGATTGTTTCTGAATTATTAACTAAATTATAACTTAACCCACCAATAGGCAAGTCGTAAAGCATCAGTGCTAGAAGTACCCGTCATGAGCTTAATGATCAATCTCAAGTCTCGGTAATGAAAGTATAACTAGGCTTTCACTCCTTTAATAATAATGCTCCTATAACTTGCTCAAGCACATATATGTGAGTTAATATATGAGTGTATAGTCATTTATTAGCTCAATAACTTTACAAACACGATTTTTTTAAAAGCTGTTAATAACGACACAGAACCAGAAAAAATATACATAGAAGTAAGTTCTTGTTTTATCATAAAAATAAAATAAGTCAGAATAATTAGGTTTTTAAAAGTACATGAAAACTATTTGAGGGAAATATTATACTATTTGTAACCTTTTGGGACGACCATGTCTTCCTTAGCTGTATCTACATATTTTATGCGTAATTGGGTACTTAGTTGCCTATGTTTAAAATAAATTGTTCCGTGGTTTTCATGAAATTAAATCTTTCACGTTTTTTTATTTTTTAATGTAAATCCAAACAATAGAAGAAAATGATTTGACGATAGTTAAGTATGATGTCAAAGCTGTTAGTTTATACAAGTCTCTATAGAACGTGCCGTTTTGAAAGTGTTACTGATTTGAATTGTCAGTCAATTACGGCATTGTGTTCTGTTATGGCGCACAATAAAGCCGTTTGTTACTCTGCAGCTCTTTTGAATTCCACTTCTTATAAAGAACAGCGGTTTCATCAGTTAGCATAATGCCATAAAGAGTGTGCCAGTTTGAAGCTTAGTAGTAGGGAAACATTATGCCAAAACCACTTATAAGCTTTTTAGCCTATTTATCACATATGTATATACAGGTGGGATGGAAAAATATTAAAAAAAATTACCAAATTTAAAAAATAGTATATATTTTGTGTATCTCTGAACTCTTTATTTGTATTCCTGCCTGTCACTTATTACTTACATACATACCTACACCCACGTTTGTATCCCCGAAAGGCTATGCAAAGGTCTATTAAACACCCAAATTTTGCCAACTATAATTTGGTCCCACAGACGTAATAGGGAGCAAGCCTATTGCTGCCTATTCCCAAATGCAAGCACTTTGGGAATTATAGATTGCAAATTTGAAATATATTGAAAGGGAAAAGTAGATAACAAGGTAAGGCAATGGATGGAAAAGTACATTGCTTATACGGATGAATTGGGGAGTGTAAGCAATAGCTCGAGAAGATCAGGGTTACATACCTGTTCCTTAAACTGGCTTCATCAACTCAATGTTCAGTAACTTATAACAGCATCATCCTCCGCGCCTTTTCTCAACTAATTTGGGGTCGGCTTCCAGTCTATCTACTATACGGCTAAACTTTGATATTTTACGTGAAGCGACTGCCATCAAATCTCCACAACCCTACTAGGCGATATCGAAGTTCTGTAGTTAGACCAGGTTGTCGGACTTTTTAGGGCTCCAACTGATTGTTGTATGGTACCCGGGGCCCACAGTTTAACGTGCTCTTCGAGGCATGGAGGGGTCTCAATGACTAGTATAACTTAACTTTGTAATATGCTAACCTACTCAGTTACCACTTAGCCACGAGCCCCTCCCATAACTTATAACAGCATTTTATCTATTTTATTTATTTTGCCTTTCCTATGTTACACAAGCGACCATTCACTATTTTTAATCAAATAATACCTAGCTACTTCCACACTGAAAATCTATCTCAGAGAAATTGAACTATTCAGAAGCCGAACTCGAACCAGTCAGCACTTATGGACTTCGAATAGCTATTTGAGCAAATATTTGGTCGCAAGTTGAGAATTTAAGCGCCCGTAAAGCTAAATTAGAAGACTAGCGAACCGCACTGAATGGAGCGATTGGAGGCACACGTTAAGATCAAATCGGCATCAGTTTCGATGGCTATAAGGAAGGACCTAAATTTTATTAGCTAATTTGGTAAGGAATAGGTAAATAACACGTACAAGCTGATATCGCGTATTTGTAGCGAGAAATTTCAAAGTAATTCCTTAAGTATTTTCTAGAAATGAGAAGAAGAAAAAAATATCTTTCTGAATGAAACCTTGTGTGTACCTTTTATTTTATACCTTTTTTATAGTGTACCCAGAAAGATTATTTTTCCTTTCTCTAACCCAGACAGCGTGTATGTGAAATTTCATGACGATCGGTTCAGTAGTTAAGGCGTATTTAGAATATTAATCAGAATTGTACTTTTAATGTTAGAGTACTTTAATTTAAATGGTATTATCCTCCTCGCCTTTTCCCAACTAAGTTCCCAAGTAAGTCGGCTTTCAGTTTAACTACAGCACGGCCGATATTTGATATTTTACGTGAAGCAACTGCCATCAGACCGACGGTTTAATGTGCTCTCCGAGACACGGAGGGGTCTCGATGTGTTAAGAATGGTCACCCATCCTAGACTGACCTGGCTAGTATTACTTAACTTTGTAATTTGCTAACCTACTCGGTTGCCACTTAACCACGAGCCCCTCATTTAAATGGTATAGATTTTAATAATATATAGTTGTACACTTTTACACCCAGAATCCTTGAAATTCGTTAGAAACATTTATATTTTAATGCATAAAGATCTTTCTCGCAAATTTTAGCGCCTCGTGGCTTTTAGCACAAACTTTCATGGGTTTGCGGTTAGCTTATACTTCTGCTAAATTCTAGAACTTTTATGCTAAAAAAATACCATTTTGGATCTACTTAAAAATTTATTTTATGTAAAACTGAAAAACATACCATTTTTTTTAACAATAATTACGCGAAATTTTATTTTTATAATGTTTTCAGAGATTTAACCTTGTAAATGGTGACTTATTTTCAGTCATAAGTGGGTTACGATATTATCTTACTAGCGGTGTGACTTGCCAGTACTATTTTTGTGTTGTTTTTGTACATTGTAAATGATAATTTGCAACAACGGACTTTACGAATTAGACACATTAAAGTTAAATTTATTGTTTTAATATGTTTACAACAATCTGAAAATTGCAAACGTCGTCTTTAATGTATGAAGAAATGATGAATAACAATGAGAAGAAGCCGGTAAAAAACCAATTGGCCAGTATTTTGTTATCACGCTTAAATGATGGAAACATTTCAATGGTTTGTAATATTTCTTATCAAATAGATTAAGATTTAGCATATGCACTAACCTATTTTTTTCTTTTTTTATGGTATAGGGGGCAAACGAGCAGACGGATCACTTGATGGTAAATGACTACCGCCACCCATGGCACTTGCAACTCAAGAGTCACAATTGCGTTGCTAGTCTTTAGGGTGGGAGTAGGGGAAGGAAGGAAGAGGGAGCAAGGAGGGGAGAGGGGGAGAGGGAAGGATCAGGGCATCGGGTAACCTCACTCACTCGGCGAAATGCAATGCAAGCATTACTTCATTGCCGGTTTGTTGTGAGGCCGTGGTATCCGTTAGCTGGCCTACACATAACTAAACAAATAGCACTAAAAACGTTTTGAATTCTTACCTTGGGAACTTGAACTGTCCATCTTCAGATCCTTCTTCGCCGAACGACGAAAGAACTCTTCCATTGACATCAAAGACTTGTATCCTATGATTGTTGGAGTCAGAGACCAGGACTCTGTTGGTGCTAGAGACGGCGATGTAATGAGGATGTTCAAGCTGACCTAGCTTGGAACCGAAGGAGCCAAATTTGCCAACAAATGTGCCATCAGATTGGAATACCTGAACAAAAATAGTAAGATATCAATACAGTTTAAAAAAAACTCTGACTTAACATGACAGGAATGTTTTTTTTATCGAGGGTAACGCAAATATTGCTCTTTTCTCAAATGGTTCATCAAAAGCTTTTACTTGATAACAATAATCCTGAATCAAATTGTCAATAGTATTATGACATAATATGCGGTGTCATGTGTACGAAACAGTTTCGTTGAAGACATGCAACATTTTTTACAATTAATGTTTTTTCGTACAATTAGACTGCACTAACTCTCAAACTTTCGATAATAAACGTCAGGCCAATAAAATTAATATAATACCTTTAAAATAAGTGATCGCATTAATTCCCGTCGTCATAATTACAGACTGCAGACAATAACTTTCTATCCACTCAAAAATATTTATAATTCTGTCAGTACTACACTGAGGTACAAAAGGGTACACCTTCATGTTTTATTTATAAAAACAATATCAGTTTGGAAACACTAAACAGTTTTTGATATTTAAACAGAGACCACACACATCATTTTTGATGTTGTTTGTCGGTTATGATATTCATTTTACACTGATTAGGGAGTTTACTACATAAAGATCTAAACTTGTGAAGTATCTCTAAAAATAGATTCTATTACTCCAAACAAAAGAGCCCTCAAATTACTTTCTTAATTAGAACTTAAACAATAAGAAAGCTTTATAACTAACGAGAATAATAATAATGTTCGTAAGTAACAAAAAAAAAATCAGTAAATAAAAAAATTTAATCACTCTCGGAAAAAAATTCTGTTGTGTATCGCGTTATATAAAAAAGAGATATAAATAACACATGACCAAATCGTCAAAACCTTTTCCTAAAAGCTGGAAAATAAAAAATATGATAGTTATTTATTAAGTATTTTAGATATACAAAAAATCTATATGTACATTTAAAAAGTTTGTTAAAAATAGGATCTGTATGACATAATCCGATAACATTGAAACATTATTTAGTACAGCCACAGCAGTTATGCCAATTTCCAGGTAAAATTTTACACTAACGTCCAACTGCTCGCATTGAATTATATCCAAAAATTTTAGTAGGCTAACACCCGGTTTCTGAAAGGCTGATCAAGATATTGATTAACTAACAGTGTCAAGTTAACAGTGGTGCAAATCAGTTCGAGTTTCTAAAGCATTGATCAAACAAAAATATATTAATCTATGATCAATTTTATTAAACACTAATGGCATTTGACATAAGATTTTGCAATAAAACTTGACAACTCCGTTAACTGATCCGATGATCAAATATATAAGTGCCTAATGCTTTCAGCAACTCAATAAATGCGTGACAAGAAGTTTGACATAAGATTAGGTAATTAGCCTTTCAGAAACCGGACGTAAGTCTAGAAACTTAAACTGCAACTTCGAAACAAGATTTAATTCCAGGACCTCGTTGGATCTATCCGGTAGTCAACTTTAAACAGTTAAGGCTACAGACAGCTCAGTAGAGAAAACAATTTCGATACAAATCTTACTGTAAACATTATCAATACTTTAAAAACAAAATTTATGACAATATAGCTCAAAAAATTTTAGCAACGACCGACCTATTTTATTTATATGAAAGACTGATACATATTAAAATAAAAATTGCCGTTAGTGGTACTCTAACTTTCTGCCTTTTTTATACCACGTCCGTGGCAAATGAGTAAGTTAGCGGTTACGGTAACGCTTGCAACTTCAGCAGTCTCGCATTGATGTTAGGCACCACACACCGACGTGAAAGGTCGATTTAACTCTTGATAAAGAGCCTCCTAGGGGCTTGAAACTAATCGGGCATCCCCGAAATACATACTTGAGTAAAACATTAATAAATATGAATAAACGATGGTCACCGGACCTATAGTTAGACCCTAAGTGTTAGGGTTGCATACCTGTACTCTGTGGTTTTCCTTGTCACAGACATATATAAATCCGAGAGCGTCTGTGGTAATACCCCACGGATAGTTGAACTTGCCGTCGCCAGTACCCTGGCTACCGAAAGCCCGTAAGAATCGTCCCTGAGGGTCAAATACCTGGAGACAAATTTTAAAGATTAGAAAAATATATGCGCTTGAAAATAAAAGATAAACTGTGATTTTGATTCAGGAGTGCCTGATTGTCTGTCATTTTGTTTAGAAGTCCGAATTTACTTATATACTTTTTTAAATTAAGAGTTTAAAACTGTTCTAATCTTTTAAATAAAACCTACAAAAAAACCATGCAATCAAATTTAAACATTGCTAACAATGCCCTAAACATTACTTCATGTTTCAAGAAATAATTTAAATATTTAAAACCCTGTCTTTTGAATGTTTTAAGTTTGACTATATTCTTGTAGAATATCATGATCATAATTTTTCTCTGTAAAATAATGGTTTTCGTGAATGCTATATTATTTTACTCGTATCTATAACATTGCTTGATGTAAGACTATGATTGCCTTTAAACGTTTTCAAGTTTAGACTATATATTATTTTTTTTACATCCTAAGTGATTTTAAAAAGTAAGGCGTAGAAGAGTTATAAAGTCACCATAAAATATGACGTTGGCGTAGAAGAAGTGACCTTTTCTTCATGCATGTTTTTCTAAACCCTCAGTTTGAACTACCTTCATCAGAACTAACATAAAAGTATTAGAGCTGTTAAAAAATTAATCCACGCCATCCTTTAAATCTTAACATCTCAAACCCGACAATCATATAATTGAGTTATCTTCATAAAACTGTTTCTAATGAATATAGGTATAAATGATTCACAAAAAAAGGAAATACGTCTATCATTTACGAAACTTCACATCGTCGCTACTAGGTCCCGAGAGTCGGTCTGCGAGCTGACTGACACTAATAAATTACTGCCTGGACAAATAGACAACTGAAATACAAATTTGGGTCGCTCGGGAAATATTCCGAGATGGATCACTACCTGAAATCAGACTTCCAAAATATAACAACTCATTGTTAGGCTTTGGACATATTTAGAAGTGATCTTATTGAATGAATCCTCACTGTTTATCTTAACAACAAAGATACTATTGTACAAGTGTTCGAATTTTTCTCTAAAAAACTTTCAAGTAAAACAAATCACTATAATAAACAACTAACAACCCGCCCCGGCTTCACACGGGTAGCAGAGTATAATATATCGGTTTTTTTTCCGACATCTTCAAAAATCAGCGTCATATTTCAGCGTTTTTCGGCATTTTATACAAAACGTTAACAAATTATACACCTAAACCTTCCTCATGAATCACTCTGTCTATTGGTGTAAGCCGCATGAAAATCCGTTCAGAAGTTTTTTAGTTTATCGTGAACAGACAGACAGACGCGACGGGGGATTTTGTTTTTAATATGTAGTGATATGTTCATCAAAATTTATATCATTACTGGCTGACCCGACAGACGTTGTCCTGTCTTAACTATAAATATTGAACAATCGCGGAAATTGTCAAACGACTGACAGTAATGTCAAAACCGCTAAGGTTACATTAGGCAAAATTGTGGTAACTCCACAAAGCCACAAACCAAAAGTTGAAGTTGAAAAGTAAATATGGTCTTTCACTTTTCTTAAATTTTCTAATTTTCCGCGGAACTTTCTTATTTTTTTTTTTCATGAGAACCTTCTCCTGACAATAACAAACACAAAAAAAAGAATTAACGAAATCGGTCCAGCCGTTCACGCGTGGTGCCGTGACCAAGGGAAATAGGGATTCATTTTTATATATATAGATCACCTTGTACAGAAAACTGAAATTGAAAAGCTTACGTAAGATGCTGTATCGAACTGGAAGTAAGCTTGCGAAACACAATTTCAGAGTTGCAAATCTATTTCAGTTTTGAAACTGTAGGGCAGAAAATGTACAGGAAATATTTTAAACGAAAGGAAAAAAACGAAAGAACGGTGTGTTCTGGTGATTTATGGAATTTGAAATTTATTTTAAAGGCCGAAATGTTGAAGATTATTATTCAATTTATTGTTTATAGTTGTGTTAGTGAGATATTTACCGATATGTATAACAAATACTAAAACCGATAAATACAGACAAGGTTTACTTACTTGTAATAAAATAATAACAAACAACAATGGTAATATAACATTCATAAAGTTATATGAACTTGCAAATGCTAAAGGATTCTCATCTTTGCATTGGGAATTTATAATGAAGCCTTTTGAATTTTCGATTGTATTCAGATTCACGAAGATCTGTAGATTCTTCTCCATTCTCTTTTGTTTTAAACTTACCTTTTGCATTAAATGTGTACCTAGTTTGAAATGAATTTAGACCTAATGTAAATTTATGGCGTGAATAATTTCTACCTCATCTTTGCGTAACTCGTAGTTGAGTAATTTTTATTTTAACGGATAATTTCAGTATAGTGGGACGAAAATATTGACGACTAGAGCCCAAAAGCTAAAATTATCTCATGTAATATGTTTGGAAAAAAGGTAGATGCAATTGCATTTAAAAATGACTGAATAAATAAGCGATATACCTATGAAAAACTTACTCGTTTTCGTATAAGAGCGAAGTATGTCAAATACAAAATTAAGAAAGATGTTTTTTATTGAAGACCTACTAGAGAAAGCTAAAAATAACCATTATTTAACACAAACTACAATAAATACTAAATATAGCAATGGCATTCATTGCAGTATTTAGTTTTTTAATGGCTACATCCAATTAAATGTCGTTTTATGAATATTAGGGATTGTAGTGATGAGATATTTTAATTGGTCTTAATATAATAATAGTAACATTAAAACTCGACGATTTATAGTGCTATGAGACAAACTCAATGCCTTTAAGAAATATTCATCTGATTACAATAATAAATTAATTAATAAACGCGTTAATGTAACTTTTGTGAATCAAGTCTGGTATCACTCTGGAATTATTTCTTATTTAGTAACCCTCTACGGTACCTATAACTTTTTCTGTACCCCTGACTACGTAGATAAAAAAATTAAATAATTTTATAGGGTGTGAAAGAGTTACAAAAACAAACTCACATACGCATTTATAAAATTTAAAAGATGGATGGATGGAAGGATGGTGTTATGTTGCATTCTTTACGCGTAGGGATGCAGCTACAACCATATAGAGCATATTTTTTGTTATTCAATGAGAAGTGTTGTTCCACCAATGAGCCAAAAAGTTCTAAACACTTTTTAGGTTTATAAATATTTGTCAAAGTGTGAAAGCTCCCTGATGCTCCTGATGAGGCCTGAAGCCCCACTAAAGTCAGGCAACTGCTTAAATCTGAGATGTTAAAATGTTTTACTTACTTGTATACGATGATTGTATCTATCTGCTATGATATATTGTCCAATGCGGTTGACGGCCACGCCAGCGAGGCAATCGAATTCACCCTCACCGCTGCCGTACTGTCCGAATTCTTTCACGAATATACCATTGGAGTCGAACACCTGTACGAGTGGAAGAAATATTGTTGCAATTTTTTGTAGATATATATGTATGTAGTGTATGTAACCTATTATATTTACGCTTGTTTGTGTTATATATGAACTTATTAGTAAGCTGAAGGCTAAGAGAGTATAGTTGAGAGAAAATATATAAAAATCTGGCCAAAAAAGGAGATGTCTGACTCTATTGTGTAGAAAATTGCGACCAATATTACCTTTCATTGCAGTCGTCTCGCCATGCTACAAGTAAACTACTATTTTATACGACTATCGGGTTAGCGGTAGCTGAAACCTAAACTAAAAATGCTTTAATTTTTTGATAAGATTATTTAATATTCAGAAGCTGACTAGTTTTGTAAGTCGTTAATCCATTTATTTCTGGTATTATTTTTATATGTTCAGAAATAACTTTAATAAATTCAAATGTATTATCTACTACACGTATCTACCGTAAATTTCTCATCTCAACTCATGTAAAATAAATTGTCGAAATGTTGATTGTAGAAATATTGCTGACCTTAACACCATTCCAATTTGCTTGACAATGTTTACACCCGTTAAATAGGTTTGGACCACCAACTTTTGTTTGACCTTGTGCCAAATTTATGAAATCAGCATTCGTTCTACATCATTCCATCATTTATATTTGGAACAAAGTTCATTGCTTTATAAACAGAAAGTATGAGTTATTTGTAACTGTATTAAATTTGTAATCAATGGTTTTTTTTTTATTCGCCGTGTAAATACAGGATCAGGTCTTTTGCATTCCAGAAATAAAAATTCAATTTTCAATGTCGTGGGCGTAGACCGACGATTTTCGAAGTTCAATTTATTTATTTATACTTTATGCACAAGACGTATACTCTACTCTACTCTACCAGTCTACCTTAGGGTTATGTAGAAATGGATGAAGTAAATGTATTAAATACTACGTGGGTCACACATTACTACTATTCTTGTTAACCCCTCCAGCTACGCGAAATGATTGTGTTTGGAGTGGGTCCACGTCAATATTTATATTATTATTATTTATTTTCGTCAATATTTGTATACTTTTTAGTGTAGTACATAAAGTGGAATGTGCAATTTGGATTTACGTACTAAAAAAAAAGTATTAGCTGAAATTAGATTTATAGGTAAATTTATTGCTTACTTTGCTATCTTAGAATGATTTCAGGTATAATTTAAGGAATTTGTTTTTTTTTCCGATTACTGTTGAAGTGACGAATCTCCTCAATCTATGTTGGTCACTGACAAAAACTGCATAATCGCACCACAGTATTTTATGAAACTTTCATCCATTTTATGGACAATTACACAACACAACTTTTAGTGTACCTATAGTTTTCTGCTTATAAGACTTTTTATTTCATGGTTTTTACCAAAATATATAATTTCAGTACAAATAATCTCATTTTAAAACTTAAAAAAAATATTACCTGCACTCTGTGGTTTGAAGAATCAGCCACGACCATTGTATTGTCAGGGCCCACAGCGATACCACGAGGCCATGTAAAGCATCCGGGTTCGCTCCCCCGACTCCCCACGCTGAATTGTAAACGGCGTTTCTGCATATACTGGCTCCTAGGGGAGGAACCGGCTGCTGCGAAACCTACCATCAAAAAAAATTATTAGCATAAAATATGAAATGTCAATTAAATAATTTTCCAAACCTAAGCATAACACTATTTACACGCCACTCCTTATTCTAACCTGCTACCGCTGCTGTAGCCGCCGTAGGGGAGATGGGGGAGCCTGCCGCGTTTTTTGAATCGTCATCAGAACTGGCAAGCTCATTTGCCGAACGTAAAGGTAGCCCGAGAGACAAGCGACGGGACGTGGTTGACGATGTACTACTAGGATCCCGATCCTTGCCCCGTGACCCGTATTTATTTTTTAAGTATCTAGCCCAGGAACTGAGTGCTGCTCCATCTTTTTCACCAGTAGAAGGTCGTTCAGGTGAGCTTTCTCTAGATTTTAGCGCATGCGAAGACCGGCTACGAGACAACTCCGAGCCACCAGTGCCGGAGCCGTATCGAGCCGCAAGATACGCGGAGGGCGATGCTGTCGTCGGTGATACCGGATCGTCCTGATCGTCGTCATCTCCTGCACCGAAACCGGTGTGACTGCTCTTACTTCTAGCAAGACGATTTCGACGCTCTTTCAGGGCGAGGTACCTCGATCTAGCTGTAGGATACTTTGATTCATCGTCTATAGAAGACTGAGTTTCTAGCTCTCGTTCAGGCTCTCTAGGCTTGCTTCCGTATCGGTTGCTATACGAAGATCCACCGGAAGATGAACCATATCTAGGTGCAGGTTCTTCCTCAGTCTGCGATGCTTGTCTGGTGCGATAACGCGACTGCGTTGGTGTTTCCTTCGTCTTATTCTCAATAGCGTCATTACGTGCATTCGTACTACGCGCAAGAAGGGGGCCAATGTCACTGCGAGCCATCACCTGGCTCTCGGGCTTTCTTTGCGTTACAGGCTCCTCATCGCTCTCCTCTGACGAATCGGTTTCTTCTTCGGAACTTGTGTCGGAGTCTTCGTGCGCCGGCTCGGCGGGTGCGGGCGCTGGTGTTGGTCTTTGAGAGCCTATAAAACGACTCTGAACCCGTTGCGCACCGCCAGTTGTACCGTTCGTAGCCGCCGGCGTTGTTCTCTCGTTTCCTGTGGAATTGAAACGAGTTCCAGTTGTTGATGATGGCGTACTATGGGCGTATTTTGCTTTTAATTCTGCGATAGTAAGAATGGCACCTGTGTGTTTTACCGCCGAGCCGGAACTTTCCGTTGATGCACTTGATTCCGTACTAGGCGCACGGGCAGCAGGACGGTGTGGTGCTGCAACCTCAGATGCAGATGGTCTCCTAGGAGTGGCTGCCGGTTTTGGTACTACAGGAGCAGTTTTACGCTGGTTCCGCTGCAGAGACCCAACAGATTCATCGTCGGTTTCGCCGTCACTGGACGCCTGAGAAATTACATGTAAATCGGTATGGAAACCATAACGGTACGAAGGCTATAGTTTTTGTTTTGTGTTTATGTATGTATGAGTTAAACGTGGAGTGTATTTTATGGAATGCCGTTAGTTTTCTCGCGGTTTATCTTGTTAGTATCGATGATATTTCTACATTCTATGTTGTACTGCTGGCACATTTTTCACTCTCTTTCTTCCTCCCAACTCACCTCCCGTGCCGGTGTGGGTGGTTTACGATTTACAGTAGTACGTTCTTCTTCAACTGGACGTGCTGGCGCACGTTCGGGTTCTTGGGAAGAAGCTGCACCTTTGTTTTGTCTTTTAAGGCGTGATATTTCATCTTCACTTTCTTGTCTTTGTGCTGGTGGGGGGCGACGAGGCTGAGGAGTAGGCTGAACAGGTTTTGGGGGTGGTGGAGGTTCTTTCTTTTCTTTTTTCTTCCCACTGTCTACATCTAACATCCTCTGCATGACTCGGGGGCAGTCGCTTAGTCTGAATATTCCACTTAAAGGTCCTCGAGTAGCATCTTCAGTATCAGTGACTTTTTCTTTCTCTTTTTCTTTTTGTTCAGTTTTCACTGAGCGACTAGTTTGCTCCGAGTCAGAATCATTATCTAAGTGACTCTTAACGAATCGTGAACGGAACCTAGAACGCGCCGGTCTATGTTCAGACTCATATCCGCTGTAATCATCGGTGGCACCATATGGATCTCTCACATGCTTTTCCGGTGGTGGTGGTCGGCGTTCACCAAACTTACGGCCACCCAATATTGGTTCATCGTTTTCTTGCCATCCCTTAGCTTCTTCCTGCTGCCGGAACTGTGTGGCTAACCGGTGGTCACTCTTAGACCTTGTTAATCCTTGATTCTGCTGCATTCCTCCAGAGTATGCATTGGGTTGAGTGATATTAAGTTCACCATAACTTGCGACATGCATAACCAGTTGATTAGGATCATGCGTCATAATAAACCGTATTCTACGGTTATAATCACCAGCTTCATAATCAAAGTTTCTAAGGAACTCAACCGTTTTAAGGAATATTTCTTTCGTATCTACTAGCTCGGTATCATCCCATTCTACATCGTCGTGTATGTATTTGTCGGCAAGATCACAGTTGCTTTGTATATTACTTAACTCTAACTCTAAATTATCTTTCAAGTTTGTAAGGTTTCTAAGCTCAGTTGCTAAGTATCGGTCTACTTCATTTCTCAAGAAATCGGTTCTATCTTTCAAAGCTTTTGCTAATCTTTTGTGTATTTCATCAACTTCTCCAGCAACTGCTCCACAGTTTGACTGAAGATTTGAAGTATTCCGTTCTACTACTACTAGAATATCTTGAAGCCTATTGAGACCTCGTCGTACTTGATTGTTAATTCTTGAAATTTCTCTACGTAATACTTCCATATGTGCTGCCTTACATTCTTCACATACTTTTTTGTCACAATGGGCGCACAGTGCAATGTATGCTTTTTCTGAGCATACATTGCACCTTTCCATGACCTGCCCAGCAGTGGGGTCTGGGAGTTCTCCAGCTATTTGAGCATGTAGCTCTAAGAAACGCTGGAGAGTAACATTTGTTGGGAAGCCCTGTACTCCTTGATATGGGATTCGGTGTTCGGCTCGACATTCTGGACATTTGACCTGTAAAAAATGCCCAGTTCTTTATAAATCTCGTTAAAGTGTTATCTAAAATATTATTTGCATTTTTTAAATGTTATTACATATATTAAAATAAATTGTTTATACCTGTCGCCTTACGTAATCGACCAGGCCGTCCATACAAGGTTCCATACAGAAACTGTGCTGGCATGGTAAAAGCTTAGGGTTTCTGTACCGATCGAGACAGACACAGCACGTCAGTAACGACTCAAACTGCTCCATTCTTGCTTAGGGCTGTTTACGTACCTGTTGAAAAAAAGGTACTTTAGTGAATACAGTTAAAAGAAAAAATACCAAGACACAATTTTAAGGATTTGTAAATAGATCTCGATAATAATGCAACTAGTTTAACAATTTAAACTGACAAAAATGATACACAGTATATCGTAAAAATGTATTATGACTAGCTATTTCAGTACTATTCAAGTAATTTTAATATCCCTCGGGTACAGCTTTTTTTTTTTGGTAAAGTAAAAGTATGTCCTTTTTTGTAGTGACAACGTGTTACGTGAATGCAAAATTTGATGATTATCGGTGGAGTAGTTATGGCACAAAAGGGTAACAAACGAACGCATTTTTGAATTTATAATATTAGTTACGGTTGAAAAAAATAATAGAACATGTATTAAAAAAGAGTTTCTTTTACTATTATTAATAGAATCACATTTGGCTAGAATGCTGAAGTACTTTATAAATTCTGGTAAAATTTAAAACTAAGATTTCAAGCAAATGAGATGTCGATGCAATTTACATTAATATTCGTTCGACCGGCGAACACAAAGATTCAATATTGATCAAAGTCGTATTCTCTTAGAAGGTGCAATTTCCTTTAAAATTCAGTCCAAAAGAGAGTTTTGATGTTGAGCTCTCAGAATATTTAGAGTCCAAGTGGAAGATGAATTTATTAAGGAGGAAGCGATATAAATACTCGTTTACATGCCAAAATACTGAATGTGTATTTATTCACTATGTTAGCATTTAAATCATGTTAAATAACATTTTCAGTTTCAGTGACCGTTATTAATAAACAATTGAGTATTAACCAAAAAGATTGTTTTAGTTGTAAACGATTCCGACAAGTTTAATTTGGTATTCGCATCCTCTGAGATTCGGCTGAAGTTATAAATAGACTCGTGGTACTTCACGCACCTATTTGACCGGACGTTTGAGCTTAGTTTAACGAAACGATTTTTTAAATACTGAAAATAATACGGAGGAAATACAAAAGACTTAAACTGAACGCTAACGGCTTTGTATATGGTTTTAGTGTCAACGAAAAGCCAATAACAGGACGAGGAAACGTAAAGATATGAAATAATAAATTTTATTCCTTGATATTTCATTGCTTTTATAATTTGTACTGTATTCAAAAATATCATTGACTGTATTGCAGTTGTTGATTTTTTTTTGTACAGTTTCGTACTCATGATTATAAATCTTTGTTAGTTCTATAAGTAAAGTTATATTTGTAAGTATAGCCAGGAACGCTTAATCTAAAAAATCTTAATTTTTTTGCTTAATTGTAATCATTAGTATTATTGCAATCTTACTAATAATACTAATGATCTTAAACATAGTCGTCAATACGAAAAATTTAGTTTATACATAAAAATGATAGTAAAATTACAGTTAACAGCAAAAGTTAGGTACTTAAAGAATTTTAAAATGGCTCGTTTGACGTCTTCGGAAACTGAACTATAAATTTAACATGCCATAACTTTAATGTCTGGAAACTCTGCACGTCTGGTCAGTTTTAAACATTTTCCTAAGAAAAACGTCACTATTGCTGGTTGCAGCTAAAATAACGCAAAAAAAAGCTCTTCAAAACTGTGATTAAATTGCCTGCCTGGAGTCTTCTAGAGCATTTATCCAACTAATAAATATAAACATGAATGTTTGTGAGAATACTGTTTCACGCAAAAACTACAGAAGGAATTTTTATGAATATTTACAGTAATATAGGTTACACATCAGAGAACATATTATAGACTACAATTTGTAAAGATATTATGCAATTTGAAATTTCACGCAGGCGGAGCCGCGGGTGGCAGCTAGTAAAAAACTATCTTTGTTTTAGTTACTACGTGTGTTCTTTTCCTCCCTCCCCCTTCTACCTCTTCCTTCCTCAAAAATCATACATATAATTTACTTAAAATAAGTACGACCTACACAAATTTAAACGCTGCTCGTCTCCAACGAATTTTTAGTTTTTTTAACAACACCACAAATGAACATAGGGAAGCATTTTAGAAAAAGTTTCTATTTTTGAATTTAACGCTAGGTGATTAGATAATTTGTTTCAACGTGTCGATCGGTGAGTGGACTTGGCTTGCGTTGTCTTGAGTCATTACGACTAAATAGTGCTCTAATGAATAGGTAACGAAGCTATTTGTGAGTTATGACAAAAACGCCTTTTTACTTTTCATTTTCTTTTTTTTTTCATTTTATCAGTCCGTACAAAAATATGTTAAACTAATTTTCCAAGAATGTATGTAGGTACTTCATGTTTTCTTGTCATATACAAAAGTACAACGTATCGGATAAAAAATAAACTTCAGTCTTATGTACAGAATCTACGCAAGATTAGATTTATTTTAAATATTTGTTTACGAATGAAACAAAAAGGGAAAAAGATCTCATTTTCAAATTAAAATATTCATCGAAGAGACAGAGCTCGATTTTACAGTTTAACTTAAATGTACCTATAATGTATTATACAGATACAAACAATCTATCGCTAGACGCCAGTCTAGACATGGATACTTGTAAATTTACAGAATGTTCTGTTTTTGACAATAAATTCTGTTGTTGTATGTTATAGAAAATTGTATTTTGTTCTATTTTATATTTATTACTTGAGTACTATTCTTATGCAATATAACCAGCCGGTAACAATTCTTTTTTTTATATTTTAAATTAGTATATTATTTAAAATTAGTAATAAACCAAAGTTAAGGTTAAATCATCAAAATCAGAATTTGTAAATCAAAGAGTACAGTGAATAGGTTTCTCTTGGATAGGAGTGTACCATATTTGTCTTCACTGTCACTATACATCCGGTGAGTTTGAAGTCAACTGCCTACTCTGTTACCGAATAAAACAACTTTCTTCAAATTACATCTAGAACACCAATTAAGTGAAGCTGTATCTAAGCATATTTTAGAACATTACCTAAATACTAATTATTTGTAGTGTATTATTTAGAAGATATTTTGTATTTCCAAAGCAATATAAAAGAAAATAAATTATAGAACAAAAAACCGTATATTATGATAACAGACATTTCCAGTGATGTTTTCAGCCAAATCCTGTTTACCTCTATGACGGAGAAATTAAATATAGACTTGACTGATACGCTACGTCATTATCTACGTCATCTAACTATAACTATACTGTTGACGTCTTCGTTTTACATTAGATCAGATCTTGTTTTAACAGTGGCTTGATTTAGCACTTGCAACAGGAATTTGTTTAACTGCAGCGGAGTTATTTTAGTTTGGACATTCTAGATAATATTAGAAATTACTTTATCAGGGTATCTGATAAATACGTTCTCTAAATTCTCTAAATTATTATTCAATAATTCTCTAAATACTCTAGCAATTGTACTGAATTTCCGACTAAAACTAAAACTATTTTGTTCTTGCGACGAATAAGGTCCCCAAAGTTTCTTAAAGACATTTTGTTATTTTTTTTGCTATTAAGTGCAGCATTTCTTGATTTGAATTGAATTGACAACATCGATAATTCGTGTGTTGCAAACGTCTATATGACACAATAATATGCTCCCAATCAGATGCTCCCAGTATTCGTATTTGCAAAAGAAAACACTCAAAAGTTAGTTATATTTTTACCAATCCATTTACCTGTTTATATGACACATAATTTTAACATCATCTGACTTGCGAAGCTGTAATAAAAAATTTTTTTTTTTTTTTCAGAACCAAAATACATTGCGAAATTTATCGTTTTATGTTTTGACTTTCAAATAACGTTGACAAATGAAATATTTTGATTTAAGTGTCAAAATTCTTTTGGTTGTCCACAGTATGTCTTGCTTCTTGAACCTTTGATTGATGAAATCCTTAATTGGATTCTTACAATTCAATGACGAATTTATATCAATTGACATTTTCAGACAGAAATCATTTTTTTTTAATAAATCATTTTAGAGGAAAGAAGAAAATTGCTGTAAAGCATTTTATTGAGACTTTTCTTGGTACTTTAAACATATTACACGTATAATTGTGTACACGAAACATCCAATGAAAGTATTTTATCTCATACTCTTTTCAAAATATTAAATAGACCACATTCATTACTAGCGTGTTCACCATTTATTGTAACTAGTTGCTTTTCACAAAGCAGAATGTTCACTTAATGTTAAGTAGAATGTAAACTTAAGAACAAAACTGAACAAGATAATTGTGAGTTTATTGCGAATTTGTTCTCAAACAATGTTTTGGGTACCCTCGAGATATTAAGTTTCTTTTTTTCATATCTGGAAATCCATTACAAATTGTCTGTGTCAGTATCATTATAATCATTTCTATTGTGTTGGTATTATGAATTAGGTTTAGCAGTCATTTATATTTTTAGGTTTTTTGGCAGACAATTTTTTTTGGAATTAGTTAAGCAGTTTGAGTCACTTTTCTACGTATTTGGCTTGTTCATACAGTTTTGTAGTTTTTATTACGTTCAATTTTAAAATTCACTCTTTTGTCTTCAATTCCTCGTGAGTCATTCTAAAATCTTTCTTAACAGCAAGTTTTCTTTCTACAATTTTTAAATTTATTTGTTTTATGGTCAGGTATTACATATAAGGGGTAAATAAAATACCTATACCTCTATAGAAAATAGTTATAGACATATTTGTTACATTAACCAGGTCATTTAAAATTTGACATTGGACATTATTTACACTACTGGATACTGTAGCACTTCTTCTAGTTGATTTAGTGCAATATTTTTTTTTGGAAACTAATCCAAACACACTAGAAATATATGTTAACGTTCTTAAATATTTATTTTAAGGAATATATAGGTAAAAAAAATTGGAGATATTTTAAGAAAAGCTGCTTGAAGTTTTTACCGATTACGAGAGGAAAACGACTTGTCCAGATTACATAATCAGAAGTGGAAGTTTTTCAGTTGTGAAGCTAAATAGACAGAACTTGTAAAAGTCGTTGGTTTTGAGAAATCAATAGCCTCAAGGAATTGTTTGTTGAACGAGTTTCTAACTTTACTGTGCTTAAATTCTTACTATTTAAAATTTTATTTAAACAATATTCGGTAAGATTGTGGTTACTAGTAGTTCCTCAATTTACCTTTGTAGTTTATCAATGAAATGTATTATGATTTGGTGTGTTGGAAATAATTGGTTGAGATTGATTCAAGTATTGAAGTTGTTGTGTTAATAAATAACAACGATACCCCTTTATGTATATTTATAAAATGTTACCTTCTAAACTTTGAAATTACAATCCGCCAAAATTACAAAGAGATGTAAATTTTCTGCATATTATTCCATAAAATTAAGGTTTTGATATTTTAAACATCTATTGGAATAATATTACTAAGTAAATATTTTCATACCTGGTTCTTAATACTCATTCCAAAGGTACCAATGTAAAGAATTGAAGGAAATTAACGATTAATCTACTCATGATACTTTTAATTTCTCCTTTTGAATCTGTTATAACGAAAACTAAAAATACGTACAATAAGTGTGAATCATCATATGAATTTCTTTATATATTTTCTTACATAATTAAATTCGTTATTTGAAATGCAAGGAAAAGACAATTCAACTTAATTTTAGACTAAAGTCTCAATGCTTGACGTGCTTTAGTCCTTTAGCAGCTTTTAAATTTTATAAGTAACTTGCTTATAGACAATAAATAAATAAACACTATTTCTCTCACTCTAGTTCACTATATATAAAATATACCGTAAAAACAGCCATAGTTTCCAAAACATTGTCCGAAATGGCGTAGTTTGGCACGTGCTGAAATTTTATAACTGTCATGCAGGAAACTCACTTATTTTGGATAGTGACTTCATATGTAAGCAAGGGTAAACATACTGTCTAAGGGGTCAGATTGAAAGGTGTTAATATGTTTGTCAGTAATAATAGTAATAGCATAGAATATTAAAAAAAAACTGAACTAAATTTTGAATCGAATGTCAGCTGTTAAATTTCAAATCTAACGGTTTTTTTTGTAACAAATTGGCCACAGATCGGTAACTGACAATCCTTTGTCAAACATATGTGTAAGACAAACCTTAGTGTTAAAAAAAAACAAAGCAAATACTTACAGCGTAATTATAGCCACATAAAACACACTTGAGGGTAATCCAAGTCACACAAAAGGAGGTTATGGGTAATGGTGATCAGTATGGCTTATTCGAACACTGTATTACTTGTCATATTGAGGCGGCTTGTAGTACTATAGACTAGAGTTTTATCACAGGAAAGGTGTGCTCGATCGCACACTTTGGTAGACACTGGCGGGAACTCGATACCTCGTGCGCGGGACTTATTTTGGGACGTTGGTCGGCGCGTGCGCATACGAGATTTATTTTCCTCCCGTGACGGTTTACTTTTGGACGTCGAAAGGTCATTGGACAGGTTGGATTTGATTGTTTTCGCTAGTTGTTTAAGTATTTTATTAATGAACGGTATTAATCAGGCCGAATATTTAAAATATTAAGGATTATTACCATTTATAAAAAATAACAATTATTCTACTCTAACTTTTAAACTTCCACGTTCCATTATAAACTTAATTATGTATTTATACGGGAATTAACGTGCTCACGAAATAGGTATTACATACCTCTGAATTGCTTGACGTTTCGACCAGGTTGCACTGGCCGTGGTCACAGGCTATTTCGTGATCGCGTTAATTCCCATATAAATACATAACTAAATATAATCATTCTACTATTCAAAAAAGCAATAATTAAACACATTTTTATTATTTCAGCCAGTCCAACGATACATACACTTATTGCCACCCCTATAATCTTTGTTTTATTTTACGACACTGTTTATGATTAATTGATCCATAGAGCACATGTAGTTACTATCTTTATTGCATCTATACATAATATACATTTGTAAATGTTAATATATTACTTAAACACGTTTTAACTGTACCTAATTTGCACACAGCATATTTATATACAATATCTAAAAATAAATAAATTCGTAAAAGTTTTTGTTTATTGTCATAAAGTAAGAGTATTATAGAATATTTATTATTTGCAGACCTACGCGAATGAGCAAAATGTTGTGCGATTGCCTAATGATGACGTCAAGGAATATTTAATTTTGATGTCATATATATTTCATGGGAATATTTAACGCCGGTGATAAGACGTCGTGACTATTTAATTTTTTTTAAACGTATCTTCTTTTTTTTACTTTTCGATATACATATGTATACGCCGATATGAGACCGGTTTAGAATAGACGTAATCCGGAGGCAATGCAGGAAATGAGTTATTGTACGTTATTAGTTTCATTATTAGTTAATATAACAAGGAGGAAAACATTATTGCTTCTCTTGGTTCTCTCATTCTATTCCCAGGGTAGAACTTAAGAAAATTTTTGAGAAAAAACGGGTTTTACTTAACCGTTCATTGAATGTGCAATGTGGCAAAACCTAGTGTATTATTGTCAGTACCATTTGACTTTTTTTGTAACATTAATGGGGTTGTATACAAATATAAGCAATGGTTTACGTATTTAAGCTGTTATGTCTGGTACTATTCGCCATCAGGCCATCAACGACTGGTTCTCAGAGGCTTCCTTTTTAGGGAACACCCGGGTCCTCTGCAATAGACCCACTTTCACGGAACACCATTTGGTTTTAGTCGGTTCTATTCTGACATACCACTCCACCGTTAGCTCGGTGAGGGTTTCCAGCAGTTTTTAATAGCTAACTTGGCACTCAACATGACATCTAACATTTCATTTCGTAAAACAGTTGTTTTGCCCTTGCATAGTGTCGCCGACTCTTTTAAAGTTCCTTGGTAGTATGGATTGGTACCGTACTCACAGAATTAAGAAATAATATTCTCAGTTCTTTGGTGCTCACAGAATTGACTACATATTCTCAGTTCTGTGACCGTACTGGTGTCAGTAACCGCTCAGCTTATTGGTAGTGTTTATAGGCTATCTACATATATATATTAGCACAATAATAGTTTATAGTATATAATAGTTAATTTACGTGGGAGAGCCATGCTTCGGCACGTGCGGGCCGGCTCGACTCCGCTCGATACCACGGCCTCACAGAAAACCGGTAGTGAAACAATGCTTGCATTGCTTTTCGCCGCGTGAGTGAGGTTACCGGAGGCCCTAATCCTTCCCTCTCCCCTATTCCCGTCTTCCCCCTCTCCCCTCTCCTCCCCCTCTCCCATCTTCCCGCTCTTCCCCCCTCTTCCCCTATTCCCACCTTAAAGGGCGGCAACGCACTTGTGAGTCTTGAGTTACAGGTGCCCATGGGCGGCGGTAGTCATTTACCATCAGGTGACCCGTCTGCTCGTTTGCCCAATATATCCTAAAAAAAAAAAATAGTTCTTATATGTTTATGTAAGGTTAACCCTTCCCAACAGTTTTACCTGCGTTTATGGTCACTGCTGCGCTCCTAAGGGTTTTAGCGTGATGTTACATTTATAGCCTATAACCTTCCTCAATTAATACAAAACCAAAACAAACGAACGGTAAAAAAAAAACACTATTTAGCTTTATTATATCAGTACAGATCAAGACTAACTCATTGTAACACAAATTAATGGATGATGAGAGAGATGAGATTCACCAAAATTTTCAAATTTTCACGCGATCGGAGTCGCGAGCAACAACTGGTAGTAAATATACAAGAAAAATAACTTGTTTTTATTCGCTCGCGATTCTAAAGCTTACAAAGGATAGATTGGTAGCCATCGTTACTGGTATTGAGCTATCTCACAACCAAGTATTTATCTAGTACATATTATATGGCTCCCACCCATAGGCAATAAATATTAAAAAACTAACACCTGTTTGTTACTCTGTCGTTACATGAAAGAAAGATAACCAAACAAACTCACTGTCACATATGATACTTAGTGATCACATTTATTTGTAGCACTTTGTAAAGGAGATCGTTTCTGAGGTTTGAAAGTTGTTAATTAAACCAAAACAGTTTTTTTTTTAAATAAAATAACTCTCTTATCTTTGAAATAAAAAGTATTTAATCTAAAAAACACATTCATTCATATTCTTTTGAAAGAGGCTTAATAGATATTCATTGTAAGAGGGACAATTATACCCCTTTGTATAATAGTTTCCATTTTCGCGTAAATTGTAACTTTACTAAAAACAAACTGCATTAATTTAACTTGTATTATCCCAAATCGTTTATGTTTTGAACATGAAGGTAACGTAAATTACGCAATTATTTTATCAGTTTTTAACATTAGGTCTTTACTTATGAAATTGCCGTTTGATATGAAAAAAAACATACGAATTTTTCCTTGCTTTTTACCCATGCAATCGATGCATCTTTGCCAACGCAGTGGCAGTTTATTGATGTTTCTTGAAGAAAACTGGACGGGACGCAACAAATTCTTCAAAGGCATTTTGCACTGCCTCTCGGGTATTGAATTTTATTCCCGCCAAGAAGTTATCCAAATTCTAGAAAAAGTAGAAGTCTGTAGGTAAAGTCTGGTGAGTACGGCGGATGACGGAGAGCTTAGAACCCCACCTCTTGCCACTTGGAAACCGTCTGCTGTGCAGTATGAGGTCGTGCATTGTCGTGCAGGAGTAGCAAAGACGAACGATTGACCAAAGCTGGTTGGAGAAGTACGAGCTTCTCCATGATTGTGTTCAGTTCTTCACAGTACATATCTGCAGTAATGCTCATCCCGGTCGGTAAGAAGCTGTGATGAATCACACCTTCACCAGACCGTCCAACAGTGACCATCACTTTTCTAGGGGTAAGTTTTCTTCCAGGATTCAACCAACTCGCTGAACGCTTGCTATTATATACCAAACAGAATCTATTTTTCGTCGCAGGTAACAATGCGGTTCAAAATTCCTTTGTTTGTGTGAAAGTTGAGCAATGTAAGGCACGTCTCGACGCGTACTAAGCGCTGGCGTTCATTGAGTGGGGCACCCATTTGTCAAGTTTTTACCTCGCCAATTTGACTCAAATGGACCAATGTCGTTTTGACGCTAACGTCAAAAGCTGCTGCTAATTCAGCCGTAGATTAAGTATCATTAGCTTCCACAATCGTCTTTAATTCGTCATTGTCGACCAAAGTTTTCGGACGACCACGAGGTTCATTTTTCAGGTCGAAATTTCCAGAACAGAAGCGGGCAAACCAATAACAGGCAGTGCGTTGGTTTGTAGTGTCAGCTCCGTAAACTTCGTTGATGTTGCGTGCCACTTGTGCCGCGTTGCTGACACGATGGTACTTATATTTCATAATTACTCGAATTTTTAACGTATCCATGATGAAAAAGATTCAAATGCGATGAAAATAAAACATTAATCAACAAACAAACTACTACTTTAAAAAAATAAATCCATGTTTTTAAAATAAAATTAATTTGAAATTAGAATTCTTAGTAAAAAAATATATATTTTGATTTCAAATAGCCAGTACTGCAGAACGGCAATTTCATAGGTAAAGACCTATTATAAATAGATAATCATTATATAATATTCCCCAAAGATTTATGTATTATTCTCAGATTATAATTAGCATTTCCCAAAATTAGAATCTCGTGACTGGGGAGGCACTTTTTTCCTCCAGAAGGTCATGGCTAAATATAATAATAATAATATCATGGGACATAATATATTAACACATCGCTGTTTAGACCCAAATTAAGCAGAGCTTATACCTACTGTGGGTTTAGAACACGGATAGAAATACATAGATAATTTTTTTTTGTAATGACATACATATCATTCATACATATATTTGCACTAACAGGGAATCGAACCCGTGACCCCCGGGTAAACTGTAGCCCAAAATCAGGTACATTTTATAATGGCCATACTAATATTCTAATTAAATTATGGTGAGGTAAAACTATGGAAAAGAGTTAATACTTGGCAACGCGTTTCACCATCTGCGGTACAAACTTGCTATTATTTCTTTACCGATCATGCAAAAGGTTAACTGTCTAACCATTACGGTTCATAAGATACAGCCCACTGACAGGCAAACGGACGAATAGCGGAGGCTTAGTAATAGGTAAATCTCGTTTTAGGGTTCCGTACCCAAAGACTGTAACCCTAAAAAATACAATAATCAATTTGGCATTAAGACCTGGGTTGATTAATAAAGAGAATAATGAAGAAATCACCGATAAGAAATTTTGAGCCCCGGCTGTTTAAATTGTGACAATATTTTTATTTTTTATTTTTTAGTGGTATTAGTACGTCATCCAAATGTACGTGTTGTAACACGCGACGTGTAATAACGTGACTTGTCGCGAACAACAACACGACACGCACTTGACCGATTTCCGCATATGTGGGAGGATTTAGCACTTGTTTTCCTAATGTTTTGTTAATAAATATTATGACTATACACACTTCCTATACTCTACTTTAATTTTGAATATACATATATACAGTGAGACAGTGTTCCAATATGACAAGTTTTTTGCATTGTAGACGGAGTGTTGGAGAAAAGATCTTTCGTCGATTAACTTTCATAGTTAAAGTTAAAAATCTATTGTATGTAAGATAAATGTTACAAATTAGTACTTATAATTACACCCAGAACAGAAGAATCCGTTTGTACCTGCTTTATTTTTTTTCAAATGTAAATCTATATAATTAATTTGAATGGGTAATGGAACGTAAACACCAAATTAACTATTATTTATTTCATACAATATCTGGAACAATGCTCAGCTTCAGAAAGATTTAATTAAAACGGATTGAATAAGCCCTACAGCAAAAAGCATTGCAAACAACGGTATATTTTTATATTGTAAATATTACGCCGCGTATAAAGAACGCGTGCAAAATGAACAATGACTTCTTTCTCACTTGCCGCGCTCCCACATCGTCCCTCCGCTACATTCGAGGTCGTTCAAAAAGAATGCCGAAAATAAAACCTACAAAAACGAGCACAATAATAATTTGAACACTTCGTTCTCAATAGCGCAAAAAGAACGACAGCAATTTGAACCTTAACTAAGGGCTCCAATTGAATTGGTTTTTGAAAGCATGTTGCAAAGCAAATTGCAAATTGATCATTTGCCTTCAGGCGAAACGAACGCTTTTCTGTATAAAAAATATGACTATCTGTTGCTCCTAATAATTTTAAAATTACGACGTGTTTATTTTTTTACAACTGAAAACAGAAATGCAAACATGTAAAGAGAATGTATATTATTAAATACTATAAAGGGCCCTTTCGAATTGCAAGCAGTTTTATTAAAAGAAGATATCACACTTTTACCACTGAACATGGCATAGGAGGTCTTTTGAATGATTTGTACAACGTCGTCAAACAGTAAGTCTTGCATTAAATTTGAGTATTCTCTCATTTTTATGGTTTGGCCTTGCACATTTGGTTAATTATTAATACAATTTTATTCGATTAAAGAGTTTTTGAAAGTAGTAGGTACGACGAATAAAAAGTAAATTATAAATAAATAGTAATAGTATATAAGTTATCTTATTAACTGTTAAATTTGCTTGCTATTTTTATGGCTATATGGGTATTTTCACCTTATCCTAAACTTGTAACATCATATTATGTAGCACGAAATTTAATGATTATTAAATTTTAGAAAATTAAATTTGAATTTAAATTTGAACACCCGAAACTCAACATTAAAGAAGACTGAAATGTTGAGAATCAAATCGTTAGCCAAGTGCGACAGTGCATGTGTAAGGTTTACACAGCTTTATTTTTCATAACATACAGTTCACTTATAATGAGATATTTACTATTTGTATAAACACAATTTTATAGTGCCTCTGGGGCATTCGGCCGGGACATTCAATATTTTTTTTCTCAAATATCCTTTTAATTATTTTTTTTACATAAACATGCCATCACACTCTTTATTGTTTAGTAAATGTATTATTCAGTGTTACGAGTGTCAATTTTACCTGTAATTGCAATGAAAGTAGAAGTAAGATGGCAAAGATATGAAATACCCCTAGATATTTAAAGGTGGATTCCTTGACTAGTCAACACATTTGACTAGTCACGTTCTTTTTTGGTATCGGTATGTAAATGAAGACCATTAATACTTTCATTTAAGTTTCCCGCCTATGAACTCCATGCATTTAGATCCATGGTATAGACATTCTGGATTGACTATGAAACAATGAGTGTGTAGAAATAACTTATTAGACGCCATTTTCAACCTAGTGAGGAATAAATTGAAGCAATACCTTTAAATGTTGTTTCTCTTGATTACAGGTATGTAATTAATCTGTGATTAATAAGTTAGTTAGTAAGAAGTTATTTTGTGTTTATGTTGTGGTCTAACATTGTATTTGATAAAAGAAATACTCTTGATTACAGAGCAACGACTTGGGCTTATTGTTTCATTATCTATATATTAATACGTGAAGCGAAAACTTTGGATCCCTTTTTACGAAAATTGGGCGGACGGAGGAGTATGAAATTTCGCACACTTATAGTTTATACCGAGCAGAAGTGACGAATGCTAAAATTTTTAAACAATATTTGCTACAAAGTTAAAAAAAAAGGAAATACGGGTACATACAGCTATGAGTGTCCAGTATATATTTTGACCTGTCATGGTACAAAAGTCTATACAATGACAGGTCAAGTAATATTGGCCAATGAAATAAACCATGGTCGAAATTCGACCACCACGCGATCTCTAGTAAAAAGTAAATACATAACTACATAACTCGTTACAGGTATATAAGTATGACTAGTACTACTAATGCTTTACAAAATGTGAAATTGTGTGCGTAAATGTAAAGATGAGCTTTTCACTATTGTTGTTCCGTATCCTTTCAAATGTCTACACAAGAATCGATGCATTAAGAATTTCATCACCGACAGTAACATCCCTTTATGTTTCGTCTTGCGACGTCACAAAGCGTATGTACCAAAACGTGGGTGATTTAATTCCATCTTTCTCCGCCGTATTTACAAGCGGTTATTTTAAGATACGAGTGTTTTATTCGAATAAACAAAGCGCAATATCATGGTGTTATTGTTTGAATAAAATGTGATTGTAACGATTTTTAGGTTTTAGATGTATTTCGGAATGTATTTGGTTTGATACGACTTAATGCGGCTTGAATTGGGGGTTATTTGCAATTTTCTTTTAGTTACTTTGAGATTTATATAAAGAAATGATGGGGTGTCAAAATAACTGCAAATTTCGAAGGAAAATAAAATCGCCACCCGGCTAAAAAAGTGTCATAATACAAAAACAGCTATTTTGAGAAAACACCACTTATATGCCGGTGAATTGAACAAAACAGCAACAACTGTGACTGGCCTGTTGGTCTAGTGGTTAGTGACTCTGACTACTATGCCATAGGTCGTAGGTTCGATTCCCACCCGAGTCTGGGTGTTCTTTGTGTCCGTTGTTTGTAAAGGACACAGGAGTAATTCCTAATGCGGGAGTTGTCTTTAAAAAAAAAAAAAAACTGAGCTAACAACGATGTTTTTACAGCTGACCAAATGCAACATTTGCTATTCAATGCTATAAAAATGTCAAAACGTACCTAACATGTAATATGACACTTTTTTTGTGATATGACACTTTTATTGCCGGGTGGCGAAATGTTTACGGTCAGAAGATAATTTACTTTCATTAGTAATCGGTAGGTTTATAATAAAATAGTTGAGCTCGGCAAGAAAAAACAAGTTTTCTTAATTTTACAGCATACCGATCTCGTTTTTCTCTTTAAGGAAATATGAACATGAAGTTAAGTTGCAGATTTGTCCATAAGAGTATATTGTGACTATTTTTATTCCTGTTAAAAGTATTGTTTCTAAACACAACATCCAAAGCTCTCATTATCAAAATAATTCGCAATTCACATTTAACGGATTTATCGTGAAACGTTCTCTTAATACGAAAAATATTTTCGCGAATTCGTAGAACTTTTCTAAATATTATACTTATTCTACATAATACATTATACCATTACATAATACTATTTGATAAAGTTACTTTAAAAAAAAAACATTTTCAACAAAATTTGTAAAACCTACCTACGAAAGATAAAAAAAGAAAGAGAAAATATGATTTCTTTAATCATAAGCGCAAAATTTCATAACATGTGTAGATGAAACCGCGGGACGCAGCTAGTATTTCATAAAATTACTTCCAATATGACTTTAGGAATTTGCATATTTCTGTATTAAGTTTTGAAAGATATTACAGGGTTTCATTGGAAATTAATAATCTCTTTCCACTGAAAGCGTATAAATAACTTATCTATATTCATAAAGCTACGAATGACAGTAACAATGAACAAATAATTAATTACGACTTTTAGGAGACGACCTGACGATGACCTTTATTGACCTTGTAAGGATCTAACAGACAAGCAACAATACGGCAACAGTGCAGTCACAACATTTGTGCAGAAATGTTGACGAAAAAGTATTGATTGAACACTTGGAATATGACATTACATAAAACATTAGTTTTATCATAATTACTGTGCAATCAAAATACTCTAAAAACCTTTAAAAAAATACAAAGCCTTACTCCGCGAATTTCGTGAACAATAACTACAATACAATACTGTTTAGCATATTATTATAGTGGTATAAATACTACTTGTTACGACTTTTGTATTAACCTCTCATAACATGATTTTGATTTTTCGCTTTTGGGTATAAATTTTCATAAAGTGGAATGCCGTCATTTTGACGATTTTGTCGAACAGTTGAGCTGGTAGTCTATTAATCTGGTCCATCAAAGTAATCTCACCAATTTAAACACATTACTATTTTCACTTCTCGGTCGATCTACGAAATAGCAATGTCACGTACTAAAACCAACACCCTAATTCTGCAGCTGTACAACCAACTCTAAGGCAACATTTTGTAGTGATATTGTTGTTGGTATGCAACTATCTATTGAAGTTATATCGAATATAGCCATCTATTGTGTTATTAATACAAGTTGACAAGCTTCATCTTGAAATGTATCACTTAATTATTATTATATTGCATAGGACTGTGAATATCTAATATCAACATAAACATATTTAAAGAATAATTAATAGTACAGATTCTTGGTTTTCAAATATCAGTTAAACAAAACTGTCTAGAGTCTAGAAGATATTCAAAAATTAAAAGCAAGAGAGTAGATGAAGTAAGTTAATGATAAATGCTATAAAAATTACAGGGTATAAATAAAAAAAATAAGATGACGAAGTGGTTATGCAGGAGTTGTATATACAGAGTTTTTTTCTTGAGTTATTACATAACTTGTTTCTCTTTACTGACGATCAAGTTTACGGTATAAGACCAAATCAGTTGTCTTTGAAAAGCGTCGTATAATAAGGAACCCGGCACCTCGCTGTGGGTAATTTCTTAAAGGGTTTTATTTTCTCACAATCCTCAAAAGAGTACTGTTCTGTCCCTCTGTCTGATCACTTCTATTTAAAAATAGAAGATCACCTTTTCAGAGGTCATATATTTTTTTTTAATATGATCGATTAAAAATATATTTGACCGCATCGTACTGACAAAATAACTTTCACTACTATGAATATATTGATCTACCTATCTGTCCTTTTCGCTACAAATGCCAATGACTTCATATAAATAGAAGCGCAGTGTGCCAAAATAATGTGCAACGGTATTCGACGCTTTGATCTTTGAGAAATAGAATTGAAGGTGTTTGGCGCTGAGGAACGTTTTTACTGAGACCACAAAATAAACCTGTAAATGTTGGATTGTTTATAACTTCTTACAACATTTTATAAGAACCTATACTCGGTAAAAGACACGACTTGGGAAATTGAAATGACCAACTAGAACTCTACTACCCTTGCTCGATTCTCTACACAGGAAAGAATAAGGAAAATCGAATCTCTAAAATGCGGCAAAAGTAACGGACCAGAACGACGGAAAGCCAAAAAAAAAAAAGTTGGGCAAGCTCCTATTAGCATCTTATAAAACAACCTTATTTAAAAATATTCTAGATGAAAGAGCAATTCCGAAAGAATGGGGAGAACCTGACGTAATTGTACATTACAAGAAGGGACCCTGCAGATATTGGAATCTACCGATCAATAAGTTTACAGCCACCAAATTATTTGTTTCATGAATTAAGGATCGCTTGGCAATGTTCATAGAGAAATTACAACCTCCGGAAAGGGTTGGTTTCAGAAAAAACTTCTCCACAATAGATCACATCCTTGATTATACTCTACCTGGCATTTAAAGCCTTCGACTCTATATCCCATAACAACATATAGAAAGCTCTACAGGAGTGTGAAGTACCATCGGAGACCATAGATTTTATAAAATACATCTATTAAAATAGCAAAAGTCGTGTACAGTTAGAAAGACAAGGCCCTGAAATAAGCAAGGCAAGGTGACCCCTCTCACCAAAAGTCTTTATAGCTGTGCCCCAAGTATAATAAAAACTCAGACCTGGGAAAGTAAAGTTATTAATATAAATGGGAAACTCCTCAGCGATCTCCAACTTGCAAACATACGGGTATTTGACCATTCTACGCGGCCAAAAGTCATATTTTTAAAGTACAAAGGCCATGAAAAAAAAACGACAACCTGAGTTAGGGCCAGTTTCGAGAACTACACCCAACCTTCGACCCTTCACCCGCGCACGCGTTTCCTTTAACTTAAGTCGGAGTTTGTTCGTTCAACTTGTTGTTTGTCTGATTTCGGTAGCGTTCGTTTAAAACCTCAACTTTGCAGTGAAATATTTTGTATTCTACTTTATTTTTAAAAGTGTTTGTGATGAATCCTGATACTACAGTTAATAATGCAAAACTTTATTATATTTTTTAGTTGTTTTCATCATTATAAAGTTTAGTAATGGTACTTTAAAGGAATCCTTAAATCAGAGTGAATTTTCTTAAATATTTTATTTAATCGCGTATTTCTTCTACTATCAAGTCAGATCCTGTTATCATCAGTACACAAGAAAAAAAACTGCAGCGGAAAAGCGCGGATATAATGGATCTTGATGCTTTGAACTTTTTTCACCTAAGATACAAAAAAAAAGACTGTCATAAATAGCATTATAAAAGAAATATTTTTATTGTAGGGCCACAAGGTGGTCTAGGAGCAAGGTTCGTGACTCGTAAATATTTATTTCATCGAATGCAGAGTTTTAATTTGTCGAATTTCGAAGATAAATTAAATTTCTTGACAAATCAACTAATATCGGGTGTAGGTTACACAAAAGACCAAACTGAGAACTTAAAATGTAATTTATCACACTTCAAATCGCAAACTAAGCAGCTGGTTAAAAGCCCATAAAAAGGAAGACGTTTATCTCAAAATTCTTGGTTAGAGATACGTTTGAGATATTTACACCACAACCTCGGCCTGAACGACAATCTAAATCATTTTAAGAATCAAGTGAGAGAAGTGAGTGGAGAAAAACTGAAGAAGTACGGTCCAGTCTAGAAAAAGATAATCATTCATGCTATTCAAGTTGAATTGCAAAAACCTGGAAAACGATATGCTTCCGAAATACTCGAAGAAATCATCAGCAGTCGGACAAACACCACTAAGTATAAAAAAGCTGTATCTAAATTAGAAAGCGAAAAAGCTGGCTCATTAACACAATTAATAAATTTATAAAATGTAATTTTTCTTTGATTGGTAACCTTTAGCATATTTAGACTTTAACATAAAATAATGTTGGTAAATTATTATGTTTATTTTATTTTAATTGAAATAATTATGTTATTCATGCAAAAAATAATCCTAAGATATGTTTTTTTAAAGTAATTCATTATGGAAAGAAACAGGCTATATTATTATATTGTAACTAATAATTCTATCAAATTTTACATTTTTATTTACCCAAATTTAAAAGCAAGTTTATATAAATTTGCCAAACAAACGTCGTATAAATTTAAGTAATATCTCAGGCACGTGTTCGTACCGAGAGGTTTTTCACACTGATTGTGGCAAGAACGAAAACAAACATGGGTTCAATGTTTGCTTGGTCAATGTTATGTACTAAGAATAAGTACCCACTTTGAACAAGAGAAATAATATAACTAAAAATCAAAACCTAAACAATGCCAGTTTTAAACATGTATATCTAGGCACTGTAAAGTAGATAATACTAATTAATTATTATCATTATAATTGATATTTTCACTCTTCTTTCATTGATTTTTTATATCCATCCAATTTCAATTATATTCTATATTTTTTTATGTACTAATAAAGGGTTGATCTTACACCAATTTAGGACTGAAAGTGTTCATATGGTCTTTGTTATGCTTTCACGCCTTGACTATACCGATAATCATTAAATTTTGCACACACGTTGTCAGCGCCCCAGAAAAGGACATACCTACATAGGTAAATAGGGTACCTTTCATCCTGAAAAAAGTACTGTTCCCGAGGAATAGAAAAATAACTCCTAAAGCGGGTAAAAGTTAATAATAAAAATTACAGTCGGTATTTGGAACCGAGCGACTGTGTATTAAAATTATGTGAAAGGAATATTTAAACACGCCTGGTTAGCATACTTGGCTGATTCAATTCGTTTTTGGCTTTTCTGTCTGAGGCAATTCGTTGAGATTTATTCTTGGCTACCATTGTTGAAAGTGATAAACCGAGGGTGAGTGGTGGTTTTCTCTCCTCAATTACTATTTGACGCTGGATTTCCTCCATGTAATAATTCAATTAGTTTTTTAAAATTCTGTGGTGATACTAGTTGTTAGAAAAGTATCTATTTCGACTCTGATCTTGACCATCAAGAAAAGAGACTTTTTTATTGACTTCGGCCAAGATTCCTTAACCATGCTTATGACAAAACTTTTAAGTTGACACTGTATACAAGACCTTGAAATAGATATATAATATATTATTTAATAGATTGATAAAAAAAAAGAAAAGCAAGGCTATCTTATGTGTACTGAGGAGCAGATATACGTAAAAATAATATAAAAAAATGTGGACAGTTTGCATGTTTCGTTACACATCGTTATAGCAACGAAGAATTTTAATTGTGATTGATGCATTACGTTTTTAATTGTTGATCCATCGTTCAGACAGACATGAGGCCATATGTTTTGTATCCTCAATGTTTAGTGCGATTGTAAATACTTGTTGTTTAAATGGCGACCGAAATCTGACTTTTGTTAGACGTTGAGGTAAGCACTTAAATCAGCGAGAAAGGAATGCTGAACCATAAAATGTGTTTGAAACATTGGCTTAATTTCAGAATGCTGTACATGCCACGTGATGGCGTTTAAAAATAGACTGTGTCAAATTTAGTGGATGTCATAGGAATGAGTCGGGAATTCTTTATCCGCAAGGTTCCAGATCAAGTCAAACATAGGGCAAAGTAGAATGTAGATGACTGTTTTTTCGCCTTACGTTGATTTATAGAGAGTGCCTTTTTGTATACGCTATGTTCCAATCTTCCGTATTGAGCACACCAGCGCGATACTGCACTAGAGACGGTGTCCAACTCATCACTACTCCGGTACAGGATAATATTACCGGAGTCCCTACATGCTAAGACGAGAGTTTAGCAGAATAAAGTGTGACTGGCCTGTTGGTCTAGTGGTTAGTGACCCTAAGCGCTATGCTTACAGGTCGTGGGTTCGATTCCCACCTGAGTCTGGGTGTTCTTTGTGTCCGTTGTTTCTATGTTTGTAAAGTCCCCCGCGACACAGGAGTAATTCCTAATGCGGGAGTTGTCTTTATTAAAAAAAAATAATAATAATTTTTAAGTTAATGTTGAAGTATGCGTTAGTAAAGCCATACTGCACGGTGGACTATTGCATATTTAACCCTTGAGCTAATATGATTTTTATCATTTAAATGGTTGTAAATTAAAATACATTTAATTTATAAAAAAAAAACACTTTCGCCGTAGATCTAGTTAAGGTGCCAACTGATCTGTGCAAATGCTAAATAGTGATTACCTAAAAAGAAAAACATGGCATATTACTAGTAAATTAAAAAATAGTGTTACTGTTAAAGCATTTAATATATGAGAATGGTAGAACAAAATAATTAAAAAACCACTTAACGTAAAATAACAAATTTATTTCTGAGCTCTTAAAAGGTCAAACCAAAAACACCGACAAGAAAAACAAGAAAGAGACAAAATTACTTAGAACAATTTATTCAAATAGCAAGAAATTATGATAATTAATTTACAAAAATACATTAGAAGAGCATTTATGAGAAGTCAAAACATGGAGAGAATTCTCCAATTTTAAGAAAGGTAATACTGATTTTCATAAACAAATCCTGAATAGGCCTGAATGGAATTAATTTTAGTTCCCCCATTCGGCTACCCCTGACGCTGAGGTGTGAGGTTTATACTTATTTGCTTTCACCGCCGTTTGGCCGCAGTTTATAATAAATGGGTAAATTCATAATTTTAATGAATTGTTTTAAAAAATATCGTATCCGGTCTTAAATTTTTTTACTAATGTTTTCTTTTATTTTGCCAGAAAGTAGATCTAAGCAAAGATCGTCCAACAAAAAAATGCGATTATACAACAAGACCAGCATAGTGTTATAATTGTGGTGGTGAGTAAGGCCGCTAGAGATTTAGTAGGAGGAAGTCGACAACACGCGATTAACACCATAAATTTTGTATAAACACTAATAATCGCTTACCATCGGATAGGTCGTTGTCATTGGCATGAACTATTTTGAAATCTTTTATATTTAATCAGGTCTTTAATGGAAACTGTTTCGTCGCGCCATCTAATAATTCTATATTAAAACATCGTTCATGGCAAGTTAAGGATGAGCAAATACCAATACGCTGCACTAATTGGCCGATTCAACTAAGATGGCCTAAAAAACTTCAGTCTTGAATCAATCGAATGTCAGTGTATACAGTACCAAGAAAGTTTATTTTGGACGAAAGTAAAAGCAAGCCTCAAGAAATAAGGGTCGCCAGCCGGTATCCATAACAATGAAGCTTTCACCATCAAGTAAAACGGCGGACGAGCAATTGGGTCGTAAGTCTTCTAAAAATTCTTACTAGCCAAGATTCCGTCCACAAGAATACCTACGTATTCTTGTCACACCCACACCCCCAATGTCTTTAAGAGTATTAGTTCAAAATAGTTCACTGATTAAGTTTAGTACCAGTGTTTTACCTCCGATATCTATTTTATTTTACATTGAAACGTTTACTACGCTTTGTGACGAAACTGAAAACAAAAAAAGTTCAATTATTATGCATTGACATCTTTCAATTTAAAAAGAAGCGCTTGAGAGTTTTCTTTATTATAAGGAAAGCGAAAATGGTAAATTGGGAGTTGGAAACAGACTCATCGAAGATTTTGTTCAATTCTTGTGCGAAAATGGAATTGCCGCTAGGGTTTGTAAATGAGACGGAGTTGTCTGCAAATGATCGTGGGTTTCCTTTGTCAGAAAAACGGATTTCCTTGTGATTTTTATATACCATCGAAGTACCAAAGTGGAAAATGAAAATACGGAGTAATGAAGGGATCCGTCTACAAGACGTTATTAAGAGATAACGTCTCTAATTTGAAACAGAGCTTGGTACCCTGGTGATACCTTAAAACTAAGAAAGTTGTACCTAAAGGTCTGTACATAAAGGTCGAGTGACATTTACCTGCTTGGTAAGTAGTGAGCATCGCATCCAGTAAAATAAAATCTATCATTGTCAACTATGGAAATACAGATAGAGCCGCAATTTTGATAAAATGGGGGATAACAATAGTTTAAATAATGGTTCTGCCAATTACACTAGAATATCGCAAGATGACGGAGACAGTCATTTTTAGGATGGAGGTCAGAGCTGAATTCAAATGTTTTGAAAGTAACAAAACCATTGATTTCTTTTAAGAAAACTGCAACATTGATATGTTTCGTCATTTTTACTTTTACCAAATAAATAGCTATTAGAATATCTACGGTAAAGCCGAGATTTGACTAGTTTATCAGAAGTAGAATATTGTAATTAATGTATCATGTGACCGCAAGGGCACTATGCCAAATCCGAGTTCTTAGTTGTTTAAATTACCGAAACATCTCGTTTAAGCTTGAGTGGATTTTGCAGCCATAACGGTAGTGGTCTAACTGATGGTCTTGGCGAATGTCAATCGTTGAATGTTTTGCGTCATATATTTTTTCTGATGATAATCCAGCTGAATAACTTTACTGGGACAATTGTTGGATAATGCGCTACTGCTATTATTATTAAATGTTTATTGGTAAATCCCTGAATTAGTTTTATATCCTTGTTTTGTATATACAGACACTTATGAAGATATTATGCTTGCACAAGACCCAAAATCAAGTCCGTGGTATTAAAATTCCACAAAGAACAATTATTCGGGATTATAATTACACTAATTTTACGTGAACCTGGTTTAACCAAAGAAAGAAAACTCACTAATCATGTTTTTATCCATGTATTAACGCGATCACGAACTAGATTACATTTTCATTGACTGCAATCAGTCTGTGACCACGGCCAGTGCAACCTGGTCGAAACGTCAGGCAATTCAAAAGTATGTAATACCTATTTCGTGATCGCGTTAATTCCCGTTTAAATATATAATTATCATGAAACGCGAAAATTTAAAAGTCAATAAAACTCAGTTATTTCAGTTTTTCATTTAAAGAGGCAATATTGGCAAGTGCAGGAACACAAGGAAAGAAAAAGTACCTAACAGTACTAGAAAAAACAAATACACAACAGGAACAAAATATATGCCTGGTACAAATAGGTTCCAATAAGAGAGATGTCGGAAGGATGATCAGCGGAACGTAGACCACCCAAAAAGGTGGTTAACAATCGTTCAAATCAAACCTAAACCGAATGGAATCCGAATTCGGACTCAATTGTGAGAGCTAAACTTGAAGAACACCTATTGGATAGATGACCATTCTTAACACATTGAGACTCCTCCATGCCTCGGAGAGCACGTTAAACCATCGGTCCCGGGTGCCATACAAACATCTGTGGCATTCGTTATGGGTATTTGGAGCCCTAAAAAGTCCGACAACCTGTCTATATATATCGCCTAGTACTTGGGTTGTGGAGGTTTGATGGCAGTCGCTTCACGTGAAATATCAAAGTTCGGCCGTATCGTAGTTAGACTGAAAGCCGACCCCAACTTAGTTGGGAAAAGGCGCGGAGGATACACATTGAGTGTTAAATATTCGATGTGTTGAATTCTCATTTTATTATTGGTTGTATCATTTACCTTATTTTAAATTCACGAGAGACACGTCGTTGAAGTTTACCACTAATAATTGGAGCATTTTTATGTAGTATAAGTAAAAATATAAAGCTCCAACTATGTTCTGAAAAACCTCTTTCATTAATTTTCCATGCGAAAGATCACTAGAAAATATTTTCGTACTCCTAAAATGTTCCAAGAATATACTACATTATATTCGTCCTGTTCTGCTATAGGCTTATATAAAACACCAAGATGAATCCGGGTACCGAATAAAATGTAAGGCCGTTTACACAAGGGACATCTTTCCACTGTGACTAAATGCACGTATATTTTCATATTATTAATCTTATTTATACTAGAGATTACCTGGCGGTGGTATTAAATGAAACGCTTTTGAATGTCTTGTTTTAGTTCATTGTCCCGTATAACTTGAGCTGTCATTGTATAGACTTCTGTAACATGACAGTTCAAAATATATACTGGACCCTTACCTGGACCCTGGACTATTAACTTTATAGCACATATTGTTTAAAAGTTTAAGCTTTCTGCAATTCTTCGACATATAAACTTTAAGTGTGCCAAATTTCACATTCCTGTCCATGTGAATACCATTTTAAAAATCTAAATTTCTTCTCGCTTTAAAACCTAAATCACAAAATTATTATAGTTAGCCATAGTGGCTTAATTCGTCTTTTAAAAGTGGAGAGTACAAGAAAATGGATTCTCATTTTTGTCATTTAGGGATCCAACTACCCGTAACGAATACGTTCGTATGGCAACCGGGATCAACGGCTTAACGCATTCTCCGAGGCACGGCGGGGTCTTAATGTGTTAAGAATGGTCACCGATCCTAAGACTAGTTGACTAATGGATAGTATTATGTACTATTGGTTATCCTTGCAATGTGCTAACCTACTCGGTTACCACTTAGCCACGGGCCTATATTCCCGGTTTTTATATTCGTGTTATGTTTTACGTATTATTTTATAATATAAATTGATATCAAGATAAAGGCAGGGATAAAATACCATATCCAGTAAAAACGCGCCTTAATACACGTTTGAAATGTGTGTGGAACGAGGTCTGCGCCATCCATCAACGAAAAAAAACGGGGTGAAGTACAATCCGGAATGGTAAAGTTCATAGCGATATTGTCACTGTGAGTAATTCTTGATTTTATATGTGAGTTCGCTCTTGTCAGGTATATTTTTGTGAAAGTATGTGTGTTATCTTATTTTTATGTAAAAAAGGTGTCTGTGGTTTCTCTTTTTTCAGATGGAATTTACTTAACGACTGTCGAGGAAGGGAGGAAAGTACTAGCAGCGGTAAGAGGGTAGGACATGTTAAATATTGGCACTTATTGAAATTGTCTAGATTGAGAACTTAATGAAGATAACACCATTCAAATAACGTGGACAGTATTAAGTTGTTACTGGTGATAAAATACTGTGATGGAAGCCCCAATAAATTCTCCCACTTAACTAAATGCTTGTACTAAAAGTAGTTCGAATCCAAAATCATTCTATTGCAAGTCTGACGTTCTACCCTTATGTTCAACGTATCAAAATTTGCTATAATAAAAGTTTAAAGCCGCATTCGTGAAAAGATGTGTCTGTTAATCAATTGAGTTTGCAATCTTGGACTCTTATCGCGGTGAACATCTCCACTTTTACATAGATCCCAGGGCCTCCACCAACCAGGTTTTGAAGGGGCTACTGCTGGTAGAGGATCGGGTATCCCTATTAATCCCATTTAGTCACCAAGTGTATTGTATTTTGACAGCGTTGCTGCATCCTTTATTCGCTTACATTTAACATTAAATTATTATAGACAAATTAAACTTTAACTTTAAGTTCTTGTTCAAAAATTTTATTTGGAACTAGCGTTTTCAAAATAACCATAGGTATATTTAAAGTCAGCTTTATATAAAATGGGTCGATCCTATTAATGTAGTACAAGTTTTCCAGTATGCCAAGTATTGATTAATTATGATTAGGTGTTTACCAATATTAATTAGATCACTTAATTAAGTTAAGATAATGGATTAAGTGTGAAGAGCTGTAGGAATACTTTACTAATAGGTAAATTAGATAACATCCTAAGTCAAAGCAAAATAATGTACAGAAGAAAGAATCATATTTTCCACGATAATACTGAGCAAAAAAAATATCTCATAATAACATTCAAGAGGAAAGGTCTATAAAAAGTACCTTAATCTAAATTAATAACCAACGCCAGGTGACTCAGGAGCCTAATAAAAAACAAACAAGACGCAAATAAAAATAAACAACATTTGCGCGGGAGAAGTAGGACTTTACTCCTCAAATATTTATTGCGTGACCTTGACTTCGCACGCATTACACGCGATGCCATTCTTGAGTTTGAAGGCGTTTAATAAAAGACCCGTGAAATATGACGTTCTTTATGAAAAAGTTTCAATGAGGTACTGAAACTCCTTAAACACATTTTCATGTTGATGTCGCATCCACATGCGTGCCAAAGCGTTATTTAAATGAACACGCAATAAAATTAGTAACACAGTAGGAAGCCATACCTTTCGAATATATTGGTCGTTATAAAGGATTAATGAATGTATTGATAATGATAGAAGCGCCATTATATCGTGGATGTTAATTCTGTCGGTTTAATGACGACCGCGCCGTAATATTGCTTTCTTGTTTAATGATTTTGTACTTTCATCTACATAATAATATTATTGAGAAAGGTCTTTTTCGCGTTATTGACGAAGAGCCGAAGCTACGAAATGTAAACTGTAGGTCTCTTTCATGGCCTAGGCTTACCTAGGCCATAAAAGAGACCTGCTACCGGGGTAAAATTTCTTGAAATTAATTTCAAGAAATTTTACCCCTAAATGTGTAAAACAGGGTATGAAAATTTTTATGGGGTAGGCGAATCTATTCATTCTATTGATACATTTTAAATTATACACTAGGTAACAGTACAAAGATGTATAATTTTCTTTTCAAATATAACTATAATCACTATATTGATTACGTTTGGCATGTTTATGAATAGTCTAGACATTAAAGCAATTATGTGATCATATAAAAATACCTAGGTTATAAAACTAAGCAACCCAAATATTTATTCCTAAAATAAATGTATTTACTAACTAAAAGGGATTGCGAACATATTACATTTTGATATAATTATAAACACACTGTTATGTTTGGTCTACATTTATTTGAAACAATAAATTGAAACTTTCTTTATTTAAATGGCTACATCGACATTTTATATGAAATTGGGCCAATACGACGATGTTTATTGTAAGAAAATGACTACAATCTTATGTTACGTCACTTAATCCCATATCTTCTATCTCGATCTTGATCGTTGTTAAATTATTTGTCATTAAATTTAACGTGAATGTGGTTGAAAAGTTTTAAGAGACGGTCTTGTCTTCTTTCGTACACACTATTACTAATTATACTTTATTAATATAACACGAACATTCACACTCGTCCCTGGACCAACAAAACATGGTTGTGATGCCAGAAAATCTATCTATAAACTAAACAGACGCTTCTAATGAAGCCTTTCTCAAAGAGAGGTCTTGCGCTACCTTTAATCACTAGCTAATTTGCGCCGTCCTAATAATACTGCTATTGATTAAATCAGTGAACTTAAGCCTACTTAATATTCAATGCTTATATGGATGTAAAGTCACTATCTTACTATACAGATTCCATAGCGCAGACGCAGAATAGATACTTTGTTAGTTTTAAAAAGACAACTCCCGTGTTAGAAAGGACTTAATCCCGTTATCGGGATTAAGTCCCGAATTACTTATTATTTAAACCTTGCTTATTACAGAATTTCATGATTCTAGGTCAATGGGAAGAACCCTGTAGGTTTTGATTTACCTGCGAAATGTTCAAATTTGTTAAAATCTAAGCCTTAATGGCCGTAACTTTTGATTGCGTTGACTTAGAAGCTTAATTTTTTACAGCTTCAAGGAACCGCAGGCTTATGTATTTGGTATTAATTTCAACTTGATGCGTTCACGGGTTCCCGAGAAAAAGGTCTTGACAGACAGACAGACAGACGGACAATAAAGTGATCTTATAAGGGTTCCTTTTTCCTTTTGAGGAATGGAACCCTAAAAACGAACAAACGCGTAGCGCCAAGTAATGCACTTTTAGTGCCCAACAGCGCTGGGTAACATGCGGGTGTAGTTTAAAAAAAAAACTTTAAAAAAAAATACTGAAGGTCGCAATTGGATATTTTATTTTACTATTTTCATAAAAATATCAAGCGTAAAAAAATTAGTTTATTTTCTGAGAAGCGAACAACAAACACTATTGTTTTAACATACATACATATCTAGAAAAACCTTATCTCAAACGGAACAGTAGTGAAAATGAATATGTAGGAAGTGTACAAACGGTGAGACAAAAGTAATGAATACACACATAAATGTTTTCTGAATAAGCTTAAGATTTACATTTGAGAGCACTACGCTGAGCACTGGAGAGAATTCCAGAGCTTTTCTAAGATTACATATGAACTAGTTTTCGAGATACTCGGTAAGAAAACACTGAGCAAATCTTTGGAGGAATTAGGGCCCAGTAAATCACGTTTTGGATTGGAACTGCCTGACAAATAAGATGATCAAATCGTATTCACGGGTGAACTGTGACCATGATTAGTGCATATATACATGTATGCATGTGCATGTATACATATACATATTTATATATCCCTATACACAATATTTATTTACCTATATAACATATTTCTGGTGGTCACTAAACGCTCACACACATTACACATCTAAACCTGACAAATATTATTAAATGGGCATTTAGTAATTCCGACGTATGTGGGAAACAGGTTCCAGATGAAAACCAGCGTCCAGCATCTCGCTAGACATGAAGCTGATCTGGACGCCTCTTTAGACAGGCCGTGGGATGCATAGGTACACGGTACCATAATTATTTTTAGCTGTCTGTAGTATTTATAAGTTAATTCTTGTTCTTTGTTAGTTATTACTTGTATTTTTTAACTTATTATGTGTATTGATGTGTCTCTTTGTGCTGTTCTAAATAAATGTTCATTCATTCATTCATTCATTCATTCATTCATTCATTCATTCATTCATTCATTCATCCATTCATTCATTCATCCATTCATTCATTCATTTGTTCGTGTTAGAGCCATGCTTCGGCACGTATGGGCCGGCTCAACCGGAGTGATACCACGGCCTCACAGAAAACCGGCAGTGAAGCAATGCTTGCATTGCATTTCGCCAAGTGAGTGATGTTACCGGAGGCCCTAACCCTTTCCTCTTTCCCCTCCTCGCTCCCTATTCCCCCTTAAAGGCCGTCAACGTACTTGTGACTCTTGAGTTGCAGGTGCTCATGGGTGGCGGTAGTCATTTACCAGCAGGTGACCCGTCTGCTCGTTTGCCCACTTTACCATAAAAAAAAACAAGAAACGTGTCGTACCTTTTAAATATTATTGACTTGTATACACGGTAGACAGCGTATTAAACACTTACAATGTTCCAACTATAATTAATTCCCACTCCCTAAGAGGGATAAGATTATTGTCGTTAATCGGGTACTTTAGGAATAAGGGCCTCTACAGACGTACGCGGCTTCATTCGGCGCGTTGGCGTGTTCTGCCAAAGGTGCAAAATTGCGACCAGGCGATTTCTAGTTATGATTTATATATATATATACATTGATTTGAGTTATCGAACACCTGTATTATTTTAATTTAGTTCTCAATTATAAAAAAATGTAAATAAATTAAGACAGTGTCATCGCCCAATGCGTGTAAAACCAAAAATGTTATGAAATAGTTTTAATCCACACAAATCCACAAGTTGGAGAGAAAATAATAGGTATTCAATAAACATCAATTGAAGCGTATTGCTAACTGACGAAATCTCGGAACGGATAATTGTTAATTTTTTTTTTTTTTTTTTGGTATAGGAGGCAAACGAGCGGACGGGTCACCTGATGGTAAATGACTACCGCCGCCCATGGGCACCTGTAACTCAAGAGTCACAAGTGCGTTGCCGCCCTATAAGGTGGGAGTAGGAGAAGAGGGGGAGGGGGGAAGAGTGGGAAGAGGGAATAGGGGAGAGGGAAGGGTTAGGGCCTCCGGTAACCTCACGAAATGCAATGAAAGCATTGCTACAATGCCGGTTTTCTGTGAGGCCGTGGTATCGAGCGGAGTCGAGCAGGCCCATACGTGCCGAAGCACGGCTCTCCCACGTAAATTAAAATGACATTTTAATTTAATTATTTTCATCAGTAAATTACATTTATTTAAGTGGGTCTCGTTACGCTGAGTATACAATTTGAATATACTAATTCAATCCCAGAATCTAACCATTCAAAAACGATATTGCTCGTTCCAATGTTTCCATTTAACCAACAAATTAACATTCATACTACGAATTCGTACGCAAATTAAAAAGTAATTACATTATTTTACTTAACAACTTTAAAATAAAGTCCAATAAAATATTAACGAGCAAAGTTAAACCTTACGTAGTTTAAGATAAGAGTAGTGCAAGGTTTTTCAAATTAAGAAATAAAGTTGTTGGACGTTACGTGCGTTCGGTAATTAACATACATCGTGGGGCTTTGTGAACGAAGCTTCGAAAGCGAGTTTTCGAACGAACTTTTCGCTTCTGTAATAAGTTGTCTGAAGAAATAAAATGGGAATTATTCATTCAGATATCGTACTTTGTTATTTCCAAGGCTTGACTTGCTCAGGGTTTGTGATCGTGTATTAGTTTTATAGGGTTGAAAGGTTCTCCAATTGGAGTAAAGTACTGCGTGACATCTTGTATTTATATTATTGAAGTGCAATGATCGTAAAACATCTGACGCCTTTACAGCATTTATTCGATTCTACTAAATTTTTCATAGTGAAAAATCTCTCTCCAACATATGAGTATATTATTCATACTAAATATTATACCAAAAACCTTGTATTGAAGTATGCATGTGTTTATTTTAATACGGTTATTTATTTAGTTATTTGCATATATTTATTTATTTATTTATATTATGTATGTATGTATTGATTATGTATTACATTTATGTTTTGGGATTTCTAAATATATTCAACGCTAGCCGTACCCGCTGTTTCACTTGAGTTTATGGTCACTTTTCCGCCCCTAAGTGCTGTAGCGTGATGTTATATAGCATATAGCCTTCCTCGATAAATGGGCTATCTAACACTGAAAGAATTTTTCAAATCGGACCAGTAGTTCTAAGGAACTACTGGTCCGATTATGTAGATTTGGTAGATTAGCGTATTCAAGCAAACAAACAAACAAAATCTTCAACTTTTTTTTTTTTTTTATAGTGGGCAAACGAGCAGACGGGTCACCTGGTGGTAAGTGACTACCGTCGCCCATGGACACCTGCAACTCAAGAGTCACAAGTGCGTTGCTGGCCTTTGAGATAGGAGTACGCTCTTTTCTTGAAGGTTTGAAGGTCGTATCGGTCCAGAAATACCGCAGGCGACAATTTGTTCCAGATCGGTTGTGCGAGGCAAAAAAATTCTGGAGAACTGCACAGTGGTGGAATGCCAATTATCCAGGTGATGGGGATGAAAGTTTTGTAGCGTTGAACAATGGCGAAACGTTGCGGCCGGTATAAGTCCGAACAATTCCTCGGAGCACTCCCCATGATACATGCCGTAGAGAATGCAGAGTGAAGCTACATCTCTACGCAACGCCAAAGGGTCAAGCCGATCTCAAATATCCTGGCAATTGATGATTCGAGTCGCTCTCCGTTGAATGCGGTCAAGAGGGAGAAGCTGGTACTGGGGTGCTCCTGCATATATATATATATATATATATATTACCACAAGTACTAATCACAGTTAATATCCTTGAACGAATACAGCTAGATGGATATAGCGGAGCTTCGACGTTTCGGGTCCCTCGTTGGGCGCCAATTGTAAACTTCTACGATTTCAAGTCCAAGACTGTTCACCAAAATGAGTTGTTTTAACAAAAGCATTGGTTTGTAGTTTAAAGAAGCAAAGTCCAATAAAATAATATCACGAGGCAAAATAAAATGATGTACTGATAATCATCTCAGCCATAAAATGTCCACCGCTGAATATTGGACATTTTTTTTTAACCTAAAGAGAACCAAAGTTTATAAGAAAGGCCAAGAAGCGATTATTTGAGTGTCTATAAGTAATTAATTTTTACCTATTTGCATCCAATTTGTGTGGGTGTTTAGGGATTTTCTGTGATATATAGATAAGAAATGGACTATTCAGAGAGTTATCTATTAAGAAGAAACGTAATAAGTATTTGATAGGAGGGGGTAAGAGGATGTTTGACGTTTCATTCACTAGGCTAGTCATAAGACTTGGCTCGTCTTGTTGGAGGCTCCCGTAGAGAGCGTCTAATGACGCGAAAAATAGCGTTGTCAGAATAAAAATTTTACAAACAAAGAAAGTATACCTTATTACTAGAGTGTTTAATTAAGAGCATTTCGAACTGAAGCCGTTTTTAAAATACTTGGCAATAATAAGACTGAGAGTGGAAAGAAAAAATCTCAGCTTTTGAACAGTCTAGGCACAGTCTAGACACAACAAATATTAATTAAAAAAAAAGTTTATAAAATTATACCCGACCACGGTAAAATTACGCTGTAAAAGGTATGAAACAAGAAAATATTCTTGTCTGACATTTTTATCTAAAAACTATTCAATATTTATCATCTAATGAGTGGACAACTTGCATAGTCACATTTGAATTTAATACGAAGGTAGTCATATTCAGAGGATAGCCGTGGTCGTATCCCGCCTTGCCATAACGATCGCTTATTACTATTATTAACTTGCGTATAGTATATTGTAATACTGTAAAATATATTGATATGTAAACGACCCTTAAGCATTATGCTCCTTTAGGCTTAGCCATAGTCGGGTAAAAATTTGCAAACGCAAGTTGAGAAAAGAAGTAAGGAAACTAAGAGCGCATTTAATTATTATATCTTAAATATCTCAACGTTAATAGAATTACAGGAGGCTAAAAACAGATAAACTCCCGGTTTACACTCACAAAAGTAAGTCCCGAGACAAATAAAAAACTGTCTCCTTAAGTGTTTTTCTTAACAAAAGTAATTTTCTTCGAAGATATTGATACAAAGTTGGAGTCATCTGTCTTTTCTAGATAAACCCTAATTTGTCTGGTGTCATGTTATCCCACGAGAAAAATACACGTGTAGTTAATATTATCTGCTTGATTACCTACTAATTGAGAGTTGTCTTTCTGAGGGCTTTTGTTTGTGTATAGAAAAAGTAATAGGAAATACCACAAATACCCCTATTGCTGCTTAGGTAGAGTACTACTTAGTACTCTCCTTACTATAATATTAAAATAAATATTATTAGCTTTCGCCCGCGGTTTGCCTTGCGTTGTGTAGATTTTGTTGAGCAGTTCACTATCCCTCGGATGTCCTGTTCTATTCCCTTGACTACGTGAATGCAAACATTCATTATGATCAGTTGAGTAGTTACGACGTGAAAACTTAACAAACAAACTTACTTTTACATTTATAATAACAGTTAGGATCATTAAAGTATGCGTATCGTGTATGTATTATCTGAGTCCCTAAATTATATCTACTATATATGCTATTACTAGCTGCACCCCGCGTAAGTCCCTCGTTAAGTTTTCTAATATTCCACTCAACTTTCTTATTTTTTTCTTTTATAAGAACCTTCTCCTGACAATAACAAATACAAAAAAAGTAGAATTAGCGAAATCGATCCAACCCTTCACGCGTGATACCGTGACCAAGGGACCAATAGAGATTCACTTTTATATACTAGATCGCGTGGTGGTCGAATTTCGACCACGGTTTATTTCATTGGCCAATATTACTTGACCTGTCATTGTATAGACTTTTGTACCAGGACAGGTCAAAATATATACTGAACACTCATAGCTGTATGTACCCGTTTTTGCATTTTTTTTGACTTTGTAGCAAATATTGTTCAAAAATTTTAGCATTCGTCACTTCTTTTCTGTATAAACTATAAGTGTGCGAATTTCATACTCCTCCGTCCACCCAATTTTCGTAAAAAGGGATCCAAAGTTTTCGCTTCACGTATTAATATATAGATATAGATTACAATAGCATTCATGATTTTAGTTCCTGTCTTTTTGTTTCTTCTCTCGCTTAAAATAAGTATCAAAATCTAAACGCATTTGTTTTCTTCGTGTTAAATAATAAGCTAATTATTGTTGTCGAGCAATTTAATCGTTGTTTGTAAACGTCTAGGTACCCACGGGACAGGCATGTCTGTAGACCTTTGGACATTTTTACTATGTTATAATTATATATGTTTTTTTTTATTATTTATAAATCCGAAAGTGAGTTTGGTTGTTAAGTTTTCACACCTAACAGCTCAACCGATCATCTTAAAATTTTGCAGACCCGTTGTAAAGGCTATAGAAAAAGACGTAGGACATTCATCCTAAAAAATGCAGTACTTTTTGACTTGAGCGATAGAAAAATAACTTTTTAGCGAGTGAAGCCGCTTGCGAAAGCTATTTAATAATAAATGGCTAAATAAAACATAAGACTCGCTTGATAATAAGCGGTCACTTATAGCCACCAGTGGTGTGGCACCAGAGCTATAACGAAGAAGTGATTTCTTAACTATCTACCTATATACAACTTAGAAAGGTACAGAAAATATTTCGAATTCTACAATTTAAATTATTTTCTGTAGCTTTCTAGAAAAGTGTTACGTTCGACAGAGAAAGTTGAGCTTAGAGCTCAGCGTTAGTTTCTTAACTACCTCCTCGAGTTTACGCTAACTAAGATTTATTTAGAACTAGCTGCGCCCCGCGGTTTCCCCCGCGTAAGTCCCGATGCTGTATGAATATTGGGATAAAAAGTAGCCTATGTGTAAATCCAGGTATCCAACTATTTACATACCAAGGTTCATCGCGATCGGTTCAGTACTTTTTGCGTGAAAGAGCAACAAAGATTCATATATCCTCACAAACTTTCACGTTTAAAATATTAGTAGCATTGTGGAGGAACGGGTGTTATGTCCCTCCAACACAAAGGCGGACCATGCCTGGCGGACCGCGGCCCAACGGTTGATATTCGGAAGTTGTATATATACTAATCGGAGCGAGAACTCTCATAGCGCGATTCAGGATTAAAAGTTACTCCGTAGTTCAACTGGTCTTAGCTAAATGATGTTGGTGTATGTTATTGCTGTATGTGGAAGTCGCCATAGAATCATAGGTAAATTATAAAAAAACTGATCTTGCCTGGAAGACGCGCAAACGAAATAACATCCGTTTAATTATTTACAACTTGTTTTACCTTAGAAAACGGTTCATGTGCTAGTCTTGTAAATGATAATGAAATTCTTACACAACTAATATTCTCTAGTGTCTATCTTAATAAGGAAATGTTTACGAGAAAGCTTGCCTTTATCATAATATATTTGCAAAATAAGGTTGCTTAGCAAACTATACGGGTGGGAGAAAAGATTTATAGTGAGTAAATTGACTTTGGCATTGCTGGTATAGCTCACCATCCACTGCCATAAAATAGTTATTGAAGATATAAGGTTGTATTCACATGTTTATTTCGGGGGAATACGAAAGTGGACTTTTATTCTGAGTGAGGTGACCTGTCGCGTCAGTGTGTGAGTACACCCGTAGATCATAAATAATTTTTTTGGTAGTACTCACGATAGTTATAATTTATATATCGTTACGCAATTAAATAATAAATTATGTAAAAGTGGTAACAGTAAATCCCTGTTTAGGTACATACTCAATTAGAAAAAAATTGTATTACATAATACCTATTTAGGTTGCTATTATATTCAGAACTCACATTAAGATTTTATTAAATACACTACAAAGTTAGCAACAAAAACAAGCACACTGTCCGCCTGAATGTAAGCGGTTACCGTCACCTTTAAATATTTACAACACCAGCTCAGCAGAAAATAAACGTATCTACACTTTTTTTTTTATCCTGTGGAAACCCCCACGGGTCATCACCTCACCGGAGCTAACGGTAAAGTGGTATGTCAGAATCGAACCGACTAAAACCACACGGTGTTCCGTCACAAGTGGGTCTATTGCAGGGGAACCCGGGTATACCCTAGGAAGGAGTCCTCCGGGAACCCCTGCAGACCTTGGCCGCCTTCAGCAGGCGACCACATCATGGGGTACGGGGGGCCTAACCCCCCTCCAGATCAGAGAGGAGCGCGTGGAACACGTCGCGCCACCGTCTCGGGCCTGCTTCTGCAAGGGTAACGGTCAGCCCGACCCGTTACCCCCAGGCCAGCGCTCATGGAGGCCGGAGATCATTTTGCGCTCTCCGGCGCCTGGTGCGTCTTCAGCGGGATGGGAGAGTACTTGTCCTCTCCCGTTGCCGTTCCGCCGCCTCTTTAGCCAACATCACCTCCTCACAAAACAAGGCGGCGGAATCCCACGCAGTCTCACTTTGGACCATGGACAGAACCATGGTCTCTAGCGAGAGGCTTCCCACCCCAATAGCTGTCACAAGATCGTTTCGCAGCTGTGTCCATGCTGAGCACTCCACCAAAGTGTGGAGTGAATTGTCCTCGCGACAGCCTCCGCAGTGGTGGCAAACAGGCGATGGCTCCCGGCCTATACGACACAGGTACTTACCAAAGCAGCCGTGTCCGGTGAGTACCTGCGTCAACCGGTAGGAGAGGCTGCCATGTCGCCTCTCCAGCCAATCCTTTATGATGGGTCTTACCGCCACAATTGTGGCGTGCCCTAAACGTATCTACACTAGTAACTAGTACCGCCACCCCAAAAAGATCATGGTTCATCACTTAGGTCTCTGATGATGACGTTCGTATCATGATAATTATCCTTATCCAACTAAATAGTTTCATAATCAAGGTTAATTGTGAACATGTAAATTTATTTCTAAATTATTCAAATAGGATCTTTTGTTTCAAAGCTACGATTGGTTTAAAAATGTTTAAAGTAAGAAAAATGCTGCAGTGTGAGTGAACAGCCTTACGTCTAATAATTACCTACATATTTTATGTTTTGTCTTAGTCTTTATATGATGGCGGTACTTCCAAAATCATCTACCAAACAAATAAATAGCTATTTACAAATTGTCACAACCCTTTTATTTCAAATAAACTTTATCTCTGTTCGTATATTTTTAATGTTGAAGGTGTTTTTGAAAGTGTTATTGGCTCCAGCAAATCATAATAAAATAGTATGAGCGTGGGAACGAGAAATATTTGGTAAAGATGCCAAAAACGTGTCGGTAAAATCACGTTTTTGGAGAATGTGTGAGACGGTGAGCATTTTATGATGATAGTCGTAGTTCATCAATATTTTTGTTACATTACGTTGATATTAAATCTGAAGTTATTTTTACAATTATGGTAATAGCCCAGACTAAATAACTATTTAAACAGAAAGATAAATAATCCCCCTACATACATAAAGACGCATAACAGTTTTATCATCGTCTTTTTCAACCGAAATTCATTATTCGGCAGATACCGATTCTCTATAGCTCAAAACATAATGGTCATCCAAGCCCCCAGTTTCAAACTTTAAGAACAGCTCAACTACCTTCAAAGTATTGTTAGAAATTTTCAAGAGCATCTACTATTCGACTATACTTGAAAATTGTCGATGCGTCATTCTCAAAACGAGGATTGACTATAAAATAACGTAACTACTATCTATTACAGCAGATGCCTGGTCAGACAGAGGTCAAGAGATAATACCCTACAGAAGATCGTGGTTGGACAGCACTTTTAGCATAGCTATCTGCTGTGATTGTCTTCTGGTGAATATTTGGAGAGTTTGAAGCAATAGTAATGAACGAAGTTTCTCTTACTGAATTTCTACCACTACATAATGAAATGAATATATGAATAACTGTATATGTATGTAAATGTTACTGGCCCGTTGGTCTAGTGGTAAGTGATCCTGACTGCTGAGTCAAAGGTCGTGGGTTCGATTCCCACCCAGGACAAATAATTGTGTGATGAGCGTGATCATTTGTTCTGTGTTTTTGTGTAATTCATCTATAATATTATGTCTATATTTAAAAATATATTTAAGAATGTTTATCAGCAGTCTGGTTACTATAGCACAGGCTCTGCCTAGCTTGGGATCAGACGGCCGTGTGTGAGATGTGTCAAGTTATTATTATTGTTTATATAACTACTAATTTTGTAGTTATTATTAAAAGGAGATATTGTAAAGATAAGCTTGGTGTTGGGTTATTATGAACTTAGTTATAATTTATTAGTTAATTGATTTTACCATAAATTTAATTCAGACCAAAAATAATTGGTACGATGACGACGAACGATCTGTCTGCAGATAAGGTTATTTTACTAAATTGTAAGGTTTCACTGTAAAATGTTTAAATGCAATATAATGTTTTTGTACATCAATCAGCTGTGCAGTGCTAAACAAGATAAACATTAGGGTGGATTATGCTTCAGACTATTTAAACTTTAACGTAGTGTAACGGCAAAAGCGAAGTTAACTACTTGAGATTGAAACCAGTATCTATTAACAAAACAGAGATCCATTTTTGAAGGAGACAAAATTGATGATGCCGAATACGCTTCTTACAAGAGCTTCTCTTTCTATAAATATAGATTGTTAATTTAATATTCTGTACACTACATAATTAATTAAGTATATAAATATGCGTCCTCATGGATGGTAGATTATTTCGTAAATCACACAAATGGAGGCACAAACTGAATGTAGGTGTAGTGACAAAATCGCGACCCTGACGCTCCTTAATCTTGGTTCTCAACTATACAGCTGAAGCTTACGTTAACTACTACTATAGGAACGAACTCCGCACATTGTGGTGTAATTTTGACTACAGATGAAGTTGCTGAATAGAGTTGAGCTGTGATATGTTTAAGAGAAATAGTGTCTTCAGTGGTGTATTTAGTATGATCTGTTATTAATATATAGATGGAAAATAAATGATAAAAATTATTTTGCTAGGTACGTAGTGGTACAAGATACTTGGGATAAAAAAATAAAATTACATGTGTTAAACCAGACATTGGAATTTTTTTGGTCGAAAATTTGTTTAATTCTTAAATCGTATAATTTTATTAGTAATCAGATCCCTGCGTTAATATTTTGCTATGGTTAACATAAATGGTTTATCAGAACTTAAAGCGGGTGACAGACGCGCGATAAGTACGCGTACTTGAGGCTTGACGACCTTTTTCGCGTGTCTGTCTGTGATCCTACCGGCTTGAAATTTTGCTCGTAGCCAGTCTTGGCTCGCACGTTTGGCAATACTGCAAGCCGCAGAAGTTCTCGTGCGTCTGTCACCCGCTTTAGAATTAGAAATAATACTACCTATTTACTTTTATAACGCTACCTAAATCTGATCTTATTGGCTTTGAATATACCACTAATATTTAGAACTTTGTGTTATAGTGGAGCCAAAACGTGGCTTTATAAACTTATATATTTTATAGTTTTAATGTTCAGTTGGAAGCTAATATTTCAAAAACATTTTTTAATTTACTTTTGAACACATTAAACAGATTACGATTTGAATAATCTGACAAGAAAGATTAAACAGCTTAGGATTTAAATAATTTGACAAGAAGGTTAAGCCGTCAGAACTTGTTATTACATGAAAGTCTGCACGAAACTGACGTTTTAACGTCTATCGAAATAAAATTCACTTAAATTTACAGTCAACTATCGCATGTTTTACAACTAAGAAAGAGACGTTTATAATAATTACTGTGAATTTCACCTTCTAAAAACGTTTAAGTTATTCAGATATAGTCTTTTAAGAATAGATAATATTAAAAGTAACAAAAGAAAAGTGTTAAGAATTTTTTTTTTAGAAATTATCTGCGATATTTATATTATTTCAAGCTGCTTCACAATCAAAGTAACAGACGCTAGCACACCAACACGACGTCCAAATCAGGATTTTTGAAACAGTTTGGAATACTCTTAAAGGCATCTTTAAAAATCTAAACTGAGTAAGAAAAATATTTTTTTATAAATCTACGAAAGCAAGTTTCTTTCAGTTTAAAACCCATGACATATCCTGATAACTAATTATACCTTCTTACTTTTAGAAAGTTTCAACTTCTGAAAGATCAATTTACGTAACGTACAAGCAAACAATTTCAAACACATTTCTCTCCTAAAAAAAACCCTTACAAAGAAAAAGTAAATAAGGCATAAAAATACACGAATTAACATGCAATTTTGCCCCCAATCTACCCTCGACATATCTATCAACAAAACCAATTTATCATACCACAAGAGGGGCAAAACCGTAAGAAATTCACGTGTCATGAGCTAGTTAACGTACCGTGCAGAGCTCCCTACATTACGGTTAAATGACGTTTCACTGTCTTGAGAACGTCTAGGTGCCCTTTATGTACTCAAAATACTGTTATAATAATGTTATTTTACATGTAAGTGTCGGGAAATAAAAATAAATAAATTCATGCTTGAAATGCGACGGAAAACAACCTTAAAATGCGCTGTAGGAAATTCAAAATGAAATTTAGAACTCCATTCAAAGCGAGTTGTTGTCTTATATTACTTTAATTAGTATTTTAAGAAATTATTTCATCTTTATAACAGAAATGACTGGGCTGTTGGTCTAGTGGTTAGTGACCCTGACTGCTGAGCCAGAGGTCGTGGGATTGATTCCCACCCAGGACAAATAATTGTGTGATGAGCACGATAATTTGTTCTGAGCCTGGGTGTAATTTATCTATAATATGTATGTATTTAGAAATATATATAAGTATGTTTATCAGTAGTCTGGTTACCATAGTACAGGCTCTGCCTAGTTTGGGATCAGACGGCCGTGTGTGAGATGTGTGGAGATAGTATTATTATACTATTATTATTATAATTGCAATAAAATTATAAATATGTCACCGACTTGTGATTTACTGATGCGCAAAGCCAAACTACTTCATATTTTTTCTGGCCAGAAAAGTCACATCTGCATTGTATACCTCATTGCAAGTGGTTCTTATTCCACTATACAAAGTTTTCTTTACATATGTTAACCCCCAGGGGTCATCATCCGAGGCATCTCAATGAGGCTAACGAAATGACTGTAACCACACTATGTTCTCCCACGGGTGCCAAGGCCATCTATCTCCTGACCTACTTGAGCTATTACTTACATTCATTTCCTTCCAACTGGACTTGGTTCCAACCGGATGTTCCAAAGACTCCTCAAGCTTTTTTTTTATATTGAGTATTCAGTTGCAGTAGGACTACCTTATTATCTTTAGTAAGTCTTTTTCGCTATCTGATAACTGCAAATCACCCTACTTTTGAATTTTATTGTACACAGAAAAGCATCAGTCTAGGATGGATGACCATTCTTAACAAGTTGAGACCCCTCCGTGCCTAGGAGAGCATGTTAAACCGTCGGTCCCGGGTGCCATACAAACATCTGTGGCATTCGTTACGGGTTGGAGTGGAGTTGGAGCTCTAAAAAAGTTCGACAATCTGGTCTAACTACAGAACTTCGATATCGCCCAGTACTATGGTTGTGAAGGTCTGATGGCAGTCGCTTCACGTAAAATATAAAAGTCGACCGTATCGTAGTTAGATGGAAAGCCGACCCCAAATTAGTTGGGAAAAGGCGGAGGATGGTGATGACAGAAAAGCATCGGTGTAACTTGTGATTCAGCTCATCAGCTCCTCCGTGCAGAATTTCATAAAATACTATGTTCACTTCATAGTATGCATCCACGTATTAGGGATACAGATATACATTCAACTATGTACACACCAATATATAGTTTTATAGAGTTAGGTTCTAACCAGTCAAGTTACCGAGATTACATCCTTAAACTTATCGGTCTTAATCGTAAAACTGAGCGTGCAATCTGATCAAAGTGCTGATTTGATAGCATTTTCAGGGCTCTATAGAAGGACACGAGCTCTACTGGGACTTGAAAGTACAGCTGCAACTTCCTAGTGGTTAAAGTTTTAAGATGTAGCGGTTAAATTATGCGCTACATCTCGTGGCATATATATATATATATATAGTAGTATATATATAAACTCAGTATGAACTTCAATGTTGAAATTTGAACTAAAAGATAAATTTTGAAATTAATTGCTGAAAACAATGAATAATGCATTTTTAATAAATTATATAAACTACTTTTATTCTTAACATTTTAAATTTCGCAATAAAATAACGTATAAAGTTTAGGTTAATGTCGAATAACTTCGTTATTAACGTTGACGTTATTTACTCACTCTTATTTTTACTTCAAATAAATATATAGTTAGAGATGGTAGGTTTATTATTTTCTTATTTCTGTCTTATTTGGGATCAGACGGCTGTGTGTAAGATGTGTCAAATTATTATTTATAAGATAGTTTATAGGCTACATAAATTGTGTTATGAAACACAAGAGTGGAGCAGCTTCTAAACGCTTTGATCCCCGCTAGCCGCTTGTAACATAGACCGTAAAGCCTAACCACGGTCAAAGTTTGAAACTCAAGTATCAGAGCTACCTCAGAGCCGGGGATCGCGTCCGTCACTAAGCTTTAATAAAGATTTAACTACATTAAACCAACTCGCTAAATTAATTTGCGTTTTATTATCATTATATGTCGGCGTGTCTGGGTTAAATATATTTGTTCTTTGCTATATTTAGCAGGGTAATGTTGTGAAACAGATATATATCATTACATTAACGTGATGGGTTGAGTATGTGTGTACTGCTCAAATGTATGTACATATTGTACACACAAATTCATTAATTTATTATACTCGTATAATAGTAGACTGGCCTGTTGGTCTAGTGGTTAGTGATCCTGACTGCTGAGACAGAGATTGTGGGTTTGATTCCCACCCAGGACAAATAATTGTGTGATGAACATAATCATTTGTTCTGTGTCTAGGTGTAATTTATCTATAATATGTATGTACTCGTATTCAGTAATATATAAGATGTTTATCAGCAGTCTGGTTGCCATAGTACAGGCGCCGCCTTATTTGGGATCAGACGGCCGTGTGTGAGATGTGTCAAGTTATTATTATTATTATTAACTCCTGGTAATGTAATCGCATGGAACGATAATATTTAAGTTACTTTGGTCAAACAAACGTATTTATAAAATGGTGAATTGAACTGTTCTTAGACTAGTTAATGTAATTAATTTGGCAGTGGCATACCATATACAGCACGGACTCAAAAAAACGAGTGTTCTTTAGACAACACGACTGAAGTAAAACTTCATACGGAACGTAACTGGCTATGAGAGAAAGAGAGAAAGATAATGTGTGCTCGCACCTCTCTCTCTTTCTATCTTCACTAACTTATGTCTCCCTCTCAACTTCCGTTCGCCTCACCCGATCACACTTTTCATAACGCATTTACCAGTGTCTTCCGTTCGCCTCGCCCGATCACACTTTTGGTAACGCCTTCACCAACTTACTCCCCAAGTCAAGAGTGCGTAAAGACGTTTTACTTCAATAACCCGAGCAACGCAGTGACATGCAGCTCTGAAATAGAGATGACCCAAAAACCACTCCTTGTTGAAGTCTTTCGTAAAATGAGGCACACACACATGAGGAATGCTACAAGCGGGTTTATTGTTTTTAGATGTAAGTTTGTTATTGCTACAACTATTGTGTCTCTTATTGGTATTGGTATTGGTGTAGGGCTCTGTTTCCGCATTTAGACTCACAGACGGTCCATTATGCGTTCAGATAGGCTGACTAGTTGAGCCAGCCTAGCTCCTTCCAGAAGCACAGAAGCCTCCTGGGGCGTTCACAGGCTTCTAGGAGCGATCTCGCACCCGCGAGAATACTACGGTGGCATTCATAAATGAGACCGGAGTTCATGGTGTTGCCCTCCAGGGCCCTTAAAACGGCCATACTGTCTTATATATAATACTGTCTGTATTGTGTCTCTTAATTTCTTTCTTTTTTTTAAATAATAGAGTTTATGAGATAAGAGGTTACCGTAGCCTACAGATGTCAGTAATACAATGGAAATAGATAAGTGAAAACCTCAAAAGATAGGGGAGCTTTTGCTAAGCTGGCGGCACAAGGAATCAGAGGGCATAATATGGCAATATATATTCTTTTGCTCCTCACTTGTAATATAAAACATATATCATTTTTATTTCACTTGGGCTCATTTATTTACTTCACGCACTAGGTATAAAGGAGAACTTTGTGCAGTTAACTATGCGTATATATATATATATCAGATATTATAATATATAACTATATATATTATAATATCTGATACAGAGATAAAAAGACATATTTGCTTATGAATAACTGTCTTTTTAATGTCTTTTTCCTTTTTTATAAAAAGACTAGCTTTTATCTGCCGTAACTTGTGGTGGCTTGCGTTAAAGTTATTTGAATTTAAATGATGAAAGGTATAGGTATCCTACGTCATTCTGTATCCCTGACAATGTATATTGTTGCAGACAAAGTGCATTGTAATATGTGTTATTGGCTGCACGGATGGCGCAATGGTTTAAGTGGTCACCTCGCCACTACGCCGCGCCCAGTGTTGTGAGTTCAACTCCCACACGGGACAAAAATTTGTGTGATCCACAAATAGTTGTCCCGAGTCTGGTGGTGGTCTGGTATTCTTTGTGTAGTTGTTTGAATGTTTGTAAAACCCCCTGCGATACAGGAATATTCCTAATGCAGGAGTTGTGTTCTAAAAAAGAAAAAGAAGGAATAAATGCGTGAAATTTCATAATAATTGATTGAGTTGTTAAGGCATAAAAGCGTAACAAACACGCATTTGCCTTTATAATATTAAAAAAGATAACACTCCTTTCTCAAGTGTATTATTGTTTTTTTATTAATAAAACCAACAGCGAATATAAAAACAATAAAATAATAAAGGAAGGCAGGTTTTCCTAAATATAGCACTGAAGGAATAATTCGGGAAATAAAAAATTAAATTTAAAAGTTACATTAAAAAATAAAGTTAAATAAAAAAAGTGAATAAGAGTAGTTAAACTTGTCAAAACGTTTCACAGTAATAGTAATATTAGCGGTCAGCTAACTAACATTAAATGTCAGAGTAATTACGTACTTCACTTCATAAAATTTTCAACGGCAAGTTTAATTAAGTTGATCAACAAACTTCACAAGGTGTAGGTAAATTCAGTGTAGAAATTTTATAATATCGTACAGCACGAAAGCAAAGCCGTAATTTTAATCAATACAGAGCTGAATAGGGACGCGATGATAGTAATAATTATTAGTTTAAAGACAACAACTATGAATATAATACCATACTTCAATTTTCACCATAAAACGTCATAGGCAAATGTCACCACAGTGGGTTGGAATTGAGAGGCTTAGCAGGCAGTGTTTAACGTTAAACATAGAAGCATTTATTTTAATACACGACTTAAAGGCAGATTCAAATGATGATTGCTTTAAAATACATTTTCCTACTTTAATATTATAAATGTGAAAGTTTGTGAGGATGTATGGATGTATAGATGTATGGATGTTTGTTGCTCTTTCACGCAAAAACCACTGAACCGATTGCGATGAAACTTTGTAACTAGATAGCTGGAGACCTGAATTAACGCATAGGCTACAGTAATATTATAAATGTGAAAGTTTGTGAGGATGTATGGATGTATAGATGTATGGATGTTTGTTGCTCTTTCACGCAAAAACTACTGCACCGATTACAATGAAACTTGGTAAGTAGATAGCTGGATACCTGGATTAACACATGGGCTACTTTTAATCCTGATATTCCATCGGTGAAACCGCGGGACGCAGCTAGTACTTCATAAAAATCAAAAATATATAATGTTAGTGTCCTCTGCTATGACTATATTTTCTTGTGTTAAAGTTATTCAGTAGTTGTATGAGAGATCTAAAACCTTTATGTATCAGTACTTATATTATTTTAATGATATGTGAAGAAACAAAAAAAATAACGTGTGAGGTGTATTTGGGACAGTGAGGTCTCACACCCGGTTGGAACGAAGTTTTTTTTGCCATATATAAATATATTTAATGAATTGAATAAATTGGATCAAAATGTAGTAAATATTGTAAAAACTCGAAATTAATATTGCGCCACCTGTGAAGCTGTTGCCCGAACTAATATATGGATAATTAGTATACAACTAATATGAAATTACACTTGTATCGCGCAGAATGCAAAGGTGGCGTAAATAAAATAAATCACCTCGTGGTCACTGTTTTTCGTTGCGCTAACACTTTTTTCCGTCAAGCCCGAGCGTCTGAATTGTAACGCGCGATAGACTTTCGTGAGTGGTATTCATATTAATTAAAGATATACGGTTTTACTCACGTGTGTTATCGGGGATGCCCGACTAGTTTCAGACACGACGGGGGCCCTTTTTCAAGGGGTGAGGCGTCCTACCGCGAAGTTCGGTCGGTTGCAGGCACCAGAGAGTCTGGCTCCTGCAACCGAACTAGTCGGCCATCCCCGAAATATACAAGCGCGTAAAGTCGTATAGGCACAGATTATAGAGTAGTTACTGAGTAACAGATAAATTACTCCCTACAAAAATATCGATACCTACCTACCTTTCTAATCGCCTACTCTTTCCGGGCTTTAAAATGTGTGTAGGGTTACCTCTTCAATATGTTTAAAAAAAATGTATTTTCAAAATTAACGCTTATTTTTCATTTCACTTATTTTTTATGATTTATAAACAACCATGTAAATTTTCACCGTAATACAGTATTTAAAGAATATATCAATACGATCTCGAATTACATTTTTGTACTATAATAAAGCGTGTGCGAGCAATGCAGCTGTCGGCAACCTACTGCGTGAGACTGCGTATAAGGTCCGCCGGCGGACCAGCGGCCGGCAGGAATTTAGCGCGCGCAGGTACAGCGAGTGACATAGGCCTGGAACTATCCTTAATTAATAAGGAATTTCCTTCCAAAAAACTTGTCCATTGACAAAGTTTGTCTAACCATCTGGCAAAATTACAATTAACAAAAATGTAGTAACCGACCTTTGTGTAGATACTACATGTTCATACTATCCTTATTAGTTTTAATTAAAGGACATAATATTTAGTACTAATTTACAAAGTAAGACCATGCATATTTATTGCTACTGAATACATGTGCCGAGTAATGAGAATTAATAGGCCTTTTTACGGCTGGTTGCACTCATTAAAGCCACCGTGTATAGGATGTAATTTATGGATTATGTGAAAGTTTCAAGCTGTGAAAACCGATTACTCTAATTACCGAACTATAACCCTAAATGTGATTTTGTTTGTTTGTAATACTTTTACACGTTATCAGAGGTATAGAGAAGGACATAGGGTAAGATTAGTTCAGAAACGTGGCAAACGAGCAGACGGGTCACCTGACGGTAAGTGACTACCGTCGGCCACGGGCACCTGCTACTCAAGAGTCACGAGTGCGTTGCCGGCCTTTAAGGTAGGGGTAGGGGAAAGGTGGTAGAGGGAGAAAGGGGGGGGGGAAGGGTTAGGGCCTCCGGTAATCTCACTCACTCGGCGAAAAAATTCACTACCGGTTTTCTGTGAGGCTGTGGTATCATTCCGGTCGAGCCGGCCCATACGTGCCGATATACCTAAATTATCAAAATCTTAATAAACGCGTCGAATATGCGGCAAAAACTTTATTTTATTATAAAACATATTTGTTATTTGTTGTTGTATTACTTATGCCTGAAGACTGATTAGATCAGACATCTTTTTTACCTCAATCACATAAAATAATTCACAAATGACATAACGCAACAAGCTGTTGACTGAAAAGCTGTTTTTTGTTATATTGTACTGTACGTAAAAAACAAAACATTGAAATTTATTTTATTTAAGACTTACTTACGGCCATTCGTTACTCGTATGAAGTAATATATGAGAAATGTCATGTAAATCTGTCTGCAGTTACGTCTTGCCATGTTGAAAAGATTGCGAAGAAACACAGGTGTACACAATTACATACGTGTTCACAACAAAATTGTAAATTACAATGAAAATCTTTTGTATACATTTAATGGAATTGCAATTTATAAGAAGGAATATTTTTTTTGTGGAATCATAATTTGGGAAATGTGGGTGTTATACAATTATGAGTGTATGTATGTATGAACAGCTTTTGTTTATCAATTTACTAGCCTTTGACCGCGGGTTTGTTCGCGTTGTGTCAATCAATTCATACTACTGAAACAGTACTTTTTCATTATGAAAAGTACTCTTTTTTTTTTCAGGATACCTCGCAACGTATATTCAAAATTTCATTATGATCTATTGAGTAGTTAATGCGTGAAACAGAACACATTGTAAAAATGAGTGGGTATAGACAAAAAATATTTATAGACAAAGCGTACCGTGTAACGTACAATTATAGCTCAATAAAAGAAAAAAATCGCATTAAAAGCAAACTGAATTGAAGAGTAAAAAAACCGGCCAAGTGCGAGTCGGACTTGCGCACCGAGGGTTCCGTAAAATATTTTTATTATATGATGTAACTAAAAATATACGGCTTTCGCAATTTTTCCTATATCTATGCTATAAGACGTTGCTTCGTACCAAATTTCAAGATTCTGAGTTCACGGGAAGTACCCTGTAGGTTTTGATTCCCTTGCGAGTGTCGAAAATTTGCGGTATAAAGGACTGTATCTTTTGATTGCATTTGCTTAGAAGTTTAATTTTTTCACAGCTTCAAGGGACAGTAGATAGAAATATTTGATATAATTTCCAGCTTGACACCTATACGCGTTCCTAGGAAAAAGGGTCTTGACAGACAGACAGACCCACGGACGGACGAACAACAAAGTGATCCTATAAGGATTCCGTTTTTTCCTTTCGAGGTACGGAACCTTAAAAAAGAGTTGCATTATCAACCTCCTGGCTTAATCATTAAATGAAAATGAAAATGAAAATGAATTTTAAAACATTACATAAACAAAGTTTAATTTGGGGACGACAGTTACAAGTAGTTTAAAATTGACTTCTTAGATTCGTCTACATTGTTAGTTAGTTGTATGTGAAACTAATAAGAGCGTCTTAATATCAAAATAACGACTTCCTAAGAAAACTACTTACTTCGTACTACTACTTAACTAAATAATAATAGGGATTCGGGAACGATCGATTTTAATTTCATTTTGATTTTTTTAAAGTTGATTTGGACGAAAGTGTTCTTAGCCATCATTCAAGAAAATCTGTTCAGCAGTTCGAAAATCATCAGCTCTTTTCTAATCGTTGAAGGGATTTTTGAGTCGAAGATATTTTAATATCTTAAATGTATACTTGTCAATACATAAAGTAAAGCTATCGCTTATTAAATTACGCAAAGAATTTCTCAGCCTTAAGATGAAACTGTATTTTTGTTTTAAAAAAAAAAGAAGCTCGTAAAACATTCATGACTACTCGTGGTAACTTCCGCTTATTAATAAAACCAAGACTTTTTACTGACTCGGACGTTTTGTAGCGAGAAAATGTAGAAATCCCTGTCTATTTTCTTCGCAGAAAATTAATTATTTATTAAATAGTTAGTTCCCTTCACTGAATACACTGAGGAACATTTCATTAAACAAAAACTGTTTATTAATAAATATACTGCTATGTATATAAATTTATACTAAATATGGTTTGTAATGAACCACAACCACCAATCCCATATCAAAATATCCCACAAACATTAACTTATAAAACGGCATACAAAACCCAAGTTCGTCGCCTATCGGCCTCCTACTCGTAATTAATGCTGACACATCATTTCTCGCAAACACCTAATTACACAACACATTGTGTCCCCCTATCCCCCTGTGTGAAACCCCATCCGATAGAAACAGGATGTTGGATGCAAGGAATACCGTCATATACTCAGTGAATATTTAATGATAATGATGTTCCTTAATTATAGTCGTAAACAATAGGTCATTTTCAGTATCAGAAGTACATAAATTGGTTTAAGTAAATAAAAAGTGGTTCATAGCTACTAGAGATAAAGCCCCAAAGGAACGAGTGCCGATACACATGGTCAAGTGTACGTGTATAATATGTGGTTAAGTTTAATTTATCACGAAAGAAATATCATTGTACAAATTATTTGAGAGTTCTAGGCTTACTCTTGAAATTGATCAGTTATTGATATTTTGATATCTAACATCTACACAAAACTTTGATAGCATAAAATAAACTTTATTAATCGTAAGTTATGACCCTTATTTACTTGTAAAATATTGAGACATAGGAAGTTGTCTGGCAAAGATTGCAGCTATATATCGGACTAGGTAGGTAAAAAAATGTATTTATAATACAGATTCTGAACGCACTGTTATTTACAAGTACTTTATTCTGGTGTCTGTACGTCATTCACATATTTTCTATTTCTCGGTTCCTCTTTTCATATTTTGTGAAATACGTCAATATTTATTTTCACCATCACTTCTGTTTGATCGAATGCAGGGACCCCGTTTATATCAAACGGTACGACAACGACACAATGCGTTAATATCAATGCGGATCAGACTTAGCAGAATGAAATCAAAAAATAAGTTAACAAGTTCACTAATATTGATGAAATTTAAATCATTTGACATACTTATAACTACGTACCTCTTGACATTATCATTACGTTAACTGTAAATTGTTATAAATTAATAATAATCACAGACAAAGTAAATTGTTGATGACTAAATTAAAAAATTACGTGGTATTTAGACCTTTTTAGCTATCAGCAGTGTCAACTAGCACTAATTCCATTAAAACTCGATTTGGAGTAGCTCGTAAATTTTATATTTTTTTATTTAGTCATCAACAATTGGCTGTGTGGCTGCAGTCTTCTGTGGCATACGGAAACTTCAGTATCCCACAGAAGACTGCAGCCACACAGCACTAGTAGCATAGCATGGTATCAGCCAGAGCTTCATAGGGGGAAGAGATTTTAAAAGTTTACGTGGCACCATCTGGTGGTGCGTTAGTAATAGGGCATAAAAATCGCTTGCCATGAGGCGAGTCTTGTGTTTATTTCCTAAGTATTAAGAAATAAAATAAGTAACAAAACTTCTGTCTACATAAATATACTGTCTATATAAATATACAGTTTATATCAATACAAAGCTTGATAGATGCTAAGGCTGGTTTAATACTACAAGTTACAAATATGTATTCAGTACTTTCAATAACTTTTGACCTCGTCACGTTCCCGTCACGGTGAAGTGAGAACTAAAAAGGAGATATACAAGTCAGTTCTCCTTCTCCCTTACAACAAAGCACATTCGCAATGCTCAGTCTATTGCACATAACAAGCCTCGTAAAGTAGAAAGTAACGGTTCTTGGTAATACTTTCAATGGAGACCTTGGCGCTAATAGAATTTGTTTGCGAGTTTGTTCTTTAGATTAACTAAGGTAGTTTGATGTAGGGGACGTAACTGTATTTGTAGGCGCAGATTCTACTTTTGATGTTTCTATGGCACAATATCTGTGACATTCAAGATTTTTGTAACGTAATTTGACCTTGACCTTGAACTTCATTAACCTTAAATAAGGATAAAAGAAAATATTTGTTTGTTCTTTTAGGTGCCTATTTTATGCTGCCAAATAGGAAAGTAATGATTGAAATTTTGAACTTTTTATAATTAGTACATTTTACTGATCGGTACTAGTAAGGCATTCCACAAAGTTTTACTATAAATAATTCAAAATGTAGGATGATGGACTAATAAATGACCGTCTTCAAATGAAAGGTCACAGAAAATTACTTTGCTTGTTTGATTTTCCTATTCGTCCTGTATTTGATTTAATTTCTGTGTGAACAGGGGGTCACGTCATTGAAAAGGTCATGTGCAGCCCGTACATTACCTTCTCCTCCTAGTACATATCAACATGTACCAAATTTACAGGCACATCTCTACACCAAAAAATATGTATTTGTATAATTATGTCGTTGATTTGTGATATTTTTTATTATTATATTAGTCCACAGCACAAAACAATGTGTTATTTACTCTTTTCATCATTCCCATTAACATATCGTCATTACCGATTAAGAAAATTAATTGCCATGTTATAGACGTCATTACCATTTAAATAGCGTAACTTTGAAAATCGAAATTTTCTGATTCTATTGTTGGATTTTAGTGCCTTCTATGTTCCGAAGAGCTTATAAAAAATCATGCATTTTAACATGCATTTCCCTGAAGTTAAAAATAAAATGTAAATAAATTAGAAATAATCAAAACGGCGGATTCACCCACTTACACATTTAAGGTCGCGAGTGTATTTATGTAGGCATGCATGTGTTTTTCAGAGCTTAAAAACATTAAGTATTAAAAGTAACATATGTATATCACACATATTTCCCATCCCATATTTATTAAGTGAAAATTCTAAGCTAGCCCACACAAGTCTTCCTAAAAAACCAATAAGGTATTTACTATTAGCAAGATAACCATATTAAAGAAGATTCATAATGAATACCGTTTTAGACACTGTATTACAAAGTAGACACGGATATTTACGTCAATGTCCCATAAGGTCTTTAAGTAATGCAAATCCACGACAGCAATATTTATACATTACAAAATCATAATTATTATATATTTAATTTATTAAATAGATTATTATTTCATAAGATAAAATCGATAACGGCTATGTTTCCGGCATAATAAAATTAAATATTTTTATTTATTTATTTGGTTTATCAACGGTTGTTACAATAATATAATATTATTCATTATTACAAGAAAAGCTTCTAGGACAATTACACAACCAATTAGAGATAAACACAGCATGCACATATTTAAACACATCATAAACAAAACTAGATAAAATTGAGTACAGAACATTGAATATCATAACATGAAAGCATAACTTATAACATAAGTAATAATATCAATATTAGTTTTATTTTAATCAGAACTATATTATAGATAAGAAATATAAATACTAACAAAAACAAAAAAAATTAGAATTACAGTGATTGGATTAATAAATACATTATTAAATATTAAAAATACAACATAAAAGAAATACAATATGGAAGAACACTACATTAACAATTATACAAAATTAATATACTTAACAATTAAATTGGATATTAATATCAGTTTGGTATTGATTTGGGACGGGACTAGACTAGAAGAAAATATGTCTATGGTCCCACAGTTGTCATTTAGAGCTCTACAGATTGTTGATTAAAATCTATAATAATATATCTAACATCAAATCGGTCAGGCAATTCCTATTACATATATTATATGGGCTCCAACCAAGTACAAAAACGAAAGTGATATAAACTTAAGTCTTTGAACTGAGTCTTCGATGTTCTACAACTAGTTCACGAGTCATAAATTATACCTAGTATCTACTTAGTTCAAAGTGTTTGATTAAGTTCAATGCTAGATGGCGTAATAGTATAACTATTACCTGATAAACGAGCATTGGTTGATCTAGAACTTAAGACATTTGTATTAATCGGCTAGATTGTTATACCGGAACTTCTTTCCGGTATGACAAGACGACGGTCGTAAGATTATGAATGAATTATTACAAAAGAAATTAAATATATTCATTTTAAATACAGCGTCTACTCCTATTGATCAATAAAAGTTTTAGAAGTGGTCATATAGTACAATCTGGACACATTGCTTATTTACGCAGCAAAGTAATTTTTGATGGTGCGAGAGTAATAGATAGACAAACTCTTTATGGTACAAAACGTGAAAATGATACAAAACTTGATATACTCATACATAATCTTACAAACTAGAGAACTAGAGAACGCGTACAATTGGTTTCCTTGTCGTATTTTGCGATCTCTTTCAGGTAACCGTTGGATGGAAAAAGAGTTTATGTATGGCAAGAGGAGTAGGAATATAACCCTTTCTGCACTGTAGTAAATATGCACATTGTTAAATATTGTAAAAACATAGAACCATGGAAGACCAAAACTTGAAATGTTACTGAAATCACAGCTGTAAACTCTAGGAGTACTCTTGGCAGTAATTGCGTATCTCCAAAGCATTGAAACCTTTACTAAAAGACATTCTTTCACAAAGAACGTGCTGTCTGTCAATAGAAGCTAATCTTTCTTTTTAAACTGATAATGATTTCATCATCATCGACAAAGTAAACGATATCTCCGTTGATGAAACCATTAGCTAATCAGTCAGATAACTTGGCAATTTGCGAGAAAACAACGGCAATATTCAAAAACAAAAGAGGAAAACCGAAAAAAGGTTGTCTTAAACTACAAGTAAAGAAGATAGGACTCGGTAAGGTAAAGGTGACAGGTATTACACGACGTTATTTGTGTAGCTTAGTTCAACAATACTAACAAGATTATATGTAGTAGACAGTTTTATTGGTTTTGTTGCTTTATTTATTATAGTTCTACCCTATTATAAGACACGTAAGTGTAGGCTATTTTTGTAAGAATAAGCACGTCCTGCATTTATAATGGATGCTGAAAACCCACAGATCCTGAAAGGACATTTAAATCTCGACAGAGTTTATTATTTATAAGAAGCAGATCCATTGGTTCAAAAGCAATTATTATGAAGACAAATAGAAAAAAAAACTTAAAATTGGTTTTCTCCTTTTGGTCTTTGTTCAACTAAAGTAATATAGACTCCAAGAATAAATCCAAATACGATAACAACTTACAGTAAAATAGGGAAACATAGAAGCAAATAATATGATTGCAATATTCAGTGACTATAAATCCATATGTCCATAGAAAATACAATATAAAAGCTAACGAATGTCATACAACCGAAACACCGCAATCCCAGCACAATAACACACATGCCCGACAAATGTCAATTGTTTAACGCAACGGGACATATGGAGCTAGAATGAACCACACACACATGAGTAATGTGCAATAATATTATATTGGTGTAGTTTGACTTTATTACAGGATAGAATGGAGAATTTTAAAGATGTAAAGACGATAGTAGAATATGTTTATACATAAGACTGGACTTTATAATTCAGTGTGCCACACATATTAATTAACTGTTTAAGAGACTCATTTCAGCGGCACATGCGGTCAGACAAATTTACCAGTTGACTGACATAATAACAGACTGTTTACTAGTACACCATAAATTTAATTGTATACAAGTATAACTTAGACGGTTCAGTTCAAGTTCGAGAAGGTCAAGGTCACATGCGTGTGCATGTGACCTTGACCTTTTCGAGCTAATTCTTGTCTAATTTCACCTTTCAATATACTCCTACTTTTCCCACCTTCAACTTCTTAAACCTGGCAATGTGTTTGCCCTCTAGTAACTGAGCCGGACCAAAGTATAGTAGTCAAAATGTAGGCAAATGTGTATAATACACATCTGCCTACCCCTTCGAGGATACAGGTGTGAGTGTAGGTATGTAGTATAAAGTAAAGCTGCAGACATGTTTTTTTTTATTTTATTTTTATTTATCACATCACCTGATGACCTCCCATGGGCATCTGCAACTCAAGAGTCACAAGTGCATTGCCGTCCTTTAAGGTGGGAGTAGGGGAAAGGTGGAAGAGGGGGAGAGGGGGGGAGGGAAGGGCCTCTTGTAACCTCACTCACTCGGCGGAAAGCAATTCAATATTGCTACACTGCCGGTTTTCTGTGAGGCCGTGGTATCATTCCGGTCGAGCCGGCCCATTCGTGCCGAAGCATGGCTCTCCTACGAGCAAAATGACCTTTGTTCTTCAGAAAAAGGAAGAGTAGAAATCTACATTTAAAGAAGTGTTGTAATGACCGTACCTCGTCGATATAATACATTAAATTGACAGATGAATAATTAACAAAGATAAATTATGGACACATTATAATAAATTAAAAAAAGTAGTTCTGTTAGCAAAGCCGGTTTTTTGAAGGAAATATTTAAGAGCTCAAAGTGTTTTCTTCTACAATAAAGCATGTTGTATTAAAAAAGTAGTAAGTAATTAACCGACTTCAAAAAATGATGTGATGGTGGTGATACTTTTTTTAAAAGATAATTAATTAAGTCTCAATAAGTGTAAGCCGGTGGATGAAGGCCGCTTCCAACCGGTCTTCCTGGAAGTCATTAAGGTAGGCCTATGTCCAATAGTGGACGTCCTATGGCTGAAATGATGATGATGATGAAGTTTACACTTCATCATCATCGTTTATGATCATCAATACAAATAAATGAAATTGAAGTGTCTGTTTGTAACGTCAAAATAATAGTTTTTTTAAACTCATACAATTATTTGCACGATACCTGTGTCTAAAAATCAGTTTTAAAATTTTTTGTAAGTCTGTCTTTTTGTTCCGGCTAATCTCCGGACCGACCACAGGATTTCACTTCTTCACTGGCAGATAGCTAGTGTTATAAGGAGTAACTTAGGCTACTTTTATTTCGCAAAATTTATAAATATATACACGCGAGCGAAGCCGTAGTTAAACATAAAGTAGGTATTACTATTATTTCATATCATAACAAAATATTTACTTTTTTTAACAAAAATACGATTACTTATATAAATTATTATTGACTTCAATAACAAGAAATGAAGATTCATTTGTACACACATAAAATAAACATTATAAGATTACATTTCCAGGTAAAATGTAATGAAACACATCGAATTTCACATTTTATTTCTGGTTCCAGGAAAAAATATTTTCTCTTTGCGCTACGTTTCACAATATTTGAGATCCATCCCCTTTCCAATTTCAAGAGCCATGTCGCAGCATATGACGATTACGTCTACTTGGATGTTCCAGGCAAAGTATAATTTCATATATTTAAATGTATTACCGAATAATGTCTCTAATGAATGACAATAATTTCTTAGTCAAGGCTTACGTGAGTGAACAGATTTATGGTACTGCTTTCAACCTATAACCCTCATTAATGAGAACGAGACAATATCAGCTAAAACAGAATATAACTAAATAGTGTGTAGAACAATGTTATTAAAATAGTTGATGGAAGAATGTTGCAAGACCATTTTCAAGAACACGGTCATGCAAGTTATGTATATGTACATGCAAGTTGCTTGTGTTGATGGTGGACTATCCTGGCTAAGTAGCCAGGTAACCAGCCTGTAGCGAGTACATGTATATACATAACCAAGCTGTTATGTATATGCATGTACTCGCCATTGGCAAGATGAGAACAGCCGGAAATTATATGCCTAAAGGTTTCTCCACAATGATAACATGCCCGGCAAATGTCAATTGTGCCGTCCTTTACGATATGTCGCCGAAAGTTGTTCGTCACAACAACTTTATCTGTAATAGGACAGACAAAACCTTCAGTTTCTCCGAAGAGGTCACCGAACCGTAGCCAGGACACAGATGATAATAAACCTACTTCGGGACCATTTAATATTATTAAAAGTTTGTTTGAACGCGATAAACTCAAGTTCTATTAATGTCATTTGAAAACTTTTTGTGTTGGACAATTATTTTATTGAGGAAGGTAATATTGCATTTCTAGTCTTTAGTTGATTTACAGAGAACATTGTAAAAGTAGTTGAAATTGTAAAAAATGTGTAAATACATAACCTACTTAACCTACCTCAGTAAAAAAATGGGACATATTTAAATTTTGCCTTTTTTGTAATATAGAAAGTAGTTTTTTAATCTCAGGAATGTAATGTATGTAATTTATATGGTTACGTAAAAACCGGTCCCCATTAAGTATATCCGTATATATACTTGTATTATTTTGAAGTACTTACATAATTATATTCAGTGACTAATAAATTTACTATTTACCCATGTATAAAGTAAATAAAATACAAAAATAATTTGTAAATATCCCTAGCCACTTCTTTCGTTGTCTCCGCGTAAGAAAAATAGACATTACCCAAATCGCCTAATTACTTGGTTCAGCAGCAACATATTCAGTCATAAAAAACGCGAAGATATGACATCGCAAGGCTTAATGTAGGTTTATGTACCCCTTGATGCCTTTTTTATGTCCACGATATGCTGATGTGTCTGAATTTGAACATTTTGATAATTGTTCCGCTACGAATGCTTATTTTATTATAATCCCATATAAAATTTATAGTAATATGATATCAACATTTCAGTTATTTCAGCTGTGGAGTAAAATGAAAAAAATTCACTGAAAATATTTTGCGCATTATGATTGATGATGATGATGCGCTTGATGGAATGTTTTTATAAAACACTTTAAAATGTAAATTATATTATTATTGTAACACAGAATGATTTAATTTTAAAGAAACTACTGAAAAACTACAGTTTTAACGTACATAATTGGTGTGTTTATTAAACATCCACTATTTAAATATTACATTACAGAGTACTGTATTTTAATTAAATTGTGTTACATATTTGCTGATGTTCGTGATTTTTTTTTATGGAATAGGGGGCGAACGAGCAGACAGGTCACCTGATGGTAAACGACTACCGCCGGCTATGGGCACCTGCAACTCAAGAGTCACAAGTGCGTTGCCGGCCTTTAAGGTGGGAGTAGGGAAAGAAATGAAAGGGGGCTAGGTGGAGGGAAGGGTGGAAGAGGGGGAGGGGGAGGGCAAGGTGGAAGAGGGGGAGGAGGGTTAGGGCCTCCGGTAACCTCACTCACTCGGTGCAAATCAATGCAAGCATTGCTTCACTGCCGGTTTTATGTGAGGCCGTGGTCCATACGTGCCGAAGCATGGCTCTTCCATGATATACGATGCAGCTAAATAGATAACTTTTTATTTTCAACTTGAGACATCATGCACACGGCCCTCTGATCCCAAACTAGGGAGAGCCTGTACTATGGTAACCAGACTGCTGATAAACATACTTATTTATTTCTAAATACATACATATTATAGATACATTTCACCCAGACATAGAACAAATTACCGTGCTCATCACACAATTCTTAGTCCTGGGTGGGAATCTAATTCACGACCTCTGGCTCAGTAGTCCGGATCACTAACCACTAGACCAACAGGTAAGTCTAACTGTTCTAATATCGATTATTTGACACTGGGGTAATACTTTTGAGAATGGCGAACTCTAATGATATGTATTTAAAAGTCAATCGATAATATATAGATAGTATTTGGTAATAGAAGACATCTTGTATTAGTCCCGGTGGACTATAAAAAGTATATAAATATATTAATGCCGCGTTCCAATATACAAGAAACGATTCGTTTTGCTTACGGACGGTAAAATTTCGTTGAATTTTCAATGAAAATTTTACCGTCCGTAAGCAAAACGAATCGTTTCTTGTTTATTGGAACGCGGCATAAGCTGACACGAACTTTACTCAGTTTTTGGAAATGAGTAAACATTATATTCAGCTTATATAAGCGTGGAAAAATGTTTTGATTCAATAATAAAAACAATAAAACATGTTTTAGAAATATCTAATAGTTTCATTAGACACATTTTTTTCGATGTTTACAATTTTTTTGGGAAACAGCGGTTGTACGTTATAAACTCGGAAACTAAGTATTAATTCATCAATTTAAAAAATATATATTTTCTTTATATTTAAAACAAATATACGGAATAAGAACCTTCACCGTTTTTTGTCGGTTAAGAAAATGTTAAATGTTAACTCTGGCAAAGTTTGTATGATAAAAAGATATGCTTTAATAAGATCATAATTTTACTATGAAAGAATATTGGACTTTATAACATATTAAAATTGTAGCACCCAGATATTTGCAGGCTGTTGTCGAATTGAAGCGAATTTTCTTTTAGCTGGGGATATTTAATTGATATTCTTCTAAGTTTATTTTTTAAACTAGCAGCGCCCCGCGGTTTCACCCGCGTAAGTCTCGATCCCGTGGGAATATCGGGATAAAAAGTAAGCTATCTACATACCAAGTTTCATCGCAATCGGTTCAGTAGTTTTGACAAACATCCACACATCGTCGTTATGAAGTGCCATAAAGAGTGAAATTTAAATTAAAAAGAACGTAATCTGATGCACGTTTGAAGATGAAATAGGATTTCTACCAGTACTAGAAAAGACTGTTAAAAATTATAAGTCAAGCATCTCTCATAAATTATTTTGATTGATGTGCTTTCTTATTAGAAATTGTTTCCTTGGCATTTTGAATTTGTGAATAGTAATGTGCTACGAATAGCAATATCAAGTATAATATATTTTAGTAAGTCAATTAAATGGTTATAAGTATAAAGAAATAGCCATAAATTTGTTGGCAGAGATAATCGCTTAAATAAAGTGCATAGGTCTTGCCTTTATTAAAATTCTTGCCAGTAAAATTAATTTATTCCTTAAGAATTTCAAGCTAAACGTTAAAAATCATTATATGAAGAAGTTTTTTTTTGTAGTACCATGGTTAACGATAATTCTGATAAATAAAAGTAAATGGATTTTCTGTACATTGAATAGGACGTAGCGTAGTGTTATATTTTTTAACCCCCGAAGCAAAGAGGAGGGGTGGTATAAGTTTAACGTGTGTATCTGTGTGTCTGTCTGTAGCATCGTGGCCCCTAAACAGGTGGCCGGATTTTGATATTTTTTTTGCGTGAATGGTGACCTGATCGAGAGTGTTCTTATCTAAAAGTCAAGAAAATCTGTTCAGCTTTTTTCTAATAGTTAAAGTAATTTTTGAGTCGGGGGTGTTTTAATTAGCCAGAACTAAACGACGGATTGGGTAGCTGACAAGGCAAGAATTACACCACTGTGTTCAAACTGTTTATAGACACCACACTGCTTATCGCACCGTTATCGCACACTGCGTATCAAAACTTATAATGAATATTGCTTTCCAATATATGAGACATTAATTTAATGTTCTACTTTTTTAGACGTTTCATAATTAATTAAATTCTTGTCAGCATCAGCTGTATACCTTACAACAGATGTTTAAGAAATTTTCTAAATAATTGTTCTGTTTGGTATCTTTATTAATTAAAATTCGAAATGCCTAACTTGATTTAATTAAATCATTACCATTATTATTTTTCTTTGTACTGAAATATAATTAATTAAGTTAATGAGTAAACCGTTTAGAAGTAATGTCTTTCTTTGTCAAAATTGTATAGTAGATAGACGTTGTATAGTAAAATGAATTAATGAAATAAAAAACATTTTTAAAAATAAGCTTTTATAGGCCAAGGGGTACTGTAGAACAGACTATCATCGAATCATGATCGGTCCATGTATTGCTAAATCCTACCGACTGCGCCATGTATTGTTAATGTAAACAACGTTTTGAGGGAACACAGAGTGTTTATTAGTTTTATTCCTGGATTTATAATTACCAAAATAAATTGCGACACGATTCTCTTAATGATATGACGTTATTAAAAAGTGGCCCATAGACAATATATAAGTAGTAGTGTTGTACCCTATTTAGCCTCTAATACAGTCCATTCGTTGAGGACCTATGAAGCCACAAACAGAAATACAGCCCTCTTTTTTCCGTCGGGGGCTGAGAAACTTTTTTTTAACTTCAGGTTGCAAGACCTTAAGTTAAAAAGTTGTAAGTATTAAATTACATATGTAAATGTTTCTGAAAACACGTACTACATACATACTAAAAATTATAACTCCCATACTTTTATTTGTGTATTTTTTTTTTTTTTTTTTTTATCGTGTGGAAATCCCCACGGGTCATCACCTCACCGGAGCTAACGGTAAAGTGGTATGTCGGAATCGAACCGACTAAAACCACACGGTGTTCCGTCACAAGTGGGTCTATTGCAGGGGAACCCGGGTATACCATAGGAAGGAGTCCTCCGGAAACCCCTGCAGACCTTGGCCGCCTTTAGCAGGCGACCACATCATGGGGTACGGGGGGCCTAACCCCCCTCCAGATCAGAGAGGTGCGCGTGGAACACGTCGCGTCCCCGTCTCGGGCCTGCTTCTGCAAGGGTAATGGTCAGCCCGACCCGTTACCCCCAGGCCAGCGCTCATGGAGGCCGGAGATCATTTTGCGCTCTCCGGCGCCTGGTGCGTCTTCTGCGGGATGGGAGAGTACTTATCCTCTCCCGTTGCCGTTCCACCGCCTCTTTAGCCAACATCACCTCCTCGCAAAACAAGGCGGCGGAATCCCATGCACTCTCACTTTGGACCATGGACAGAACCATGGTCTCTAGCGAGAGGCTTCCCACCCCAATAGCTGTCACGAGATCGTTTCGCAGCTGCGTCCATGCTGAGCACTCCACCAAAGTGTGGAGTGCAGTGTCCTCGCGACAGCCTCCGCAGTGGTGGCACACAGGCGATGGCTCCCGGCCTATACGACACAGGTACTTACCAAAGCAGCCGTGTCCGGTGAGTACCTGCGTCAACCGGTAGGAGAGGCTGCCATGTCGCCTCTCCAGCCAATCCTCCATGATGGGTCTTACCGCCACAATTGTGGCGTGCCCTTTTATTTGTGTATAATGTATTTATTTATTATGCTTAGAACATCCATAAACGTATAGGAGATTTAAAATATTTTAAATGGTAGGTAAATGAATAATCTTTTCTACTTATGTTGCCCGTAAAATATCAATTTATCAAAAATTTGGTAGCAACATACCCTGCACTCGAGGTTAATGTGTTTTTAAAAACAACTGCGGAGAGAAAAGGCGATTAACTTTGTATTTAAATGTATTTATTGGATTCAAAACATTACACATTATACCGTATTTGTTTACACAGCTTAGTAACAGATTCGCAGTGAAATGTACCAGAATAGAAGGGTCATTATATATTGTACCGTAAATACGTCTTACTAATATACCTAAATTTATTATTAAGATTATTTTCGCTACAGATATACCAATCCTGTATATACGTATGTAGATAATACTTAGTAAAAAAAATTAGATTCTTGTTACAATAAAATCAATTCTAAAACATTTTTTGTCAGATAATGCACGGCAGGGTACAGAAGACCGCAGTTAGACGTTATTCCTGGCACAGTGTAACTTTTTGAATTGACTTAACTCACCAATGTCACTCAAGGTCACCTTAGTTCAATCGTCAAAGTTTGCAATTCAATTCATTTCTGGAGATATATAATCTGGACAATTATAATTCTGGAACGTTCAAGAGTAGAGTGAATGGTTTTATCTTAAAAGGGAGTGTACCGTCTTCGTCTTTAGCGTCTGTGCACTGTTCACCAGGTGAGTTGGAAGATAAACACCTATTCTGTTTATCAATAAAAAAGAAGTGTGTTTTCTTCTGCATAATGCCAGAGCTGCACGGGAGTTAATGAAAGTTTTGTAACCCACCACTGACTCCACTTGCGCTATCAAGTAAAATTTATGGTAGTCAAAGTAGGTATGAAGTGTGATTCTTTAAACTAATCAAAATATCTCCCATATCAGCACTTTTAGATCAAAACTACCCATGCTTTCATCTCGTCTTTCTCCATCCAAAGGTCTAGAGAGCTCGGACTTCCATAGATATCCAGTTCAAGTAACAGGTATGCGAGCCTGACCTCCTAGAGCTATTGCTTACACTCCCCAATACATTCATATAAGTAATATCGTTTTCCTTCCATTGCCTTCTTGCCTTCCTTGCCTGCTAACCTTTCAGTAAATTCTCAATGTTTCCATCTTTAATTTCCAAAGTGCCCGGTTGGCGGCAATACGCTTGTCCCCTATTACGTGAGTTGGACCAAACTATGATTGGCAAGATATTGGTGTTTAATTCACGTCTGCCAACCCCTTCGAGGATATGGGCGTGATTGTATGCGGGTTTATCCATAAAAACGAATAAAATAAAACACATTTCAAATTCAAGCTAGAAATAAAAACCGTAATTAGCGACCAAGTTCAGTTTATATTAACTAAACCTAAGCCACTTAGTGAAATCATTATAGTTTAGTAAAACTAAAAGAGACTATGAAATTGGCGAACCGAATTAAAAAGTAAAAAAGAAGTCCACTATTAACCTCTTGCTTTTATCATCAGACCATCGTTTTCAAATCTGTTGGCTTCGTCAAAACGAATTATATGCGCATACACTTGAGGGGTTTTGCTGGTAGCCATTAAAGAGTTCCACTATTTACCTCCTAGTTCCATCACCAGATCAGCTCCAAGATGCTAAATTATAGTATTGTAATCCGAACTACATATACATAGAAAGTTTCATTTCGATACGACAACTAGAAGTAGGTTAATAGATTTGTTTACATACACATATTATTTACATAGTTATATTTATTTCTTCAATTGTAACTACTAAGTGAAGCTAATTAAAGCGTGTTAATAAAACCAAGTAATGCCACTTATTTGCATTGGCAATTAATTTTCAAACCAGTTTTCAACCACTTGTTGGTATCCGATTAAGCTGAAATTTGGCATACTTTTGTGAGTCCTGTGAAAATGAAATTTGATATTAAGCATGACCTGAATCTGCACCTAGTATCCATCCAGTATCCAGTATCTGGCTACAGACAAGGGAACTTTTCAACGGTCAATAGTACAAACTTTGTATACGCATTGAATTTTGATAAAGTTCTCTGTTCTAAACTTTACCATGGCCTATAAAAGCTGGTTTTTAAAAATATTTTTTATACAGTTAATTCATTTTACTATACAACGTCTATCTACTATACAATTTTGACAGAAAAGACATTACTTCTAAACGGTTTACTCATTAACTTAATTAATTATATTTCAGTACAAAGAAAAAAATAATGGTAATGATTTAATTAAATCAAGTTAGGCATTTCGAATTTTAATTAATAAAGATACCAAACAGAACAATTATTTAGAAAATTTCTTAAACATCTGTTGTAAGGTATACAGCTGATGCCGACAAGAATTTAATTAAAATATGAAACGTCTAAAGAAGTAGAACATTAAATTAATGTCTCATATATTGGAAAGCAATATTCATTATAAGTTTTACAAATGCGGTAAACAGTTAATGGTATCTATAAACAGTTTAAACACAGTGGTGTACGCCCATGGGGAGGCGAAGGGGTCTATCGGCCTCTTACCGACTAAAAACCACCCGGGTGTTCCGCTACTTCCTTATGATCGGGGGAGCGAGAAACGCTATTGCATTCTTCCGCAACCCCCGACAGGCATTGTCCCATTTCACCCTAGACGGGTCCCGTCACCCGGTGCGACCATCACCCGTCAGCCGCACTCTTCTGAGAGCGCGCGCGGAAAACGGGCCTGTATCTGTTCGGACGACGACTTCTCCAAAGTTCACCGCGCGGAGGCCGGAGGTCATTAAACGCCCTCCGGTGTTCTCGTCCTCCCGTTCTGCCGCCTCAGCTCCCCAATCCTTCATTTAGTTCTGGCTACTAGACTCAACAGCAGAATAAGTATAAATTAAACAACCCCGACTCAAAAATCACTTCAACTTTTAGAAAAAATCTGAACCGATTTTCTTGAATTATAGCTAAGAACACACTCGGTCAAGTCACCATTCATCCAAAAACAATTATGAAAATTGGTCCACCTGTTTAGGGGCCATAATGCTACAGACAGACACATATTTATACACGTTAAACTTATACCACCCCTCCTCTTTGCTTCGGGGGTTAAAAAATATAACACTACGCTACGTCCTATTCAATGCACAGAAAATCTATTTTCTTTTATTTATCAGAATTATCGTTAACCATGGTACTGCCTGTAAGATATTGATTAAAGTTTATTCTATTCTATTCTATAGAGTGTGCAAAGTGACAGGTACGATAAATTGGCTTATGCTATTACCTCACTCTCAATAATCACTATCGTATTTTGCAGCCTCAATATTCAATATCAAAATCGATACTCTCATAATCGACTCGATGACTTTATCCGCACGTTAAACGACTTTAACAATTACCAGCCAGTAATAAAAGCTATGAAGCGATTTTATAGCACTATAAAACCGTATGTAAGTGCCTTTAATAACTTGGTAACCCTGCAATAACGAGATTTCACTTTATATGTAGGTCTTTAGCACTAGATGGCATTGAAATAAGAATTTAAATTGGTTCGTTAATGGCATGACTAGATATCCTAGGTATCCTTTAAATGAGATTTGATAAACCTAATATTCTATACGTGTGTTGTGGAGAAATTGGTTATGGGTTATTATATATGTTTCTCTAACACATGAGACTCTTCCAACGGCGAACTGTGACCTAACGTTGTTGGCCAAATGTTGGGGAGTAGTATATAAATATATATATACTAACAGAAGCGAGAAATTTCATTGCGCGTTATAGTATCTCTAATTAGTATGTGATTCAGCTTGTCTGCGCTAGGTGATGCCAAAGTACGTATTTGGATGCCTAGAGGCATCAACTGTGATACAATCATCTTTCACTTATCAAATCCATGCAGACAAAAAATTATAAGTTATTTACGAGGAAACCTTTTTTTCTTACGCAATCCATCTCATTTTATAAAGTTCTATTCTAAAGAATACAAGCTGGGTGAATGAGTACAAAAAAAAATGTCAGAATTGCACGTCGGAATTGAAAACATAACTTACATATCCTACTAATATTATAAACGTGAAAGTTTGTGAGGATGTATGGATGTTTGTTACTCTTTTACGCCAAAACTACTGAACCGATTACGATGAAACTCGGTATGTAGATAGCTGAAGACCTGGATTAACATATAGGTTACTTTTTATCCCGATATTCCCACAGGATCGGGACTTACGTGGGTGAAACCGCGGGGCACTGCTAGTTATGTATATCTACTTATACTCACATCTGTAAATACCGTCACGCTTATATATATACATATGTATCTATCTGATCGTGACGGTCACGCGAGTTCAGTACTTTTTCTCCATACAAAAGTGCCCAAAAATAATGCACATCTACGTTTCGATGATAGCGTAAGTGCTTGAAACAGAACATGGAATGGATGTCACCTATTCACAAATATCTCTATTACTGTTCTTACTAAGCTGGATAATAGATTAAGACTGGAATGCACGTGTTTATCGATAGATGATAATTAAATTTTCTTAATAGAAGGCGAATATTTGCTTGAAATAAAGAACTGAACGGAAACTTATTATTAGAACTTAGAACCCGACAATTTTGTTCGCTGATAATAGCACAATTGTATTTACAGGCAAGAATATTTCACTGATTGAATCTGAGATTTCAAAAACTCTTAATAATGTAATACAATGGTTGAAATTAAATAATTTGAATATTAATTTAAGCAAAACACATTTAATGACATTTAAAAATAGAATTCCACTTATGACACTCACTAATATTTAATATAATGACGAAACCATTAATGAGGTAGACACAACAAAGTTTTTGGGACTTAACATTGATAGCAACCTAAATTGGAATACACATGCAGAGATCCTTTGCTCAAAACTGAGTACTCAGTCCTATGCATTGTATATGCTCACAAAAAAACTTAACCAGACCGCAGTACTGACAGCATATTATGGTAACGTTGAAAGTATGTTAAGATACGGAATCATACTTTGGGGGAACTGTACAGAAAAGAACAAATATTTATAGCACAAAAAAAGTGCATAAGGGCAATTTGCAAGCTCAATCAAACAGACAGCTGTAGACCATGCTTCAGAAGGCTAAAAATATTGACAGTACCGTGTCTATACATGTATGAGTTGGTGTTATTTGTCAGGTCTAACTTAACGATGTACGAACATTATAAAAGCAAGCGCCACTGTTTAAAAGTTAGCTGTCCTCAACACAAAAGTGCATTGATGACAAATAGTGTACTCTGTATGGCTCCAAGGGTTTATAATCACTTACCAAAGAAACTATTAGACAGCATAAGCATCAATGTATTTAAACGAAAAGTAAGACAATTTCTCGTGGAAAAAGCCTATTATAGTGTAACCGAATTTATAAATGACATGCAAAATAACCAGAAATAACATTGTTTTACTTATTTATTGACATATTTTAAATTTTAATTTTATTTGACATGTATACATTATTGACTTGTACCAAAGATATAAATATAACTTCTGACATATTCTCTTTGATGGACAAATCATTGTATTTAAATTGTTAATTTTCTTTATTCATTACTAATGCATAATCAATATTAATTTAAAAATACCTGTAAAATTGCATGCCGTCAGGTGGATTATGGAGGGACCACTTTATTTACTGAATGTTACCTATAAATTACCCATTTTCGCAATAAATGAGTTTGAGTTTGATTTTGAGTTTGAACTTTTTATTTTGGGAACTTAAAATTCGAAAATAAAATTACAAGAGTAAGTAATCGAGGATAGGTTAAGACAGTAGACTTGTAAACAGTACATTTTTATACAAGGTTCAGTAAGATTAAAAACTGCCATTGTTTTAGCTTTTCTAATAATAATTAAATATACCACACAAACATTATCGTCTAAATAACACAATCAAATTTAGATACAATTTTCGTCCACAAAATTGGAATTCACACATCCAATTTGTCCCTTATTTACACAAATGCAAACGTTCCCATCGAAATGTTGTCAACAGTTAATGTTGATTGTTGTTATTTAAAACAACATTTAGAAGTGACGAAGTCTTTGTTGTTATATCCTTTGTTGCTTTCAAGCCATGAGTAATTTTGAATATGCTTTTGCTTTGTGTGTAGTGTTGAGTTTATTTAGCAACGAAAACGTTGAGGAATTATATTATTGGTGTCAATTCTGTTGTATTACTCTCTTAACTATAATTGACTAAATTTTCTTCATACAAAATGTAAACCTTGTACACTATGAAACAAGGTCTTATTTCAAATTTAAACAAGTAGGTAACATATGTCGCTATCGAAATAAGCAATTTATTTGTCAACTAAAATCTGACACGCTTAAAGAAACTTTAATACCACGTAGCGAGAGCCGCTATCCGTTGAATGCCATCTTTTTTGCTCTGTGTTTTTAGTAAGCGTCTTCGTAGGTGTCGAATAAAATAACGTCATCTTGGTTCATTTTGAACAAGTTTTTATACGGCATTTGAATAAATGGGGACTCTCGCTGCGTGGAAATAAAGTTGAGTATACGTTGACAGTTTTTAGTGAAATTTAGTGGCGCTGAGAAATAGATGCCAGTAACAAATAGACCTTGTTGCGAAGAAGACAAGGTTGATTTCATATGAAGAAATTAAGTCAGGTTTTAGTTTAGTCGAGTGTACAATAGAATCAGGACGATTTTTTTAGTTTTACGAATGAATTCAATCTTAAGTCGCAAAATTAATTCACTTTTAAATGAAGCTTTTTCACCTTCTACAAAGATGAGATTTAGGTTATATATAATACTGCTAACGAATATATATTGTGCTTTTTTGTGTTGTGAGTTCGATTTTACGAAACAGTGGATTGGTAGAATATCCAGAGATGAGGGTACGAGTCTAACTATTGTCGTGTCTGTAAATTGTATATTAACTAGGGACTCCATAATTGTATAATTATTTTTTAACATAGAAATTTGCTTTCAAACGAATACACCATTGCAAGATTAAAAACAGGTGCTCATAAATGGACTACAATGATGGATTGACTTATGTAGAAAGATGTAGTAATCTTTACTGTACACCAATGTCTTGTTTTTTCTTCATGTATATAAACAGAAAACGATTTTTGTATCAGTAAATAGAGCAAAAAATTTATGTAATAAAAAAATCCGAGGCATTATTTTTTTTTAAATACAATATTACAATACAAGCATGAAGTTCTTGTCCTTGCAAAGGTATCAGGATAAAAAAAAAATAACAAAAAAAATAGTAGTTATTTTTTTTTTTCTTTCTTTTTAATTTATAGAAATATAAAGAGGCTAAAAAAAACATACAAGTAATTATTAACTGTGTGTTGTGTTGAAAATGTTAAAGACTACCCGCACTTGGTCTTCATTATTGAATGATTGAAGACCAAGAGCAGGTATTGCTGAGCTATCACCAGTCCACTCGTGACCACGAGTGGTGTAATTCGGTCGAAATGCCGGGTAACCAAAAAAGGTACTGTAGATGCGTGATTCTAGTTTGTGAACTGCAAAAGCTAATAGATATATATTAAATATATGTATACGTATGTAAAGAGATATCTATATATATATATAACAAAGCTGAAGAGTAGACCAATCTCTGGAACTTTCAGTCGAATTTAAATATCAATTTTTGTATTGGATAGATTATTCATTAAGGAATGTTATAGGCTATGTAACATCACGCTACGACCCTTAGGAGCGAAACAGTGACCATAAACGCAGGTGAAACTGCAAGAAACAACTATTAATAATATAATACAAATAAATAAAATTGAAGTGTCTGTTTGTAATGTCAAAATAACAGTTTTTTTTAAGCTCATATAGTTATTTTCACGATACCTATCCCTAAAAATAAGTTTTTTTAATTTTTGCACGTCTGTCTGTCCGTTTGTTCCGGCTAATCTCCGGAACGGGTGTACCGATTTCCACGGGATTTTCCCTGGCATATAGCTGGTGTTATAAGAAGTAACTTACGCCACTTTTATTTTAGAAAAAGAGTTAGAGTTTCAAAATACATATTTATAATATTAGTAGGATACTAGAAGTTTCCACGCGGCTTCGCTCGCGTGTATGTATTTATGTACACGCCAGCGTTTTATCCTGATATTCCTACGGCACCGGAACTTACGCGGGTGAAACCGAGGGGTGCAGCTGGTATACAATTAAAATGATAAACAAAACTAATCATTAATAAGTGCCATACCCAATTGCACTATTTGCCAAGCTCTCTAACGGTACATTAATTTCGTTCGATAGATTTATAGCTTAATTAAATTCGTCAATTATTTAATATATTCAAGTAATCAAGTTAACGAGGACTAAATTACATTTGACCAAAGGCAATTTGTCTATGGCATTGTTATTACCATCAAAATATTAAGCTACATTAATTACTTTGTTACGAAAAATGGTTTCTGGGCTGATGGTCTTGCAAGAAATGAGGTCCTGCAATGACAAAGATCTGAAAATGTTTCAAGATAAGTAAATATACTAGATAATCGTCTTTAGAAGATACTGATGATAAAAAGATTTGGTTGAAGCAAAAACTTACTCGATGATATATAACTAAAGAATGCGGTCTCTTTAAGTCGTTGTTCGTCTGTCAACCGCTTCTAAAATGAACAACGATATTTTGTATATTATATGGAACATAAAATTTAAAATTAGAATGTAATAATGAATGAATGAAATCGTTCGCAAGAAATAATTTCGAATGTTACATTCCAAATTTAAAAATAGTTGGCGAGAAATCCCTATTTAATCGAAATTAATATTATATCAAACGGTGTCAGCTTTTGTATTTATTCATTTTGCTTAGCTATGTGGTTCACGACAATTATTGTTTTACTAACTTTTAAACCTTCGCGTTCCATGAAATAATTATATATTTACTAGCAACCCGCCCCGGCTTCGCACGGGTAGCAAAGACATCTTCAACAATCATCAACATATTTCAATCAATTTATTAATCATATCAATCAATAAATTATACACCTAAACCTTCCTCATGCATCACTCTGTCTATTAGTGAAAACTGCATGAAAATCCGTTCAGTTTATCGCCAACAGACAGACAGACAGACGCGGCGGGGGACATTGTTTTATAATATGTAGTGATAAGGGAATTAACGCGACCACCAAATAGGTATTACAACCTCCGAATTGGCTATCCTTGCGACCATGTAGCACTGGCCGTGGTCACGTTAATTCTTAATTATTAATTAATAATTAATTAATGTTTTGTATAATTATATAACAATTATATATTAATTTTATTAACACATTAATAACACATAGTACCAATGCTTTTATATCACATTATTATTTCCATTGCTCTCAAAATTAATCAAGTTGGTACAAATCTAATTCTAAGCCGCCAATACTAGTACGCTGTCAGCAAATATTAGTTCTAAATAGAACACTAACAAAACGCATGTTTGTTCGTTACCCAGAGCAAACGTGGTTTGTATTATATGAGTTGACGATCTGAACGACATAGTTGCTGGAACAACGTTTTATTAATTCACTGGTTTGATTTTAGGACATACATAAAAATATCATAACAATCTTATACTGTAACAATGTTAATAAATGTTACTTTGTTAAACGTTAAGAACAACGCTTGCCAGGGAACAAGTAACCGGTGCCTATACACAGTAGCAAGGAACCATTACGGGACATTTGGCCCTGAAGCGACATCTATTCACCATTAACGCGACAGATAGCCCTCTCAACGCAGAGAAAACGGTTGCCCACGCTATTCCCAATGCGAGGGAGTGTCCACATAACGGGAAAAAATCCTGGCGGATGCAAGGTCGCTCCTAGAAGCCTGTGAATGCCCCAGGAGGCTTCTGTGCTTCTGAAAGGAGCTGGGCTGGCTCAACTAGTCAGCCATATCTAGAACGCATAATTGAAATTTTTAACCTAAATCCAGAAACAGAGCCCTTAACCAATACCAATACACAGTAGCAACATCAAAAAGATTCCTCCTCCTTACAGCGATGGTTACTCTACCCAGCAGCAAAAAAGGCCAGTACGGAAAAAGCCATGTCTCATCATATACTACTAGTACTTTCATTTCAATAATTTCAAATCAAAACGGGTTTTATGATTAGTTTTAAAGACTACAGTACCATGTGATAAAAATACATTTCACAAGTTCAAATGCGTAGTGTACATTGTTGCGGTGAACGGTGTAGTCATAAAACTACGCCCTGTCTCAGGCATATTTATAATTCCGGCTGAACATAATTATAGTTCAGTAAGATCAAATAGTAAAGTCCAATCTGTTAGAGTCCTCAAAACGAGGATCGATAGGATCCATAAATATGATTGCGTGCGGAATATCAAAATGTGCGCAATGACAAAGAAGCGAATATCGAGGTGCACGGTTTACCTTAATACGAGAAAAACTTAAACAAACAAGATTTTAAACGAGAGGATTTCAGTTTAAACAAACACCATTTGAAGATGTCAATTGAGCTTGATGTTGACATCTAGCTCAAATTCCCACTTGAGCTATATTCGTTTTAAAATCCAGATGGTCTATACAATAGTATACAACCTTTTCGAAGATTATCTTCGTAAGCCACATAGGAGCTCACAAACACCACCTTAAAAATGGCCTCCGTGGTTGTAATTGTCCACATTACAATCATCATCATATTTAAATAATGAGTACAGCCCAGTAATGCCAAGCATCCAATAAAATAACTTATATGAATGGTTGGATATCTAAGTACTGATCCTCCTTAACTATTTTAATCGGTTTAGTTTTGCAGTCGTATGACTGAGATAGCAGAGTTGTTTCATTTGTAAGTTCTAAAAAATATCGCACTTTTGCATTTATAACTTGGAATTGGTTTCACGCTACGAAGTTTAAAAGTTCTTGAATCTGCAGTGTTTTAAATTAGTTTTCATTACTTTGATATTAAAGAAGGTTTTATTACTTGGGACTTATTAAGGTCACTTTTTGAATTGGAAGTTGTTTTTATGACAATGTATTGTAAGTAAATGACAATTGAACAAGAAATGATACTCGATAACGATACGACACTGCACACAAAATCTTTTTCAAGGTTTTCGATGTGCACCGTCTAATCAATTTTTGACCATTCAGTAAAAATGAAGTAGTAGTACACCATTTAAAATGTTTAATGTTATGTAACATACTACAAACGTACATAAATGTCACTAAAACACAAGAGCAAATTATATTAAATTACTTATGTTTTCACTTTAGATGGTTAAACAAAACACATCAAAAGGCTTTCTAAATTCTCGTCAAGTTTGTATTTTATACAAAAAATCTTGTCGTTCACAAAATTAAGTGAAATGGAGTACACGTTCAAAATAAGTATCTCTGTATATATTAGATTTACTTTGATAAGAATTCTCGTTTGCTAAATAGAAAATTACTGGAGCGAAATAATTTTTGACGTAAAGTCTAACAGACCTAAAATAAAATTCTAGTTCGGAATATTTTTCTACTTTCGTAAAACCGCTTCTATATATTAATACAGATAATGTTTCTTCTCCACTTTACTAATTTGTTTACCAAACATATCTAATGCCTTATAATTAAAAGTAAACATTAGAATACGTTCCATTTGGTTTTGTTTTTTTAAGGAAATCATAAAGTACACGATATTTTGATTACTTTTGTTTCTTTTAATATAAGTTAAACTTATCTTTCTGCATGTATATTTGTGTTTGTATACTACTCGCGTTGAGTTTCAAACATATTTGTTATCTATATATAAAAATGAATCCCTATTTCCCTTGGTCACGGCATCACGCGTGAACGGCTCTATCTATTCCGCTAATTCTTTTTTTTTGTGTTTGTCAGAAGGTTTTTATGAAAGAAAAAATTAAGAAAGTTGTGCGGAAAATTTGAAAATTTAAGAAAACTTAACGACCATATTAACTTTTGCAATGTAACCATAGCGCTTTTGACATAACTGTCAGTCAATATTCATAGTTAAGGCAGGACAACCTCTGTGGGGTCAGCTAGTTAGTAATAAAAAAACGTTACATAAAATAATACATAGTTAGCATGGCTCTCCCACGTGGGAGAGCCATGCTAATCCTTCCCCCTCTCTCCCCTCTTCCACCCTTCCCACCTTAAAGGCCGGCAACGTACTTGTGACTTTTGAGTTGCAAGCGCCCATTGACGGCGGTAGTCATTTACCGTCATGTGACCCGTCTGCTCGTTTACCCCCTATACCATAAAACAATTATTGCTCAAGACAGTCAGAGGAAAATAATATATATAGTAGTAATACGTAATAAACCTGTACCTAGTTAACATTCATACATCGTTTTCTAGTATCTAATGTAACACAAATGAAGTCACGTCCCCAGATAACGAGTAGTGAAGTATCAAATTTGTAGCTAATGCCTCCAACATAATGGACGAAACCATAATTACATTTTTGGAAGTTTCCCAAAAACGTGTACATTTATTCATTGAAATGTCTTTGTCGTATTCATTGAAATGTCTCTATGGAAACAGTAATAACGATTAGTTTTCATTGTACCAGTTTAAAGGCTTTATCTGTGTTGTGTCTCAAATATGCAAGCAAATTACACTGTACTGTTGGGATAATGTCTAAGACTTCATTCGTTAAAAGTGAAATATACTTGAATTTAACGATCTTAATGTGCAAAGTATGAAAATGTAAAATTTCAATTAATAGAACTTAGCAATGCTATAAATTTGTCAGTCACTTAGGCACTTGATCACTAGGTGATTGATTAGAGAATCTCCTTGCGTTATTACACCCTGTGCAACGAAAATTACAACGCCTCTTTTTAGGGTACAGTTGGTATTAAATTGATATTTGATATTCATAACATCTATTCCTGTGACCAAAATACAGATGTGGAATGTAAATAAATAAATGAATTTTGAATATGGATGCCACTTATTGGAGGCAAAATAATTGAAATAAAATAAAAATTGCAAACTGTACCGTGTAAAATATATTATGAAATTAAAATGCTTTTTTTATGTTATATGGGGCAAACAAGCACACAGGTCACCGACTGTGAAGTGACTACCGCCGCCCATGGGCACTTGCAACTCAAGAGTCACAAGTGTGCGTTGCCGGCCTTTAAGGTCTGAGTAGGGGAAGGGGAAAAGGGGGGGGGGGAGGAGACGAGGGGGAAAGGGAAGGGTAAGGGCCTCCGGTAACCTCACTCACTCGGTAAAAAGCAATGTAAGCAGCAGCCATTGAAGCAATGGCTTCACTGCCGGTTTTATGTGAGGCCGGAGTGATACACTCCGGTCGAGCCGATGTTGTGAAAGTCTCAAAAAAAATAAATCTTTAATATTAATAGTTACAAGTTATTTCAGAACATAGATCATTATCCCCACCCTCTTAATTCCGAAGCTACTGAGCAATTATTTTAGAAAAATATGCAAAATTTCAGTTCAACTCGCACTTGGCTGATTTTTTTCTTAGAGGAAGACGTCACTGCTTTGTTCTAATAGTTGTCCACATTTTAAACTCAGTCCACCCTCAAAATTCTCTAAACTTTGAGGGGCTTTGAGAGGTCACCATGACGCCAGGAAAAAAATCTATGTAAGTCCTGGGCCTCTGGAAGGGAACACCATCAGATTAATTTCGACGTAACTAAATTAAATAGAAACATAAAAGTACCTTTTACATGTAGTGTTGGAGTTTACTTTATATTTGTGACCGTTTCAACCAGAGGCACCATGGGCAAATGTATGGAGACAATCTCAAATCAAACGTTTATTTTAACGTCAACTGTCAAAATTCATGTCTCGAGGAACTAAAAACTTGACTGTAGAAGTAAAAAATCATATTGAACGTTTATCTTAACGTCAACTGTCAAAAATCATATCTCGAGGAACTCAGCACTTGACTCTAGAAGTATAAAATCTTATTCAACGTTTATCTGAACGACAACTCTCAAAATTAAAATCTTAAGGAACTTGACGCTAGAAGTACAAAATCATATTGAACATTTATCTTAACGTTAACTATCAAAATTCATATCTCGAGGAACTAAACACTTGAGTCTAGAAATACAAAACCATATTGAACTTAGATCTTAATCGAAATACAATTTAAAAATTATTTCAAACTATACCGTGTTGCAAATATAAATCCAATAAATTCTTCTACTTCTAACTTTCCTTCGTACACAGTGAAGTATAAACCTGTATCAGAGCAGCTTATCTTTTGGCGAGCTGCCTGCGTTGAACATTGAAACAAATGTACGGGGAACAACGGCTTTATCGTTTACTGATACTGCAAGCGTGTTTAGCAAAAAAAATTACAATTCTTTGCTTACTAACTTAACATAAGATCTCTTAAGTTCTTGTAAGTTAAATTTTAAAAGATAACGTAGGTACGATAGGTAGGTCCTGCAACGGATATGTAATATGAATTGTTTACGAATTCTGTACTGGTCCCAGGTACGATTTCTGGGTAAAGCGGAATTGAACTTTTCTGGGTTTTGTCAGGCAAGAAATACTGAGTTGTATTCTCGAAATTTGTGATGTTCAGTGGTGGTGGTCTGACTTTTTGTTGGTCGTGTATAAACAACAGTTATCACTTCAGTAAACCACAATAGATAGCAACCTCGTACTATGTGAAATGTGGGTGTCGTATGCCTCTATCTAAATCTTCGAGGAAAAAAGGCCACAATGCTTTTGTTTTCATTCGTTTTTACTTTGGAGTCATCAAATTAATTACTTAAAAACTGGGTTACACACTCTCAGAATTTGTAAACTAAAATACTTGTGTTAGTAAAGGGTTCAGGTCACTTACTTTATAATATTACTAGCTGTTTTTTTATGGTATAGGGGGCAAACAAGCAGACGGGTCACCCGATGGTAAGTGACTACCGCCGCCCATGGGCACCTGCAACTCAAGAGTCACAAGCACGCTGCCGGCCATTAAGATGGAAGTAGGGGAAGGGAAGGAAAGGGGAAAGAGGGAGAGTGCGGGTAGGGGGAGAAGAGAGGAAAAGGGGAGAGAGAAGGGTTAGGGCCTCCGGTAACCTCACTTATTCGGCGAAAAGCAATGCATTCCTTCACTACCGGTTTTCTGTGAGGCCGTGGTATTACTCCGGTCTATTTGGCCCATACGTGCCGAAGCATGGCTCTCCCACAGTTGTTCTCCGCGATTTCACCAGCGAAGTCCTGTTCCCATGGGAAAATTATAGCATGGTACAGCTTTTGGCACCGGCTTCGCTTGCGTGAAATTTGTTTAGTCTATACCACGAAAACAGTACTCTGTTTCTGAATAAATGGTACCCTATGCTATTACACGTTGTCAGGAGTACAGAAAAGATTCTGTACCTACTCAACAATTCACGTAAAAGCGCAACAAACGCACAAACACTTTCATATTTATAATATTATTTAGGATTTTAATATTATTTATATTATCACGAGTAAAGTGGCAATAGAACACGTTCAACGAATTATGAGCTCTGCAAAATTTCTAGGATCATCCAACTTTACCTTTTTTTTTTTTTCGTGTGGAAACCCCCTCGGGTCATCACCTCACCTGAGCTAATGGTGAAGTGGTATGTCGAAATCGAACCGACTAAAACCACACGGTGTTCCGTCACAAGTGGGCCTATTGCAGGGGAGCCGGGAATACCCTAAGAAGGAAGCCTCCGGCTTTTAACTAAGAAAACTCTCTCGAGAAAGTATTTCTATCAAAATTGCGTTATAATAAAATAAAATTAGTGCAATATATTTTGTAAATATGTTACAAAAATGTAACTATATACATGTACCTGTGGTGTTCAGTACGTAACCGAATTCAATTAACTCGGTGAGACCGCGTACAAGATGTTACCAAAGTGGATACTGCTCCAACATAATAACCGTATATTTTTACTATAATTTCTTCTATTTATTACAAAATACCTGCCACAGAGAGGTTCTTTAAATTCTGTACACATTCTGAATTAAATAACTTGTAATACAATGTTATGTGTTGCAATTTTTGTAGGTAATATGATTTCTGAATCATTTTTTGCATAAATTTGTAATCAGTTAGCTGTCGCAAATGTTTTTTTCCTGCCTGGATGTCAGTTATAGCAAAATTTTCAAATTAAGGAATTATTTTAAACTGTATTTTTTTGGAAAATGAAGGGGCTATTATTTTAACCTTTACAAATACATATACTAAAGTGAGATAAATACGATTTATACGATTTCATATGATTTATAATCTGAAGCATATTGACTGGACTGCACGGACGACAAAGTGCGCTATTGTTAAAGCATACACCACGGAAGAGGGCGTGATATGCGCTGGATGAATAAAAAGAGAGCGCTGCCATATGTGGTACCCCTGTCTCTTTTTAGCTTTAACAATTGCGCATCAATATATACACACACACCACGTACACACCCTACAGACTAGTGCAGAGGGATCACGTTTAGCAGTGTTCTCTTTTTTATCGAGCTATCGCATCCACTTCCACGATAGTCCCATTACTGGCGCGGTCTATTCTTATTTGTCTATTGGTTAAAGTAGTCGCCTAGCCACTGCGCTGTGCTGACTGTACAAAAGTCAGGTTAGATCACGCGGGATAACAAACGTGTAGTTGTCCCGAGTCTGGGTGTTCTTTATTTCCGTTGTTGCAATGTTTGTAAAGTCTCCTTCGATTCCTAATGCGGTCTTACTGGTATAGGCATTCTATACCAGTATATCTCACGTTGTTAAATAAATAGGTGCACTAAATACAACGTGGTTTGAAGGATTTATTAATATAGTATTGTGTAATATAGTAACCTAGTACAGAAAGCATACATCTGTGATCATGGCCACCTCATTTCTAGATTTTGGTGCATGAAAAAAATATTTTAATAAAATGAGAACACAATTTGTCTATTGCTAAGCATTGTCCGAAAGGAACATTAAAATGGGACCCAATTATCACAAAGTATTTCGATTACCCCATAATCTGTAATTAAGTGTATTAAGAGTTATCTTTATAACGTTTCTCTGTCTTACAAAGGTTTAATCTCAGTGTTCACTAATAGTAATAACTATAAATTTAAAATTTAAAACCCCAACTCGAAAATCCTTTCAACGATTACAAAATGCCTTACATTATTTTGGAAAAGAGCTGATACTCTTACACTGCTGGGCCGATATTAACCAAACATAGCTAAGAACCACCACAAACTTTCGCTTTCTAATGAAAAAAACCGCATCGAAACCGTCCGTTTGAGAGCTACGATGCCGATGCCACAGACAGACATACACACACACAGACATCGACGTCAAACTTATAACATCCCGTCGTTTTTACGTCGGGGGTTAAAAATTATAAAATATTATGATCGTAGAATTAATAATTTCAACTTTTTTAATTGATTTATTGATGGATTCATAACAGATTGATTGTAATGATGCAATAAATTATGTAAATTATTATCACATAACCTCTTTCTTGTTATTTAAATTATTATGCCACGCTATCATGACTTCGAAGTTTTCCGTGACTGCAAAGTATCTTTATCCTACAGAATATCACTGTCAATTAGGACTACTACACAGTTAAAAAAAGAAAAGAAAATATTACTGTTGTATATCACTCCATAGGACGGATAGCATTTACAACAAGACACTGTAAATTCCATAGTAATTAGTGAGACTGCTTATAGGCACCGATCATTCCTTACCATAAGACTTTGTGCTTATTCCTTCACTTAGTTGTAAAAGCATAGAGTATAGACATTTTTATAATTCGCATATTCCTAAAAGTAGTGTTAAGTGTAAGACACTATTACGTCGACGTCTCATCTTCTTGTTATTTTAATTTCTGTGGACGTTGGGCGTAACAAGTTTAGCAGGTAATATAATTATTTGAAAATAACCGTGTTTTTGAACGATAGAACGTCCCTCTATTCTGAGCTTTCACTTAAATGTTTCTAAACAAAAAATGGATGAAAGCTGTTTTAGGCCGCGAGAGGAAAATAAGTTATAGAATAAATTTCTTTTCAAATCAGGGTAGACTATGAAGCATAATTAATAAAAGTGCGCTATTGGTCGTATAGAAATCCTACTTCGGATTGACTAACATAATTTATATATGTAATATATGATATTATAGCTACTTCCAAATTGCGATTAAATGCTACATAATACGTAATTAAACTATCGTTTTATCTACTAAACCATTGCTTTACTTTGTCATTACAATAATACAATTTTCATGCAAACATTTTGTAATTATTTCTTTCAGAAGTAAATCCAAGATATCTACATGAGAAAGAGATTTTTTTCTGCATAGTATAAAACACAGTCGCTTCCCGCCGTTTGTCCTTCTGTGTGCTTAAATCTTTTAAACTACGCAACGGATTATAATGCGGTTTTCACCAATAGACGATGTGATTGATATCATGAGGCAGGTTTAGACGTAATATAAATTTTATTAAGCTTTTGTGTACAATATCTGAAATGTGACGATGATTGTTGAAGATGTCAGAAAAAATCAATATATGCTCTGAAACCCGTTCGAAGCCGGGGCGGGTTGCCAGTATTTCATAAATAGATCTTTGCAGACATAGTTTGTCATTATGCCTGGTTCTAACCGGGTCATAAAAAAATTATGTGTGCATTTTCGGAATATATATTACATTTAAGATGTGTAACTCGGGGCTTAGTTCCAGATCACGATCGGTGCAGTTCGATCGAAACGTCGGGTAACCAAAAAAGATATCGTACCTTATAAATATTATCGCTATTAAGTACAGAGTTACACATCTAATATTAATAAAAGTCGCAAAACTTTAAAAATAGAAATTACATTTTATTTTTATTTTTCGGAGTTTCCTCCGAACACATTTTGCTCAAATCTAATTTCGCAGTATCCAAAGCACTTTAGCTGGCATTTTTATGTATAATATTATGTAAATTTTAATTGCGAAACACGAAACTAGAGTGAACTCAGAGATAATAAGGTAAACAGCCAAATTTGTCGTAAGTTAATTAACTTTGTATTACCACTATTTTTGGAATCTCTGAATAACAGTCTTCCTTCTCTATTAGTACAATAACATACAAATTATATTATACTAAACGTTCCTGCAGCTTTACGTGCGTTTATAATAATAGGAGGAAGGGGTGGAGGGAGGAAGAGGTGGAGAGGGGGGTTAGGGCCTCGGATGACCTCACTCACTCGGTGAAACACAACAAAGCATTGCTTCATTGCCAGTTTTCTGTGAGGCCGTGGTATCACTCCAGTCGAGCCGGCCCATACGTGCCGCAACATGGCCCTCCCACAGTAGAATATATTAGTATATTATAATAAGTATATTACGAAATACATACTTATTCCAGATAAATTACACCCAGATGTAGAACAAAATAATGATCGTGCTCATCACACATTGATTTGTTCTGGGTGGGAATAATAATAATAATTATTATTTGACACATCTCACACAAGGCCGTCTGATCCCAAACTAGGCAGAACCTGTACTATGGTAACCAGACTCCTGATAAACATACTTTTATATTACTAAATACATACATATTTTAGATATATTACACCCAGATACAGAACAAATTATCGTGCTCATCACACAATTATTTGTCCTGGGTGGGAATTGAACCTACACCCTGGCTCAGCAGTCAGGATTACTAACCACTAGACCAACAGGCCGTTATGGTCACTGCTCCCCGCGTGAGGGTCGTAGCGTGATGTTACATAGTCCATAACCTTACTCGATGAATACTCTATACAATCCAAAAAGGAATTATTTAAATCAAAGACTGATAGTTCCATAGATTAACGCGTTTAAACAAACAAACAATCAAACAAGGGGGCTTGTGGCTAAGTGGTAACCAAGTAGGTTAGCACATTACAAAGTTAATTAATTCTTGCCAGGTAAGTCTAGGATGGGTGACCATTCTTAACACATTGAGACCTCGGCCTCGGAGAACACGTTAAACCGTCGGTCCCGGGTGTCATACAAACAACTGTGGCATTCGTTACGGGTAGTTGGAGCCCTAAAAAGTTGATTCACGTAAAATATCAAAGTTCGGCCGTATCGTAGTTGGACTCAAAGCCGACCCCAACTTAGTTGGGAAAAGGTGAGACAATCAAACAAAACTCTTCAACTTCATTATATTAGCTGATATAAATTACTTCATGAAATAGATAAATGATCTTTGATAGACTTCGAACAGAATAACTTAATTAATTAAGCATTACATGGCAGAAATCTATTGTTGATTAGTAATTTCTCACCCCTCGGCTAGTGAACTCCCACGATGAACCAAAAAATATATTTTTTCAGAGCTTATTTTTTGGTGTTCCTAATAATTTGGAGTCTTTTAACTCCTACTTAATAATAACTGTGTCTCTTTTAAAGACATAACTTGAAACAATTATCACTACATATTATAAAACAAAGACCGCCACCGCGTCTGTCTCTCTGTCTGTTCGCGATAAACTGCAAAAGTACCGAATGGATTTTCATACGGTTATGACGCATGGATAGAGTTATTCATCAGAAGGGTTTAGGTGTATAATTTATTAAGGTTTTGTATACATTTGCTAAAATGTGACGACGATTGTTGAAGATTCTCACGTGGGAGAGCCATACTTCGGCACGTATGGGCCGGCTCGACTCCGCTCGATACCACGGCTTCACTGCATAGCAAATATATAGCAAAGCTTTATGTCTATCTTCTAAGATTAGCACACAAAAATGTAGGGATATATGCTCTGCAACACGTGCAAATGCGGGCCGGGTTACCAGTTATTACTAAAGTTAAAATACACAACATAAACTACTTTAATATGATGAAACTAAATTATCATTATGGAGCGCCCCAAGCTCTTTAAAAGGCCGTGCAGTAAAATTTTGAGCATAGTTACATAAAGTGTAAAGTTAGTTTTAATTCAGTAAAAACTGAGGCAGCTTGTTTGTTTGTGAACTAAAAATTACCGAAAAAACCGAGCTTAAAATATCTTATTTTCTGATAGGTTCCGTCCAGAAATCTGGTTAAGCATTATATGGGAACGGACTTCTCCACAATATCCTTATTTATTATGCATAAAGTAAGTATAATCTGTAAACCCATTGACTATAAGCTATAATACATTATACTCGGAGAGTCAATTTAAAAATAATGCATCTAATCGCGCATGTTTAAGCCACGGCAATGTTATGTGTTTAAGCACTCCTAGAATTGTCTACAAAAAAACTACCGTCACAAAAAAGTTAATAATTTGCAATTCAAAACATAGATATATTAATTTTTATTTAAAAAAAAGCTGGTTTTTAAATAAAGCGACAAACATGTCCTAGTTCGGATATTGCCGAAACAAAAATTTTACATAAAATAAACTGAAAAAAAAAAGTGTTCACAAATTATTGTTTTATAAAATCTCATATAATACGTAATATTGTGAGGAGTGCTAAATAATACCTTATTTTATTATTAGGACACTACACTATTAGTTAAATTATTATGTTTTACAGTCCTTAAGAAATTTAATTTAGAAACAATATATTTCCACTTATCTATATATCAATATATATCCATTATCTTTCAGATAATATATGAATTTTGAACAACACCACGACGCGTTGCACCAAACGCCTTGGTATTTTCGTAACATTTGCATAATAGATACACAAAGTGTATGATAATATATCTTGAAGACAACATCGAACTAGTTACAGACCTAATACAGTAAACTTGAACAAACATAAGCGTTATATACGGTAAAGGTTAAAGAAAGTTAAAAAATAGGCATTTAACCTTATCCCTAAAAGAAAAAGAAGTTAATTTTAAACTTATCAATCAATTAAACAACACTTAATAAAATATAGGTCAAGCGGAATCCAAAGTTTCAAAATCCTAAATTTAAAAAAAAGAGTAGAAAGTGTACTTTAAGCATTACATGAGGTATGTAAAATCATATGAGACAGTGACCCATTTAAACTTTACATTTTCAAAAAAGAGACGAAATAGCAAACTGCCACTGGATACAATAGAATTTTTTTTTTTTTTAAGTCGAACTAATAATTGAGAATAGCTAATATGTATGATCTTAGCCTCTTGAATATTTTAATTAAAAAAATGCATTGAACTGTCTATGGAAAAACTACCGTTTTTAACAGATGAAAACAAAAAGCAGATAATTCTCAATTCTTCTCATTCTCATTCTCTCACTTTGAGCAATGACTTTTATAGTTGCTACTAGGAGGTCATTGCTCGAATTCTATTCTAAAAAATCTACTTGATGTGTGGTAGGTGCAAATACTGCTTTTACGGCCTTCTTTATAATTGATGCACCCTTGCACTGCTGAAACAGTACAAATTTTATAGTAACGAATACCTCGGTTGTGATCACTTCGATATTGTGTGTTTAAGGCTAGAACTATCTGTATCTATATATCATCTACTAGATGTTTAGGGCAAACATTTCCTAAACATCTAGGAAATTACGGTTGTTCTTTAATAAATTAACAAAATCTTTAGACATATCTTAAGAATTATATTCCGTTCTTAACTCAGCTGTTTATATACCTAGGTATTACTTATTGCGTTTCGGGCTTGGCATAGACTTTACACGGACTAGTAGGTACCTAGTGCCTTTATAATGTTACCTATTATATTAAAAGTGTCACATGTATGTAGTCTTTTCAATTAAGTTTGAAATCGATTATTTTCCACTTTACACTGCCCTCTGTCAGTGCTTTTTTTTTAAGTCGGTTTAACTTTATTAAAAGGTTAATTTCATTTTTAGTATAACGTACTGATTAGAAATGGTATTAAGAACATTAGTTACTGTGATGTAAAGCTACTGAACTACAGTACGTTAGATTATATTTTTTTTAACAAGCCCGATACTTTATTTAGATGACTAAGTTATAAAAAAGTTACATGCAGTCGAACGTAGAACCTCCTCCTTTTTTGAAGTTTGTTAAAAACACATACCTTAATAATGAACGGAAAAGTATAAAAGAGTTCAACTTTCAACTGCATAGTTTTGACAAGTCTAACAACGATGGTCTGATGATAGACCATCGTTGCCAAGCCTAATTTACTGGTCTTAAGAGTAGCCACTAAAAAGTTCCACTTTCCACCTCCTGACTTCTTAGTTCCATCATCAGATCAGCTCTAAGATGCCAAATTATAGCAATGTTATCCAAACTACATATACATACAAAGTGTTATACAGTTTGCATTACTTTTCGCCGAGTGAGTGAGGTTACCGGAGGCCCTAACCCTTCCCCCTTTTCTACCCTTCCCTCCCCCTCCCCCTTTTCCACCCTTCCCTTCACCCATCCCCCCTTCCACCCGTTCCCTACTCTCACCTTAAAGGCCGGCAACGCACTTGTGACTCTTGAGTTGCAGGCGCTCATGGGCGGCGGTAGTCATTTACCATCAGATGACACGTCTGCTCGTTTGCCCACTTTACAATACAAAAAAATAGAAATAGGATAAAATTAACTTCCAACATTATCTAATGTTGGAAGTTAATTTTATATACATAGTTAGTTATGAGTAAAACTCATAAAAGCGTGTTTCAATAGTCCAACAATACCATTCTCACGTAGCACCACTGGTGTCCATCGAGTACTACCACCTATCTACATTTGCATATTTTGAACGACAAATTTATAAATAGTGTTACGGCTATGGTGCTTGACTCACACACGGCAGGTCGCTCGAGGCCCTCTGGTGGCCTTAGAACTAATAGACCATTAATTTATATCTTTAATAATAATTAATAATACCCACGAAAGTTTGTATTCCAATATGACAAGTAACTGTAGTATTCGTGAATTGATAGCCTTGAAGTAATAAGACGCATCTTGTACATTAATTAATAACTACATGCAACAACTTCGAAAAGGTTTAACGGTTATTGTTCAAACTTTATATTATAGTGTGATGTCTCCTCCTTGTTCAAGGCCATTATCTTGCGGGTTAAGTAGACGAGACACTTAAGTTTAGCATCCGTTTTGAGTGGGGCAACCAAAAGTGTATTATCTGAAATGAATAGCATTTTTTGCTTGAAGTAGAAATTGACGGGTTCCAATAGCCCTTACCACTGCTACTTATTTAGACTGTTACTTGTTTGGAATAAATATGACTAATTGAAAATACCCCCAGTTTATTTAACTAAATTTCAATTTTAAGGGCCTAAATCAGCCTACTAGAAGCTTTCATGCTTTTTTTATTTTTTTCTCCCTAATTGTTTTCTTAATACCTATTTAGAAGGAATTAAGAAGGAAAATGCTAAGTTAGAGTCCAAGACTAAGGTAGACCCTTTAGTACGCATTCAGGTACAGTCACCCTCAAAAAGAAGTATACGTGGACAAAGTTACATTACAATGTGTACATCCATTATGCCAAAATATTCGAACCAAGTATAACGACTAAACATAGTATCTATAGTAACTAGTTAATTCCTAGTAAACATCGGGTTCAAAACAGTTGTATACGTGTCTGTTTCATAAGTTTGTATACACCTAATGGCCAAGTAACTACTCAATCTTCCAAAGTAATGTATACAGCCATTGTTTAATAACGACGTAAACAAGTATGAATCGGTTCAACTTAAGTCCCTATACGTAGTTCTCATCGAAATAATAAAGTGGGTATTCCGATAATATTTATAGCAAAATACAAAGTTTAAGTACCGCTTTTTTAGTAAAAAGGACTCATATTTTACTATTAACAGACATCGAAAGTAAAAAGTTTATTTATAGTTAAGTTTATGATTTCATCAATGAGACAGAGATTCTTAAGTGTTATCAACGCTAAGGATTTGAGATACGAGGTTTTGATTAATACATCTAATTATGTTTTTGTGTACTTCAACTTTCGTTGTTTTTATTTAAATTTTGCAAAAGTTTTTTTTTTATTTCATATTTAAAAATGTCTCTAAAATCTAAACTAATATTATAAAAAGGAAAGATTTGTTTGTTTATTTGTTTGTTTGTTTGTTACGATTTAACTTAAAAAACTACTAGATCGATTTTAAAAATTCTTTCACCGTTAGAAAGCTACATCTTCACCGAGTAACATAGGCTATATTTATTTACAGAAATAATTAAGGGTCCCTATTAAATTTGAATAATGTGACCCAAGGTGTAAATTTTTTTGTCATAAAAAGGTGTGTCTCATCGCATGCGCTGCGGAAACTATTGATGATAGAACAAAACAATATACTACAATATTAAAGAACATATCAATATCTATAAAAAAGTCCGCGATAGCATATGCCTATCTCCGACGGATAACTCACAATAACTGCTTTTACTATTAAAATTTTAGATTAAAAGATTTTTTTTTGCGAAGCTTATTTAACCCATATGATATTAATTTATATCTAAATAAACATGTTTGTTAGAACGGAAATTTAATTTAGAATATTTGTTCCCTTAACTGTATATAGTTTAAACGAATATCTTAGAAGATAAGCGATGTGTGAGACCCTCAGTGGGAGAGCCATGCTTCGGCACGTATGGGCCGGCTCGACTCCGCTCGTTACTACGACCACACAGAAAACCGGCCGTGAAGCATTGCTTGCATTGCATTTCGCCGAGTGAGTGAGGTTACCGGAGGCCCTAACCCTTCCCTCTCCCATATTCCCGTCTTCCCCCCCTCCCTCCTCTTCCCACTCTTCCCCCCCTCCCCCTCTTCTCCTACCTACCTTAAAGGGCGGCAACGCACTTGTGACTCTCGAGTTGCAGGTGCCCATGGGCGGCGGTAGTCATTTACCATCAGATGATCCCCGTCTTGGTGGTCACCCATCCAAGACTGACCTGGCCACTATTACTTAACTTTGTAATGTGCTAAGCTACTCGGTTACCGCTTAGCCACGAGCTATGTAATATTATGATACAATAATAATAATTTGACACATCTCACATACGGCTGTCATATCCCAAACTAGGCGGAGCCTGTACTATGGTGACCAGACTGCAGATAAACATAAATATATATTTCTACAAATAAACATATTATAGATACAAACACAGAACAAATGATCGTGCTCATCATACAGTTATTGCTCGAGGGTGTGAATCAAACCTACAACGTCTGGCTCAGCAGTTAGGATCACCAACCACTAGACCTTTAAATTTAATGTCAATCTCTTTGCCAATTTTTCAATAAGTACGGGTGTCATTTGTTTACGCCGTTATTAAACAATAGCCGGATACATCGTTTTGGAAAAACTGAGTAGTTACATGAAGGATTATTTAGGTGTATACAAACTTATGAAACAGACACGTTTACAACGTTTTGAACTCGATGTATACTTGGAATTGGCTAGTTACTCTAAATACCATGTTTAGTCGTTATAGTTGATTCGAATATTTTGGATAATGGATGAACATATTTTAATGAAACATTGTCCACGTATACTTCTTTTTGAGGGTGACTGTACCTACTATAAAAATGTAAAGTATGACTAAATGGCTAAATGTAAACATATTATAATTTTAACAAAATATACTCAAGTTTTCGCTACAGTCAAAAAGTAAAAAGAAAAATGTGATATTTAGTCATTCGGATAGTTGGGCAATAGTAGCGCAACTTTATGTCGCATTATTTGTACAAATATTGCGGTATTCCTGTAATAGCCAGCGGAATATATTGTCGAGGAAATAAAATTATTAATGTACGGGTTTCATGTCTTGCAATACTCATAACTCCATTGCAAACATATTTTATAACTCACAACTTGTCATTTTTATATGTTTTACAGACATTGTTTTAGTTATAAATGTTTTATTTTATATTATTTACAAATTAATGTCTTAAGCAAAAATATGGATATTAATAGTAAATCTATGTTAAAAAAATCAAGTCCACGTTAAAGATATATAGATGCCCATTCATTTATTGTAATAATGGATGTCGTATCTTGAAGAATAAATAATATATTACCTTAATAAATGTGCTACCTATTAGGGAGTGTATGTACACAAGTGCGCAAAGGAAATCTAGCATTATTTTAACGTCCGTACTTACACAGGCACAGGACAGGGGTTGGAACTAATATTCGATTAACATAACCATCATTCAAAATAAAAATACATTACTTTTTACGGTTCTATGTACCTATAATTAAGCTAGCAGATAAGAATAAGACGCATCTGGTCATACATTCTATGGGTATTTACTTCAATAGGGGCGTTCGACTTGTAGCCGTGAACACCGACGGACGAGAAATGATGGCTCTTTGAAGCTACACGGAAGAATATATCTGTAAAAACTACGCATGTGGATTGGTTTCGATGATCTATTAATTTTTGTGAGACTACGAGATAAAATGATTTCACATTGTTGTTTAAATATCTATATATAATTATAATCTTTGGCTTGCATAGTTATCTACGGTACATAAAGGAAAAGTAAATTTAGAAGGTCACGTTTTCTCTAAAAAGGTAGGTATATATTATGTTTTGCGTTTGTATTCAGCCACAATTTCAAATTCCGGATTTGCACTTGAACTTCCTGCCTCTGAAACCCAGTTAATCCCAAAATCTCAGTCCTTACAATTCACACATTGTCATCTGCCATCAATACATTTGGCGACTTACTAGGGCCGGGTTTTTAGGCTTTATAAGATATCTTAAAATGCTCAAAATCGATGGCTTATCTCTAAATATTCTCAATACATTTATTCAGACTTTTTATAAAGTTCTCAAAAAAATAACCAAAGCATTGGTTCTTTTTCACTTAATAAATAAAAGAGAACGCCTTCAGCCTCGAAAAAATTCTTAAAGCGAAAAGAAATACTTTTAAGTTTTTCTTTAGAATTTCTTTTGAAACAAAAAGAATAAAATTGGCTGGGAAGAAAGGTTTCATATGCTCCACAGACTGTGTGCGTAAATCTTTGAGACTATCAATTTGTTTAAAAAATAACGGATACAGTTCTGTTGTGCTACATTATTTTATGCTAAAAGGTTTTTAGTGGTTTTGGCTGTAAAACCAACTGTTTCTGTACCTATATAAACCTATGAAAGTGATGTTTTGGAGAATGGGACTATTTAACTTTGCAGAGCTTAACATATTTTATGCTGCGATCCAACAGAATGTTTATTGGACACGCCGAAAGGCTGACCGGCCGTGAGAGTTATCATCCGGTCAGATCTGAGGAAGTCTGTCGTCACAATGCCTGTCCGATGCGTCATTGAATTGCCTTGAATTCAACTTTGATAGACTTAGTAAGCGACACCTATGGTTTTGCGAACATAGTACTTATTACAATTGCTACTTTTCAAAACTAATCCAGGAGTAATTAATTATTCACTGTTTTAATTCTTGCTTTCTCAGCGTCGTTATAGACTTTATAATTAAACCTATGGTAATTATTAATCTTCCCGCAAAAATATAATTAATTCTGGGTAAAAATCAATAAAATACACTCAAGAGCAATGATTCCATGTTACATATAAATACCCACACATAAAGATCACTGCAAAACCTCAGAAGCTAAGAATGCTAGCTTAGTGAAATAAATTATGTTTAATAGACAGGTATAATAAAATTTTGGTAAGGTTTTTGTGTTACTGATAATGATCTTAAAGAAAAAAGAACAGAGAACCACTATGTCTAGCAGCACAAACAAAAATTGTTTGTCGTATGACCTAATTCATTAAATTAGTCAAGTTTTAAGTCATTAATTAAGTTTTCAATCAATAACGTTCATAGTTTTTAAAGACATTCATAACAAGAATATCCATCAAATGAACACAAACACAGTAGTAAAAGGTTATTTGAGAAAGCAAACTTTTATCACCTGCAAAACAGTGTTTTCAGTAGCAAACATGTTTTCGTTTCGCTGGCACTGCAAGTAATAACACAGTACAGATTCTGGGGCCCGCATATTAATTTCGATTCATTTTTACTATGTTATCAGAACTCAAAACCGCTGTAGAGCTCTTCTTTGATTTTTAGACACAAAAGCCACCCACGTAAATCGTTACGCTCCTGTTCATTCAAAGGTTGCCCGGAAGATATTGCTTCTTGCGATAAGAAGTAAGAGAGAATAGGTAGGTATTTATTTATATAATAAGTTTGTGCGCTCTCAATACAAGTCTATTTTTAGATACCCATTTTCAGTTGCACCCATAAATACATCACTTTTCTATCTAAACCACCTGAACCAAGTTGCAATGGGCAATGGGCAAACATAGCGCTATAGTACTGCGTACGGTCTGAACCTCGTGACTTTAAGTTTTTCAAAACAACATATGAAATACTACCGCCCTGTTTACTTTTAAAAAGATAATAATATATATGTATATCTAACACGTGCTACTACAATAAACGTTGAAGTAGTGTTTCTTGATTTCGGTCATATTAATTGTTAAGATTTTTCAGTTCAAAAATTAAAAATTATTGTTTATTTGTTTGTATTGTTTCCTCAATTGATAAAAATAAATATTATATTTGTAGATTTGTTATGTGGAGAGATTAATTACCTATGTACAATACATATACAAATAAATATATTTTTGTCAGTAAACAATATTTGAGCACATACTACAAATACATAATTTAATCAATGTATTGTGACTACAAACCCGCATTCTAATTAGAGTGTTTGAAGGCTAGAAAATGATAATACAAAAATATGACTATCATTAAGAAAGTCTTAAATACTAGACTGAATTAATAGTAAAAAGAGTTTGTAAACTTACTATGAAGATGAGCAGCTGCACTGGCGGGCCCGGCCCTTTTGGTGGGCCCGCCTGGACTCCTGGAGAGTAACCCTTTTTTAGAAGTGGTTGATGGCACCTGGAATTTAAAAATATTTTACATTGGTTAATTAACCCTTGAAACCGTAGATAATATCTTAGAATAAACAATTCGCAACTGCCCATTTTAAGCCCATTTCACCAATTTGAAAAGTGCTCAAACCATTGAAGTCGATTTCTATTCTTGGATTTCTATGAATTTATATACGTACTGACAATTACTTTATATTTTAGCTAAAATAAAATAAATTTAATGATAGCGTAGGAAGGTGTAGTATTTTTTAAGATTTATATAACTATTTTTTAACTGATTTGTGAAAAGTCTCAACGTGTCAATAAAAGCAACGTCTGGTTCACTAGGCAGTGTTGGCACCAATGTATGGCAGTGAGAGTTGGGCATGCCAGAAGAAACATGAAAGTCAATTTAATTTAATTTAATGAAAATGGGTTCACTGAGGTCTTATGTGTAATGTAAGATTGACGCGATTGATTGAATGATGTGGTAAAAAAAACTGTGTGGGTTGTAAGAAAATGTAGTGACAAGTGAATTCAGAAAAAGAAGCTGCGATGGTTTGGACATGATGAAAGGATGAGTGAAAAACAAATGACTAAATGAATTTATAAGGCTCCTGTGAGTGGATGAGTCGGTGCGGGTAGGCCCCGCAAGACGTCAAACGACCGAATCGGCAGTGTACCAAAGAAGGGCCCAATTAAAAGCAGCCGTAACTGACGATCGTGTATGAAAGGTCTAATGAATGTTGAAGATGCGCCAGCGGTATGTCAGGATCGTGACAACTGACGTTCTATCGCCTCTGCCTACCCCGGACGGGAATAAAGCGTGAGTATATATATATGTATGTATTCGATTCTATGTTAATTTTTAACTGCATGGATGGCATGGTGTAGTATTATCACACTCCATTACCTTTGTGATACATAGATTAAATGCTCATCTTCTGATATTGACAGATAGTTGTATTAAGAACTTTATGCTCATTAAATGTATGTTTGTAAAACCCCTGCAGAACAGCGATATATACTTGAAAATATGGGATCCCATATAACCCCCTACTTTTTATATGTCGATAGAACACATATCGAATGAAATTAAATTAATTTTATAATTGCAGACATACTGCCATAATTTCTTTTTTTTATATTAGTTGAGATTAAGGTAAAATAAAAATCTTTAATTACCATTTGACAATGTCTTATTGAAGATTTTACTATTTGACATATATTTTTGCAACTAAACTGCAAATTTTAAAATGCATATTCACATCGAGATTACGCCAGTAATAATAACTCAGTGCATATTCATGAAAAATCCAGACGACATTTTCTTTCAAGTACGAAGTAGTAAAAATATGACATTACAAAATGTCGCTACAAATAGTGGTCCCAAGCAAGAAAACTAGTAGCGGCAGCAAAAAAACCTAGATTATCTAAAACAAACATTTCGAGTCGTGTGACATTTGTGAGGTAGTCTCGTTTGCTGTAACCAGATATTTGAATCTTGTAGGACGAACATGCAGTGAAGGTTGACTGCAGATTTTTGGTGTGGTTCGAATGTCATGCATAACAAATGTACATTACTGATAAATATTATTATAAGTAATGCGGAGAGATGAGCGAAATGTGGTGAAGAAAGTTTTATGGGAAGTTGACGGGTACAAGAGTAGAGGATGACCAAGGAAAACATGAATGGGGTGTATGGCAAGAAAGAGAGTAAGCAATAGAATGACGAATGAAAGCAGAAAAATGTGCCGACCCCCAGTAAAATTTTGAGAAGGGAAATGATGATGCCTAGACGTCTTGCTGATGGTGGCGTAGGTGTCGGGTCGTTCGGCTCCCTTCAATATGGTTGATCTGTACGATGGCTGGCGTGTGCGTCATGCTCGTGAACGGGAGCCATTGGTCGGGGCTGGTCATCTATGGACTGCTTTTACTAGTGGGTCTATTTATATTTTAGAATAATATTTTACATCGTGCTCACATTACATTTACGCTTATAAGCAATGTAACCAAACATTTGTAAAAAACATTTTGAATAAAAATCTTTTTAACAAAAAATTAAACCGACAAAAATAACTAAAAAACAATAAATAAATAAACCTTTTAAGTCTTGAGCTTATTTACATACACCATCAAATTTTATATAAACTTATTTTGAGTCGGCGCCAAACAACAAACTCATTAATTATCTAAATTTTATATGTACCTACGTAGAAATGGACATGGCTATACGTAGGTAATTAATCATTTTATTATTTGGCACCGACTCAAAATAAGTTTATATAAAATTTGATAGTTTATGTAAATAATCTCAAGACTTAAAAGGTTTATTTATTTATTGCTTTTTAGTTATTTTCGTCGGTTTAATTTTTTGTTAAAAAGACTTTTATTTGATGATTTTTTTTTCTTTATCAGCTCATCTACATGATGTGATGATTTCTGAACGCAAATACCTGATAAAGTAATGAAAAGTAAACAGAAACACTTTTTGGTCCCACAATTTTCGAGGGTTTCTCTCAATTTTATCAGGATCCCATCATCAACCTTGAGGTATACCCTATCTAACAAAAAAAGAATAATCAAAATCGGTTCATAAATAACGGAGAGAGGACTGAACATACATTATTTATATATATATATATATATTCGTCGGTTAAAAAGAGTGTCTTTGGAGTTTCTTGCCTGTTCTTCTCCATAGGGTCTACGTATTGGAACAGGCAATTGGTTCACGACTGACTTAGTCTGACTGACAATTCAAAAACACCTATTATTGGTTTAATTGAAAAAAAAAAATGGTTTTGATTTGATTTGATGGTGATTAATATTTTATGATCAAAGAGTGTGTCCCTTCAATCTTCATGATCAAGAATGGAAGGATCAGAGTCAAATATAATTTATGAAAAATGCCAAATCGTTCTACAAATGAATAAGGAAAACAGAAATCTAACACGACTCTAAAATCACCCATAAGCCTTTATTAATAAGGATGTTAGTAATATAAAAAAAAACAAAAACCTTAATAAAAAGTTGAATTTTCCGGAGTTGATTATGTTAAAAAGCAATCAAATGTTAATAAATGTATCTCAAAGTACTATCACCTATCCACCCTACCCAATGGGACGCTTTATTTCTTTTGTCGTCTATCTCAGTTTCCGCAGGCTGTGGCAACTGGCGTTTTGCCAACTAAACGTTACAGCTCAAGTTGTAGGCTCAGGCGAATTAAGCTAAACTAATTATACTTGGCTCACGACATCTGGCACTGGCCAGATTTAAAAATCAAACCTTGCTCGCAGTTTTAAAATAGTTCTGGAGAGAAATTCGGTTTTTAAAATGTGCTTTGGCTAAGTGCAGTGGGATTCTTCAAGGTTTTTTAAAAGGATTAAGTAAGTTCTGCTTTTAGGTTAAACTGTTCTTCATTTAAATGTTTCTACGTAGACACTTGACACTGACACTTGACATTTTAAATTATTTTATAGTATAGTTTGAACATATAATTCTTATAAATATTATATTGATGACAATTGTGATTGTTTTTACTTTACAAGCTTAATGTTACGATCGAGTTAAAGGCCTAATAGGTAAAGTTTAAGAGATGTCATGAAAGGTAAAATAAATACACTTTAAAGATTATAAGCGGATTAAGTGTTTTAGAGACTTTGCAATTAAGGTAAAAATGTGGTGTTATTTCTGCTATATTCTAATAAAAATATATCACAAAATACAGCGTACTTATCGAAGCGATATTGTGTTTCGTGAAAACTTTGTAAGTACCAAAGTTTTCTATTCAGATAATAGGATTTTTTAAGCACTTCTAAGCATACTTCGAACACGTACATGGGTAAGAAAAAGGGATAGATAAAGTTTATATGGATGAAGAGTAATGAAAGCTAAAACTTAGGTATGATTATAAAATTAAATTTAACATTCATTGCTTAGGTTCATACCTACAATAACACATACCTACATAAAAGTCTGTCAAGATTCTCAATGACGTTCAAAGTTGATATATTATGGTTGAATTTTGCCCAATAAGCAGCCACAACTATATTTTAAATAAAGAATAAAAGATCACCATTAAAGTATCGAGACTAAGCTTTTCGGTTCTGATTTTGAAATGTTAAAATACAAGGCAAGAGAGTTTATGTTAATTTTTTTATCCTCGCGACGCTCATACACTTGCGGGTCGCTATTCATTTTAAGTTAATATAATTGTGTTGTATTAGTTCGCATATGAAGTATGTTGAGTTAATGATGTGGTGGGCTACGCTTTAGAGCTGGGTGTTTTCCAGTTTCAGCTTCATTTACTTCATATGTGTGATTAGAATATTTTGCTCTTATTTCGTAGTCACTTTAAAAAAGGCTAGATATTAATTTCTATGTTCACATAAATTTTGGCATTCAATATAGTGCCAAAAATCTTATACATGTACTATGGTCAATCATCAATGATATACTGGTGGAACAGATAATATCAGTCATCATCCTCCGCGCCTTTTCCCAACTAAGTTGGGGTCGGCTTTCAGGCTAACTACGATACGGCCAAACTGCCGACTTCCTTCAGACTGCCACAACCCAACTACTAGGCGATACTGAAGTTCTGTAGGTAGACCAGGTTGTCGGACTTTTTAGGGCTCTAACTATCCGTAACGAACGGAACAGATAATATTAGTATTCATTTAAAATGGCGATCAAGATTTGAAAAACTATTACTGCTTGCAAGTGCAGGACGCAGAAAATAAAAGATAACTGCTCGAATTGTAGCTGCTAGGTGAGAAAAACAATCGTGTTATACGTCTGTGTAACCAGTGTTCTGCTTAATTTACATTTGAGCACCCTCATGCAAGTGACACCATTACTGTACAAGGAACAGCTTACTACGAGGGCTACACTGAAAATTTCGGGAATCAAGGAAGTGACACAACATTACTATTTAAAAATATATTTATTGCTTTTCGAAGTATTCTGCGCGAAATTTGACACATTTTTCCATATGATGGAACCAATCATTGAAGCAACCATTCTATTCGGAAGTTGGGGTCTCCAAAATGGCCGTTTTGTAGGCGTCCACAGCTTCTTCAGGTGTTGAAAATCTCTAACCACGCAATTTATTCTTTATTTTAGGGAAAATATAGTAATCATTAGGGCTTAGGTCGGGACTGTACGGTGGATGGTCTAATAATTCTATGTTTTCTTGCTCTAAAAACTATTTTGTTCTGTGCACGGTGTGAGAACTCGCATTGTCGTGATGAAGGATGATGCGGCGGTTGCAGTTCTCTTTACGGAGTTCGGAAACGACCTGTGGCAAACTAATGCTAGCATACCATTCTGCATTAACCGTTCTTTGTCAATCAAGAGGAAAAGTCGCAACATGGCCGTTTTTGGAGACAAACGTGGCCACCATTTTTTTTGCAACACTCCGTGAACGAACAATTTTAGTTGGCTTTAACTCATTTTTGAACACCCAAACTCGTGACTGGTTTTTTATTTCGGGTTCGTACGCGTATATCCAGGATTCGTCACCTGATACAATTGAGGATCCTCCGTGGAATCTTTCGAGAGTTCTGACGCACCAAGTGACGCGAGCCGCTTTTTGCCCTTCACAGAGCAAATGCAGTATCCATCGGGAAAACAACTTTTTTACACCTAATTGTTCATGCAAGATTATTTGTATTTGACTCATGCCAATGTCTAAATTTGCCTGAATTTCGCAGTTGAGAGCATTCAGTTCTCACCGAAAGCCCGCGTTAGGTTGTCGAGGCCATCTGCGGCCAACGGCCATATTTCACATAATAAAATGGGGATTCCATATTAATTCTGCGTTTGATCGTTATTGAGAAAACGCATAAGATTTATTAGCACCTAGCGAATTGTTTAATAATTTCTAGTAATTTTTATAATAATAGTGTATAAAGAGAAAAAGAAGTTAGGATAACTGTGGTTTACCGTTAGCTCAAGGTGATGACTCGTGGGGGTTTCCACAAGATAAAAAAGAGGATAACTGTGTTTCAAATGCCAAAAAACGATTATACCTTTTAAAGCTTTTACAAAGTTATCATCGCGTAGGTACAAAACAAAACTACTTCAACAAACACTTTTTATTTAAACGCTTATGAGACGATTCCATTTTACACAATGACTCTTTGTTGTACTATGTAGAAACAGTTATTTTACATAAGTACAAGAGTAAACTTTTAGCACTTAGTTTAATGTCAAAGCAGAAAAACGGTTTTCTCATTCCATATTTTAAAATTGAACTCAATCAATATTTTGTTTTAAAACCATATTTTTAAAACCATATTTTTAAAATTAAATTTTTACATATAAAAATAATCAATACTAAAAACATAAAAAAAAATTAAGAAAATCCAAAAACAAAATTTGATAATGATATTTTAAGATCCAGAGAATGAAATAAAAATACACATAGAAAAATCTGGAAATGGACAAATGATACGTTGTAAATAAAACTTTTTCATTCCAGTAATATAAATATTAAATAAAAATGTTATCAACATCGTTAGTGTATGTATAACGAGAATTTGAGTATCATGAATCCGGATTTTTTTAACACCAAATGGATCATTTGTGGTATTGTATTATTTTTTACAAAACACAGCTCAACAATAAATTTTATTCATATGTCTGTTTTCCTTTCACGGTGATAATGAATGTATTCTTGATATGTTCCTTAAAATAATCCGTTATAATGACAAGTTATATTAAAAATATGGTGTATGTATCTTATGTACTCACTCGAGTATTTCGGGGATGGCCGACAAGTTCCGGGCTGACTATATCAAGGATTGAAGCGACCTGCCGCGTTTGTTTTTATTATAAAAACTGAATACGAAGGATTATGACGTCATTTTATCAAAAATATACATCAATATGAATAGTATCAATCAAACATGTATTAAAATATAGGACAATATCAGTGTATAATATTAATAGAATAAGAAGAAATCCGAGAAAAACCAACCAACCAACTTAGGAATAACTAACGACAATGAAAATTTTTGTACAAGTGCATATCGGGCTTGTTTGGCGACGTTCCAAGCCAAGCCTTATATGTTGGCCTTTTGTACACATTACGCTGTTTAGAACATTTTATACGAGAAAATGTCACGTTAGTTTGAGCGACTCTGAGAAGAAGATTAGTAATGTGTTTATAATTGAAAAAAAAAAACATACTGTAGAGATTCTTTGCATATATATTTTTATTTTCATTGAAATTTAATTGAAACGTGCATGGAAACTATGAGCTTACGACGCAATTTATTTCGAACGAACCATGTGTTTATTTTTTTGAAATATTGTAATTGTAATAATTAATTAATAATCTTGGAATAACGATTTAGGATAAGTAAATTTTGTTTTAGTATATATTTTTTTTTTATATTATAGGGGGCAAACGAGCAGACGGGTCACCTGATGGCAAGTGACTACCATCGCCCATGGACACCTGCAACTTAAGAGTCACAAGTGCGTTGCCGGCCTTTGAGATAGGAGTACGCTCTTTTCTTACAGGTTTGAAGGTCGTATCGGTCCGGAAATACCGCAGGCGACAATTTGTTCCAGAGATTGGTTGTGCGAGGCGAAAAATTTCTGGAAAACCGCACAGTGGTGGATTGCCAATTATCCAGGTGATGGGGATGAAAGTTTTGTCGTTTAAGTTAAATGATTTTGTTTCTATATTTTTATAAATAATTAATAATGATATGAGATAGTAAAATAAATTTAGAGTAACAGAGTAACATTTGCACTAAACTAGCTGTATTAATGTCCTGTAAGCAATTCTAGGTAAGAAAACTACTTCTAATAATATTAACATAAAAACAACAAAAAGTATCTTTATCACTAATACATATTGAGATTATATTTCCGTTTCTTTTTTGCAGCAATGAAGTAGGTAATTTGCCGATACACCGTCCATTCGAAAACTTCAGTTGTATTGACGGCCGGTGTGGTCACGCTCAAAAAATAAAGAAAAATTACCTCACGAAGTTTTGTTCTAGTAGTTTGACGTTATTCAAACTGGTTAATATTTTTAAATTTAGAACAGATATTTTTTTATGGGTGATGGAAGCCCGATACAGCCGCGTAGTTTTCCTAACTGGCACATGTATTTTTCTTTCCAGAACAATAAAACGTTAGTCGAGTACGGTTCAATAGAAAATTCTGTGAAGCCGGAACTAAACAAATATACAGTCTGTTGAAATAATTGATAGATATAGCTGGCTGAATTTTTTTTCTGTGTTTCCCTTCGTAGTGTTACTTTAATCATTTAGAATCTTCTTACGTAAAGTAAAGTTTCAATTACAAGACAATTAGAAGTACCTAGGTTAATATTTACTTCCAAGATTTGTTTACTTACTTACTTAGTTTGTTACAAGTGAAGTTAAAAAGTATATTAAAAAAGTATTGACTAATAGATTACGCATTTTTTTTATCATACTTTAAGTCGATAAACTAAAAGGCCTACCTAATCGTTCGCGGGAGAGCCATGCTTCGGCACGTATGGGCCGGCTCGACCGGAGTGATACCACGGCCTCACAGAAAACCGGCAGTGAAGCAATGTTTCCATTCCTTTTCGCTGAGTGAGTGAGGTTACCAGAGGCCCTTGCCTCTCCCCTCCTCCCTCCCTCTTCCCCCCTTTCCCTACTCCCACCTTAAAGGCCGGCAACGCACTTGTGACTCTTGAGTTGCAGGTACCCATGGGTGGCGGTAGTCTTTTAAAATCAGGTGACCCGTCTGTTCGTTTGCCCCCTATAGCATAAAAAAAAAGACAGTTTAGAATAGCCTGAACAAACTGGCACCAGCAAAATAATCATTATTCGAGATGTTTTTATCGTAAACCTCATATATGTTTTAGGTTCATTCATATACATATATTATATACACGTATATAAAATATTATTTTGCATTATTGCCAGTTTTCTCACACGACGGATGAACATTCAAAATCATTTCTGTCAAAATCAGCGGATTTTACATACAGAAACGATTTACATGGAAAATATTTCGGAAGTAAAAATATTCACGCTATTCTTGAAGTGATATGGGCAGTCAATACTTTTGTGTTAAGCGAGCAATCAGCTAAAACGAGTTTTAAAATAATTGTTATTAACTTCAAGTCAAATTGTAAGATGATTACCTTTTACCATTCTAAGAACTCAAGTAAAACACAACTTATTTCATTAAACGTCTTAAAACGACGTCTAGTTTCTTAAGACCGATTTATCGCAGTTGTTCTCAAAAGAAACAGGCAATATGAGAAATATTACTTTTTACATTAAAACGGTGTCAAACAAGGTTACATCTCGCCTGATAATAAATAGTTACTAGTGTCTATGGATACGACACTAGCAGCGTGACGTTGTCAGACTAGCCCCTGCTGTTTAACTTAAACTTTAATTAAAATTTCTCTGTAGTCAGTAATTGGAAGAAATTTTAATAAAGAAACTAATTATTTTAATAAGGCAACCTTTGGATGGACAAAAAACTATTTTGTACATCTAAAGGTTACTTTTAGAGATAAGGCCGCTCTTCTGTGAATTTTATGTTAGCTAATTGAAATCGGAGCACTACAAAGTTTATTTTTCTTCTATTCTTCTGCAGGGTAATTTGAGGGATTTGAGCAATAGTTTTCTTATCCATTCCTCCTTGAAATTCATATTAAACAAAAATTCCGTTTTATACAGTCATTAATTTGCTCATAACTTAAAGAAGGGACACCAAGATATTTTATTACGACCTATATGGCACGTCGATATTTGAATTCGGCATAAGAATGCAACCTTATTAATGGAAATATTCATAATTAGAAACAGTTAATAATAACCGGTGACATTAGCAGGTCTTATCGCTGAAAACGATGTCGTCCAAACAACCTCTGTATGGAAACAACAGACAAAAATAAGCGTTAGCTTGTTGCGTACTGTAAATGTTTAAAGTATCAATAATGAAACAAATATGGTAGAATATCAAATAGTATTAAGACTTATATGAAAATTAAGAGAAGGCAAAAAAGAGGATACCTTTTTTTATCGTGTGGAAACCCCCACGGGTCATCACCTCACCGAGAGTGAAGTGGTATATCACACTCGAACCGAGTTAAACCACACGGTATTTCATCACAAGTGAGTCTATTGTAGGGGACCCGGGATACCTTAGGAAGGAAGCTTCCGAGAATCCCTGCAGACTTTGGCCTCCTGATCAGCAGGCGACCACACCGTGCAATAGAGGATACCTAGAGTATCCATATATATACATGCATACATACCCACACACATAAATACGAAAATACACGCAAACATACATGATATAATCTACATACTGCATAACGCGGAAGAGTTGTAAGACACTTATATTGTTATACTTTTTTATGTGTATTCACTAGTGATTTAAAGGCTTTGAGCTTGTCTGATTTCCACAGATAGTGCAGTCCACAAACGGATTCCAGTTACCGTAAAGGATTTATGTTCATGAATAGGTGTACTTGACGGGTTCTAGTTGTTATAGGTATGTTTGTGTTAACAAAAAATAATGTATCTATTTTAAGTATGTTCATCCATGTTTTGAAACCCGTAGTAGAGGCTCTCATCTCAGTTTTGGTCTAGATAATTTCCAAGAATACTTTTCTTATTATAATTATTTATCTAATAACATACACTGGTATGTATGTATATCCCGAAAGAGCTATATTTTTTGTCTCACGTATTATAGAGCGAACCGTGCTTCTACTGAAAATTGTTAACAGGAAAACCAATAACAATGTACACAACCTGGAAATCAAAACACTTTTGGGTTCATGCGAAAACATAACCAACCTTTGCCGTGATAAGTGAAACTCACAACTCACACAACGAATCATTACCAATAAATATTAAAAAAATATGTATTTACAAGAAAAATTTTGAGATTTTTCTTTTAAGAAAACGATTGTTAAAAACAAAGGATCGTCAAGTTTCTCCAAACTAAACTCACAGTATTACATCAACTATAAAAAGAAGATAATTTGAGACAGCACCTCCCCGTTTTACTGAATTAATTCCAGCAGACTTTACATGTAAACGTCAAAGAAAAAATGTTAAGGAATTTCCAATTAGGAAGGTCCCGACATTAAATATATTCGCAGCAATTGACGTTTAATAGGCCTAGGTTGGGGTGTAGAAAAGCCAGGGGTTGGTAAGCATCCCACTCTGTAAGGATAAAATTAGAAAAAAATCTCCCCTCCCAAATATTTTAAGTAGATGTGTCTTTCCTTTTATCCTTAAAATCCTTCATAAATATACATATTAACGTATGAAACACTAGCTTTCGCCGGCAGCTTCACTTGCATTAATATCGATTTTGTCAATCAATGCACTATCCTTCAAGAACAGTATATTTTTTCGGGATTAAAGATACTCTATGTCTTTTTTCGTAGACCCCACTACGGGCAGACCAGGTCAACTCCGCAGTGTAGGTATAAAGCTACAAGTACAAGGCGGGGTCGACTAATCGTGCCAAAATTCAGTGGACTGCCACGCGTTGCATGTTAGTTCGATGCTCATTCACGCGCTGCGTCGCGTCATCCATTCGTATCTAGACTATCGAGTTATTAGTACCTAGCCTAAGTTTATTTGTTTACAAAAATAGAGTAATAGGTACATAACTTACTGGTAATTATATATTCTTTTGCCCTACCTCTTCCAATTTATTTGTCTATATTCTCTATATTTATCTATTATTTATTTAGTGCTTTGTCTTCCAAGTTATTAAAAATTGGTGCCTTTTACAACGAGCCTGAGCTGTTGATATTTTAATTTATTTTAATTTTTTTGATATTTCTTGTAATAGGTCCCATCGTCTTCCATTTACGTCGTTGATTGTACAATAGAAGCTGAATACGTTTACAGGAATCACAGGTATAAAACATGGATTCATAATCATTCATGAGTAAAAAATACCAACAAATTTAGAAGGCAATGATCTAAAACCGTGAATCAATCCACATAATCTCGCTTAAACTCATTAGTTAAATCAAATTAGCTAATGTTGAATAGACAATACTGCACTGTGTAGTCGGCGTAATGATTGGCTTAGAAAGCACCCGAGCGAATATCGAAGCGAAAGTCGACATGATACAAGCTAATAAAGTTTATTCGATGCATAATATTTAGATTTATTGGTAATGTGTTTCGTGAATTAATTGTTTTTATTTTGGGAGAATAACAAGATTAATGTGAGAATTACAAATTTATAAGATATGAAAATTAATCTGAGGAAACAATGAACTTTTTTACTTCTAAAGAAAGAGTGGGTTTGGTTCTCATAAAACAATATAGCATCGATAAATTACATGTATTATTTTATCATTATTTACTTCATTTTAAGTGATTATATATTTATTGGAGGTTTAAAATTTAGGCTATACAATTTAAAAAAATGTACAACCAATTTAAGTTTAGACAATCTAAATTATGTCATGTCTGTAAGCTTAAAGTTTGGAATTTCTTTCCTAATTTTATTTTTTAAAAAGAATAATTAAAATCTGTTCACAATTAACGCACAACTTTTAAACTGTACCATACACAAATAAAATGTAGTTGCTGCGTATCTCATCTTTTTTTAAGTCGATAAATAAATAACGGCTAAATTAAATATCTAATAAACTTCGTCATTAATCAAATTATCGAAAATGTCGTAACGAATCGAAAGTAGGAGCAGCTAGGGACCTCGGTTCGATGCTGGTCACGTACACACTAGGCTTCGCAGTTACCAGTGGTTGAGGATAACTAAGTTTTATGCCCGGCTTTACTCGGTAATGCCTTTACGCCACTTTGGGGACCAACGGTGTTTGATTTAAGGCCTCGCTTATTTTTAGTTCCTTTTTTCGGGTAGCTCATAACATGATGTTGAATGGTATAGTGTACTTGTAAAAGTATATAAAGTAACCACAAATAGAAATGAATTACTTTAGGTTGTTCACTGTCAGTAGAAAGCAGGGTTTCAACACTCAAAAAGGTACTTTAAAGTACACATAGATGATTACCATCCTATAGAAGACACACATTAAGATGGGTATATTAAACTTAAAACTAAACCTAGTTTTAGGGGCCATTGGCTACGATTCATTGACCTTAACGCAGAACACTTAACAAGCCTTGACCACTTATCAAGAACGAGCGAACTCATCGTGGTATGTGGAACATCTAGTTTAAACAGATATTTTTTTTTGGTATGAGTTGTAACGTTTTATTTGCTATTATTATAGTGCCATCGGAATTATCTAAAACTAATAAAATAAATAAGCAATGTTGCCAAAAAAATTACAAATTAAACAGTTTTGGGAGTTTTATAAATTTCTTGTAATATTACAAAGCTGAAGAGTTTGTTTGTTTGAACGCGCTAATCTCAGGAACTACTGGTTCAAATAAAAAAATATATTTTAGTGTTGCCCATTTATCGAGGAAGGCAGTGACCATAAACGCAGGTGAAACTACGGGGACGGCTTGACATTAATATTTGGACGTCGTGACGTCGTAAAAAGATAATATATTATTAGAATAAATCATATGCACTGATACTGGGTTACATAGGGTAAAATAGCCTGCGTGTCGACCTGGATTGACACGCAGGCTATTTTACCCTTCCAGCTATCTACATACTAAGTTTCATTTTGGTTTTCAATTGGTTTACAAGTTTTTGCGTGAAAGAGTAACAAACATCCACACATCCATACATCCAGACATTCATACATCCTCACAAACTTTTACGTTTAGAATATTAGTAGGATTGTCATTCAAGTAACAAGTTACATGAAGACGTCTAAAGATGTTGAAGCAGTAACGCATGCAGGTATTTTGAACTTTGATATATATTATTTTCAACAAGGCACTCAAATATATACCTCGAATACCATTGCTTGTACATTTTACTATAAGAAAACCTTTATTTAGCTTCCAATCCAATCTGGGTCCACGTAAAATGTCAAAAAAAACCATCTGGAGGCTAAAATCCCATTTTTCAGCTGTCTACGGAACCTGACCGTCTAACGATTTGTCTTCTTCTCATATTTCTCAAGGGAAAGTGCTTTTATGTGATTTTTTTTCCAAAAAGATAAATTTAGGGACGTCTTGCAGTGACTGTTGTTGCAAAATATGATGCTTCATATACCCTCCGTTCTTCAACTTGTTACATAAAGGCTTTGTTTTGTTCCCAAAATAGATCTAATATAAAAGTTTTGAATGATGTGTAACTTTGGCTTATGGGAACATTTGTTGAACTTCGGACACTTTCTGTTTTTCTCGTCTTTGAGGTAAAATGGATTGGTTTTTTGGGATGCATTATTAGGAAAAAGTTACGTATATTAGTCATACGAAAGCGTGTTATTGAGTGAGTTTGGTGCTTTTAATTGAATGACTGATGTTTGACCTACCAAAAATCGAATTTCATCTGATGAAATCCGGAAAAGTAAAAAGACAGCTGTACAGAATAGATATTAGTGGTATAATACTATTGGTAACATAATTCAAAAGACAAATTGAGTTGGAACTGCATAATACATATTATACTCGTAATACTCGTAATACAATTGATTTACTGTCCTTTTTTCGAAGTCTTGGAATTGTAATCTAAAAAAAAATTAGGTTTTAGTTGGTTCTGTCCCACCGCCCCCCGTAATCTCCAGTAGTGGTAAGATCTTCAGGAGTACGCCACGCCAAATAAGGAATAGAACGTTGGTAGTTCACTGGGTGGATTTCGTATAGACAACCTTCAGCCATTACACCTGATCAATGTCAGAATTAAAATTGATTAAATGAAAGCTTAGAGCACAGAGCTCTTTAATTTGTTGTGGAATTATTAAGTTATACTGAGTTCTGCAAACTAATAGTTGTAGAAACTAATATGTACAGAGACGATAGTTCTCAAAACTCTTACCGATGAGAACTCTAACATACATCTGTAGCTGTACGATCGACCAGACTCTGACCGTAACTTTGTGAAGGCCAATGTTTAGAAATTCTCGATGGTAAAAATCATTGTATGTTTCTGCTTAGAATAGTGTCACCAGAACTCCATCTGGGGCAGGGTTTGGCAACAGTAAACACAAGTATTGGAAAAAGTCAGTGGCCGACTTATCGCCTGGTGCACTTGTCTGTCTCATGTTTTAAAAAAAAAAAATTGAATTGCAATGAATTCCGAGTACAGTTTGTATGAATTTTTACTCTAGGAGAGCCATGCTTCGGCACGTATGGGCCGGCTCGACCGGAGTGATACCACGGCCTCACAGAAAACCGGCAGTAAAGCAATGATTGCCTTTTCGCTGAGGTTACCGGAGTCCCTAACCCTTTCCTCCCACTCTTTCCCTCTCTTCCACACTTCCCCTACTCCCACCTTAAAGGCCGGCAACGCACTTGTGACTCTTGAGTTGCAGATGCTCATGGGCGGCGGTAGTCCTTTACCATCAGGTGACCCGTCTGCTCATTTGCCCCCTATGCCATAAAAAAAAGAATATTTTAAATGTAACATAAACATATTAACAAACACTTCAGAAATTCACGAGCTAAACGAAATAGCACAAAATTTATCTACGTCAAAAGAATTGTCTAGTTGTTAAAAACTATGATATAGATGAGAAAGTTGATGTAATTTCGCGTTTAAAAGTTTGTTATACCGAGTGAAAACCGCCACGGTTCGTTTGGTACGTAAAAACATTAAAATTTTATTAGCACAAAGGTTCATTCGGTACAAGGTTTGCTATTGGAATCAAAATACTGTGATGTTATATTTGAAAAGAGTTTAAAATAAAGTTGAGCCATAAACAAGCACAACGATATTCATGTTTACTCTCCATGAGGTTGACATATATATATTGAATGTTCAACCGCAGAATAATAAAATGAAAGGGAACATTAAACGCGCTAAATTACGTAATAGAATAAACAAAGAAACACACATTTAATAAACATTTGAATGAATGTAAGAAACTTGTAACGGCTTGGTTAAAGCCACTGACCTATGAAGTCAATGAAGCATACTTACACGACATTAACTAACTCACACATAAACATTCACAAACAAACTCGTACACCCTTTCATACGCACACGCACACACACACACACACACACACACACACACACCTCAATCCAAATCCAATCACAAATTAATGCTAGGTGTTATTTTATTGAAAATAAGGATATTTTGTATTTGTACTGTTAAATTGATTTGGGGAGCGGTACTTCCAAATTTACATATCTGAAAATAAATCGGTATATTTCAATCCCTTATCGGTTATATGTCGTGATATTAAGAGTGGTTCTTTTTTTGTATATTTTTTATATCCTAAGACAAATGGACATCGCTATTTAGACCCAACTAAGCAGTGTTCGTACTATAGGTCCTAGAACACGAATAAACATACATACATACATTGTTATGTACAACATTACATTACATACGTTATTTAGAAACACCCAGACCAATTTCAAATAGACAAATTCTTGCATAAAAAACGCGGCGGCACTGTCGAATGTACTATCACTATGGGTATCTTCCAATTTATATTTTTGTAAGAATAGTAGCAACGTAGGTGACACATTACTAGTATTCACTATAATCCCTCTAGCTAAGCTTACATTACACACATACTTAACGTCCTTATTTCATGCTCCAATCATAACAGAATTCTCCGCTCTACAAACAATTTTCTTCTGTTATGCCCCACTCATACATCCACGTGTGTTCACTCTTCCTTTCTTATTCAATCTGTCCTCCTCTGGAGCGTTCTACCTCTGGAAATCAGGATAGCACCTAATTGCCTTTCGTTGAAAGTGAAAGTGCGAGCCCACATTTCGTGGAACCTAGCAGAATCATCACAACAGTAATATATGCCATTATATTCTCTATATATTATATGCCATTATACTCTCTCTCTCTCTCTCTCTCTCTATCTCTCTCATCATTTATAGACACTGTACAGTATATATTTATTTATTTACACTTTATGCATATTTGGTACATAGGCGGACTTAACGCCTGAGGCATTCTCTACCAGTCAACCATTGGGTGATGCAGAGAAAACAGGAAGTAGGTGCGTTTTAACTTAAGGTAAACGTAAACAAAATATTATCTATTGCACTAAATATACTACGTAAGATATTACCACTTATATAAATACCATACACATATATACCACATACATACATATACGCATATAACAACAATAGATGACAAATTATGGTAATATATAATTATAAATATATATTCTATATACTTACATAACAAGCGTTACGCTGCCCTCCGATCACTAAATTTTACTCTTCATATTTTTTTCATACCAGGCGCCTTATATGGAAATCGGTTCTTAAGGAGTAAACTCCAAAAATCTAAACAAGTACAGATTGTGTACATATATCTAATTAAAGGTAGATAAGACAAGACAATACTCTACAATATGGAAGTAAACATTAAAAAGAATGAGGGTGATTGCCCTACTTGTGTCGCAAATGTTTTTGTGCACTCTAAGTCATTCATCTTCAGTCTAATCTAAATCGTTCATCTCCATAATATATACTTGTTTACTTAATGAGTTGTTTAAAAAAAAGCCTAGGCACACAACAAATAGGCAATAACAAAAGTTTTATGTCTATGTAGGTGACTGAAGGACTAAGGACATAATACAAGAATTGTTTACAACTACAGCCATCTGATATCTATATGACACGTTTAACAAATGAAGACGGACGTTGTAATTCCCATTTATAAATTTTAGGATTCGAGGTGTGTTTAAACCGTGTTTAAAACTATGTACAAATCAGACGGGTTTGAACATTGATTTTCCTTTTATAATTATATAACAGACGTCGTCACAAGCTGCCTCCGAGTCAGAGTCAGTCAGATTACGGCTAGTCGAAACCACCTAGTCGTAACGTCAGGCAATTCAAAGGTGCGTGAATCCGTGATCGCGTTATTTCCCAAAGGTATTTTTAATTTTTTTATGTTACAGGGGGCAAACGAGCAGACGGGTCACCTGATGGTAAATAACTACCGCCGCCTATGGGCACCTGCATCTCAAGAGTCACAAGTACGTTGCCAGCCTTTAAAGTGGGAGTAGGAGAAATGTGGAAGAGGGGGAGAGGGTGGGAGGGCAGGGTTAGGGACTCCGTTAACCTCACTCACTCGGCGAAAAGCAATGCAAGCATTGCTTCACTGCCAGTTTTCTGTAAAGCCGTGGTATCACTCCGGTCGAGTCGGCCCAAAGGTGCCGAAGCATGGCTCTCCCACGATTAAAATTATATAATTATACATAATTTTATATAATAGAATACAAAACTTTAAACGTTAGTATTGATTTACCTTCTCAAGCTGCTTGAATGGAAATAAAACTTGCATTAAAGCAGTCAAAAAAGGTAAATCAATCAACTAACTTTTATGTGGGAGAGCCATGCTTCGGCACGTTTGGGCCGGCTCGACTCCGCTCGTTACCACGGCCTCAAAGAAAACCGGCCGTGAAGCAATGCTTGCATTGCATTTCGCCGCGTGAGTGAGGTTACCGAAGGCCCTAACCCTTCCCTCTCCCCTATTCCCGTCCTTCCCCTCTCCCCCCTATTCCCACTCTTCCCCCCCCTCCCCCTCTTCTCCTACTCCTACCTTAAAGGGCGGCAACGCACTTGTGACTCTCGAGTTACAGGTGCCCCTGGGCGGCGGTAGTCATTTACCATCAGTGACCCGTCTGCTCGTTTGCCCCCTATACCATAAAAAAAAAAAACTAAATGAGACATATTTGTCTTTTTGCCAGCTTTTACTCTTATCTTTGATCGCGTTAATATAGATTTTGTCAAATAATTCCGGTATCTCTCATGACAAAAAGTTTTCTAAATAAATAGTCCCCTATGTCCTTTTCTCAGCCCTGAAATTTTAATGATGATTGGTGAAAGCGTGAATGCTTAACAAACAAAACTCACTTTCCTATATATTGTACTAGTTATCATTAAGTAATGTATTCAATTAATATAATAATAACTTCACACATCTCACACACGGCTGTCTGATCCCAAACTAGGCAGAGCCTGTACTATGGTAACCAAACTGCTGATAAACATACTTATATATTTCTAAATACATACATATTATAGATAAATTACATCCAGACACAGAACAAATGATCATGCTCATCACGAAATTATTTGTCCTGGGTGGGAATCCAACGACCTCTGGCTCAGCAGTCAGGGTCGTCAGGGTCACTAACCACTAGACCAACAGGCCAGTCAAATTATATGTTTATTATGAAAGTTCCCTCATTTCCTATGCCCAAAACTTACAATAAGAATATGTAGTCTCAGTTAACTAGTCACATATCCGAGCCCATTTGGCGTGAAAAATTTCAACACGAAAATCCACTCGGAATACCTCGCTACAGTGTTTTGATGCTAAAAGTGGTGGAATGGTATTTTTATAGGATTGTATAGGCGCAAGATATCGGTTTTCCTTTTCAATAAAACGAATGTATTGGTTCATTCACAGATTATTGGAATACCTCTTTTCAAGCCCACTATTTACTGAAACTGCCGCAATTTGAAAACTTTATCATTATTAGGTTTTGGTGGAAGTGTCATGAATAAGGAATTGAAATTCTAGATATTGTCCTGTCACTACATCTAGAAGATAATTTGACAACGTTTTGATAAATATAACAGTAAAATTAAGAATGTATGTATATTATTAGGTTAAACTGTTTATACAAAAAGGCAAAAAATTATTCTGAAATTCATCTTCAAAATGTATGTATTAGGTCATTATCTATGTCATTCTTAGGGTTCACTATCCGAAAAGAAAAAAGAAACCCTTATAGAATCACTTTGTTGTCTGCCTGCCTGTCTGTCAATACCCTTTTTCTCAGGACCTCGTGGAGGCATCATGTTGAAATTAACATCATTCAACGTATGTCTGTGATCCCTTGAAGCTGTAAAAAAATCAAGCTTCTAAGTCAACGCATTCAAACGACGAAGATTTCAATAAATTTTAACATTTCAATTCTATTAAAACATAAAATAGGATACTTTCCATTGACCTAGAATCATGAAATTTGGTAAGAAGCAAGGTCTCACAGCCCAAGTAAAAATATAAAAGTTATATATTATATTGTTTTATCAAATAAAAAAATATTTGAAAATTGGAAAGTTGACTTTGTCATATATATAATATACATATAAATATATATAATATGGCGACGATGAGAGAGTATTTTTAGAACTGCAAAGCTAAGCTTATGTTTAAAAAAACTGACAAAATTCTTCAAGAATCGATTCCCTAGATGTACTACTACGTACATACAATTTTGTGCTTACGGAACCCTTGGTGCGCGAGTCAGACTTGCATTTGTTCGGTTTTTATCAAATTAAAAGTATTTCATTCTGGTTTGTAGACGTACTTGTAACGTAAGACTGGAACCGATGTAAATATTAAAGAGGGTTCTCATTACTCTAATGATAACATTATTAAAATAATAGTATATTTTTAGTAAGAAGTCTTTAATAAACAAAACATGTGTAATAAAACACTATCATCATAATATAAAAGTCGAGGATAGATGTCAAATAACAAGTTTATTATGGTCCGTTTTATTGTGACTATCCCACGGTTGTAAAACTAATGTGATTGCCTGTTATGTCAAAGATATTAGCTTGTTGTGAAAATTATTCTAGGTTTGTGTAGGCTAATTAAACATTCTGGTCTTCATATGGAAATAACATGTTTAAAGATTCATAGACTACACGAATGTCATACTAACTTTTAAACTTTCGCGTTCCATGACATAATCATGTATTTAAACGGGAATTAACGCGATCACGAAAAGGTATTACATACCTCTGAATTGGCTGACGTTTCGACCAGGTTGCACTAGCCGTGGTCACAGGCTGACTGGCTCAGCGGTGCACGCCCTCCGTCGTCGAGATCGTGAGGTTCTTCATCCACCCGCACATTTTTTTTGTGCACCGCTGAGCACATCTCAGTTTTATGGTCACACATTACGAGTATTCTTCCTCGGTTTTTTTTTACCTTCTTTGTATAATTTATTTAGTTTTATAAGACATCAGCTTATACGCTACTTATTAATTCTAGTATCGTCGCTTATGGATTAAATACTTTTAGCTAAAGTGATTTGAAGTACATCGCAATTTTTAAGATTTTATTAGAAAAAAAGACTTACTCATTACCCAAAATTATGTTAAATTTATTATTTTTCTTGCTGATCATAAATATTGTATAAATTCTTAGTGCCTAAATAACCCTGCAATAAAAAGTTCATAAACTTGTATTCAAAATATTCGTACGCCATTTCTACGTGGAATAGCCAATTGAGGAGTTAATATCGCAACAGATCGTATCAAAATCCGTCCAGAAGCGAACGCGACGAGTTCAAACTTCACCGGGTTTTAGGAATTACTTGAGAAAGTCCCGCTATAAATTTTCTTGAAACACTTCAAAGTATTTCATAAGGAAAATTGTAAATAAATTTGACGGTACTAGGGTTGACAAGGCACAGCTTTTAGTAATGACAATATTGATTTTCATACAAACGCAACGTGCCTCAATTTTGTTAAAAATACCGTTTTTAAAACTCTTTTAGATCTCGATATTCAGTTTCCGCGTGAAGTTTAAAATTGTAAAAGACCCTAAAAATACCTTTTTTGGAACCATAGAACGGTTATAGACATATTTCTTAAATTTGAAACACTTTTATTTAATTCAATTGCAATGTGATGAATATCATCATAATTTGTGGCCCTTTTGTCCAATGAAATCCATATCTATCTCTAAGTATTTTTTGTATTTTTAGCAGCTTGTTAATTTTCAAAACAGATACTCCTTTCAGGTTAAATCACATAATATTATGCAATTTTACGTCTTATGTGCAACTTTTTGTTTATAACATAAATAAAGTTTGAAATGTGTCTGAGACAAGTAACGAAATAGAACAACAATTATATAGTATAATAATATAAAAAATGCAACGGATATCAACGTACCCAATTTTTAAGCTAACATGTATTTTTTTTTGTTAAATTACATAGGACAAGTTCTTCTCATTTCGAACAGAAAAAAAAACTGTGTGGTGTCGTGGGACACCAGATAGGAACGTAGTTCCTTATTATAAAAATATTAATTACAAGTTCTATTCGAGGTATAAAGAAAATAATTATTACGGTATACATTTTTTATTATGATTTTTTTATCGATAAAAATCAAAAAACTAATTTACAAAATTATCTTAACACCTTTATTTTATTTACAATGATTTATAAAAAATATATACTAATAATTATAGCAGTCATTACGTAGACTATACATTAGACACTGTATAGCCATCATACTATAAATAAAAATAAAACAAAACAAAACTATAAATAAATAAAATAAAACTATAAATAAAAATCTTACGTTACGGACGTTTTTTGCCGGTTAGGGTACCCCTCCGCAATGCCCCATAAGGAACGTTCGTTCCAAAAAGAATCATTTCTATGGGATAATAAGTAATAAGTTACAGCAGAGCATAATAAGAAAGTTGTAAAAGTTATGTAGTTATTAAGTATCAAAAGTAAAACCAATTCATAAAATAAATTTTATGTTTTAATGTAAAAAACCATGTTCGACATACCATATTAAACGTATAAATTTTGTTTTAATTCTTAAGAGCCAACCCTAGTGTAAAAATTTAAGCAACTCGGACGGTAATCTTAAAGTCTGGTGAACGCGATATCGCCGTATTTACTCTACTACAACCATGACTCTTTGATGTTTTTATGTCTACGTTTTAAATCAATTAATAAAAATTCAAGTCCACAACATAGATTACCTAGACTTTGTAGTATAAATATAGTTTGTCCTTTTCAAATACGGTAATATTGAGGACAGGGAGCTCAATTGGAATGTAGGCCTTTTCAATTATTTGCTGATGAACAGTTTTATATTAATGAAATCGTATTAGGACCTAATAAAAATTCAGGCTTCTATTCTAACAAATTAGTAACTGTCATTTTGTAAATTGTGAGCTCTTTTTAACCACCTGATAAGCATTCGCAGCCTAGATGGTTAAACAGAAAATTTGTTTGATGACATTCTCAGTTCATATAAAAAAAATAATTCTATCAACGTTTAAGTACACTAAGACAGCTACAAAAGTTCTCATTTCGCGACTTTTATAAACACATCAACAGACATTGCTTTCTACAGGTCAGTAACAATAAGCAGTATTTTATTATTATAAAATCATTTAAGCGCTATTCACACATAAAGCGGGTGTCGGTCGGGCGCGAGTCAGAACAGGAGTGCGGCGGGTCCAATTTCTTGTATTTATATGGAAGATAACAGGCTGAAAGCGTGAGCGGGTCGGGCGCGGGGCAGGTGGTAAGCGGGAGCCGCGCACGCTTTCTCGCCGCACTCCCATTCTGACCCGCGCCCGACCCGCGCCCCCTTTACGTGTTAATTGCGTTTAAATTGTGTGGTAGTTTTGTTGGAAAAGGGCGATCATTGTACTGCTAGACTGTAACTTGTAAGTGTATTGAATCATCATTTTTATTTCACGTAAAATGCAAATAACTCATGCAAGCATACAAGGTTGAAACTTTTTATTACAAAATGTCATATGTCATGGAATATTTCTAGATCCATTATACCTTCTGCCTACGCGGATTGAGGCTTTCAATAGACGCAAATAGACAAATACTGAAATCAAATCTTGGAATATACAATACAATTCTAGTATGCAGAACTTAATAAAGGATTCTAGGCATTCATGATGATTTATATCATGAAAGCCTGCCATCAAACAATCTTTGCACTTTAGGTGTTTGTATCATTTGATATCAAAATATATTGTCTTAAAATTTTGAAAGATATAATTTTGAATTCATGTTTCTGTTATATACAAGATTGGAATTTCAAAAGTAAAACAATACTAAATTCTAAAGTATCCGGCATCAACAAAAGGTATCTGCACTATCCCAAGGGAACTTATATCACAAGACGTCTCTGAGTTACGCACGCAAATCTACGCAATACGCTGATTTGGTACCTCCACAACCACTTGCAAAAAATGAACAATGTACAGATACAGGCGTTTTCAACGGTAAAGCTATGTAAAAAGATGAAAGGTACTGATTTTTGTAATTTACCGGATACACATTTAAGTTATGAAGTATAATGTGTTTTAACTAATTTCATAGCCAACCTATTTTTCAAGTTATAAACTGTATTAGAACTTCAACTAATCAAGTGAAATCATTATAATTGAATTCCATTGGTTTAAAACAGAAAATCTGTCAAGTTGGTTAAAGGTGCTAATTTCTTTTCTTTAGGTAATTATCTTGGTTTAATGAAATCCTATCATTTTAATTATAATTTTAGAAATCCGAATAGTGTAGTAATTATTTAACTCGTTTCGTCCCCAAAAAAAAATAAAGGTGAGTAAGGTAACACACACGTCGCACACTGCTTATATATATAATAGGAACATCTGAATACTTTTTAATACCGACTGCTGGTGTATTCACAATCTTTTGGGCGGTGTGAAAGATTGCGAATATACAGGCAATCTAGACATGCTCAGATATTCGACGAAATCGTTTCTGCTTAATTGGAAAACATTCTAAAAAAGGAAAACTCTTCTGAGAAAGATGAACGACAACTCTTTGGATTACTAAAGAGGTGCCTTCCGATCTTTCCGTTTACATTGAAGTTTCAAGTGAAGTATTCTTTGGTAAAAAACAAGGAAAATAATATTCAGAAGTGTAACGTATCGTAATCCTCCGTTGAACTACGGCTTTGAAGTCTCATTTGACATTTACTCTCGTTAATACGCTATTCGTGTCTGTGTCAACTCATGTGTAAGTATATGTTCAAACGAAGAGAGGTCTCGGCATTATTTCGGGTTTATGCCATTTTATAAACGAGATAAAGCCTTCGGACGGCGGCATGAAAGAGATTATAATATTATCCTCAGACATGAAATTTTCCAAGAACACTTTTCAAACGGAAAATGTCACACATCATTGAGCTTAAGTTGGAAAAAAATAAGTGAGAAACATTGAACTTTTTCAGGCGGAGTAGGAAAGATTAAGGACATGAATAAATATATTTATGTTGCCATTTTGTCACATTCACATAATTTAATATTAGTGATAAGATTGAGATTGATGTAAGGAAACATATTTTCATTTCGTAGAGAGAACAATAAAGCGAGCATTCAGATAGTACAGGATGTGAAGGTATAGCATTTTAGTAGTGACAGCGATTATGTTTGCAATAGATTGTAAGGTCCCTGTCTAGATACCTAAGTCCTGGAAAATTTTAGTATTTATTTATTTTTTATCTTCACAAATGGAACAATATATCAGTATGACCAATACAATAGGCATTTACAATACATTTGTGAGAGACTGGTGCCCGTGATAGGTATTTTTACACCTGTGTTACAGGTCACCAGGCCCCCCGAGCTTTTATATTAAAACCTAATATTATATTAGTTACACAATACATAGATGAAGAGCAGGTAGCTTATTATACAGTAGTACAAGAATTGAACAATGACAATAGGCTAATTTTCAATGTGTCTGTGTGTGGGTGCGCGTGTGCGCCCGTGTTTGTGCGGTATGTGTTTGTGTGTGGTTAGTGTATGTGTGTGCTTTTGTGTATGTGCTTTATGTACTGTAGCATTCTCATTTTAATTAAGATAAATATTTTAAGGTCAAAAGATTTTTTGTTGATTGATAATCAAGTGTTTTTAACCAGGTGGATATCGTAGATATTGCATATGCTTTTCCGAAGTAGGTATATTGATAATTGTGAATTCACCTTATTATAAAGATATGATCCGAGAAAACAGTAAAATCTATGAGACAGGCTTGTATGAAGAGTTCTTGTTGGACATACTTTACCCTTTCTGCGTTTATCTTTCTTTAGATTGGGATCATAGACCATCTCAGTGTGTTTTTCATAATAATCGAAAGTATAAAAGATTGTCTTACAGTTAGAACATCCCAGATTTTGTATAAGTCCGTGGTTGGGTAACGAAAAGGCAGACCAGATCCAACCTTCAGAATAGCTCTTTGAGCCCTTTCAACTTCCAGGAGGTAGGTTTTACTGGCACCTCCCCATGAGGAGATACAGTATGTTACTATGGATTGACAAAGAGCATAGAATACAATTTTCATACTTAGTAAACAGTAACAGTAATAAGAACATCGATGTGGGGTTTGAATGTTAAGGTTTGATCTATGTATACTCCAAGATTAAGACTAATTACCTCAGTCCTTTGAAGTGTTTGTAGGAACATGTGGTTAGTTCAGTGCAAGTGTGCGCTATAATGGAAAGAAATTGTGGAGGTAAGAGGTTTTTTTTTTGGTGCAAAGGCAATAAATTTGGTTTTCTCCACATTTAAAGTAAGGACATTTCTTTTTAACCATTGGCAAACTTTGTCAAATCCACATTGCGCATTGTGAAATACATCTTCTTATGAGTTTCCACTAAAGAAAATAGGATTTTCGGTTAGAAATTTGCTTTCTATTCGTGGATCTAAAATGTGGGGCGAAATGTGTTGTAATACAACGCTGACTCTGGGTATTCGGAGATATATAAGAGTGAGATCGTTAAAAAATAGAAAATAAATCGTACACCGCCATGCTGCATGAAGTTTGATACTGAAAATAATCGGTTCCACAGAGTCTTGTTACTATACAATGTATTTATTACCTACCTTTTGAAATACAAACCATAGCAGAAACATTTCTTTTTTACAAAGCGCAAACGAATTTTATCGAATCATTCACTGTGTTAACTTTTTTTGTCAATTTTAATTAAATTTCGTTTCGTAAACTTTTCACTATTAAAATCTACTATATTCCACTAATTGCAAATTTTGTGCACAATTTAGCTTCGATGTAAGATTTATAATCCAAAGTTATTTTTCAATTACAATCAAATATTAAAACGGTAGGTTTATCTTCATTAAGGTTGAGGTAGACAGCGGGCGCGGCGGGACGGTGACGCATTATGAGCGGTTATTATGTACTAGCGGCTGAGTGACATCTTCTACATTAACTAGTACATTACGACCTGCTAACGCCACGTCGCTGTCACGTCCCGCCCGCAGTCTGTCTCAGCCAGTCTTTTGCTCTTCATGAATATAGCTTACGATTTTTTAGTAATTTTAATAATAAGAACAAAACATACACTTCTCTAAATAAAAACATCAAAATCTAGTTTACAGAAACAGTTTAGACTTTAGAGATCATAGATTATTGTAATCATCCAGTTACTGACCTATAGGTTAAGACATTGTATGTATTATTCTGGTATCTGTTATCAATAAACTTATTATTATTATAGACTAGCTGACCCGACAGACGTTGTCCTGTCATTCTATTCAAACTGGAATACTATACGCTGGGTACGGGTTATAATTCGTTCTTAATGCCAACAATGGATTTCCATGATGAAGTCCTTGATTCTGTAACGCAAAGAGAATATAATGCTACACTAGAATTATGCGATCTTTGTAAACGATATTGGCAGTGTGCGATCTGTCTCTTACTGTCAAACAACTGACAGTTATTTCAAACGTGCTTAGCAAAGAGTATATAACGCTGGGGCTAAGGTTTGTAGTCGTTAAGTTTCCTAAATTTTCTAAGTTTCTGCGCAATTTTCTTAATTTTTTTAAATGTAAGAACCTTCTACGAAGTATTAGAAAACATTTAAAAAAAAGATGAATGAAATCGGTAAAGTCGTTCTCAAGTTATAACGTGACCAGGAGAAATAGGGGTTCATTTTTATATATATAGATTATAGATTGATTATATTGACACAAACATTTGAATGAATGAGTCAGTCAGTGGTACACTTTCCATAATTATTCTTTAAAAAAAAACCAACTTCAACAAAATAAACTATTCCATAAAAGACATATATATGGTTTTCTCATGGATGCCATTCTCAGAACTAGGCCAAATTAAAATGAGACCACACGGGAAGCACCAGCTTTCAAATAAAAAGAATCATCAATATCGGTTCACCCAGTCGAAAGTTCTGAGGTAACAAACATAAAAAAAACAGTCGAATTGAGAACCTCTCTGTGTTGTGTACAAACATGACATGTTCGTCTGTTACACTACATTGTACGTTATTGTACAATAGACTTGGACAGAATTGGCACTGATTGTGAAAGGGGTATGACATTCATTGAATATTGATTTGTTGTAGTGCGTTCTGATTGTACAGTTACAGACACAAATGTTAAAATATATTAACTACATTTTCCGTACAGTAATTATTGCATTACAAAATTTACAATGAAATAAACTCACATTAAATTTATATTAGAAATGGTTAGAAAATGCTAGAACTGTCTCTTTTTAACAAATAAGTAGCATCCTTTTCAGTATATTATTTAATACTAGCAGCGGCCCGCGGTTTCACCCGCGTAAGTCCCGATCCTGTGACAATATCGGAATAAAAAGTAGCCTATGCGTTAATCTAGGTCTCCAGCTATCCACTTACCAAGTTTCATCGCAATCGGTTGGATGGTTGTTGCGTGAAAGAGTAACAAACATCTATAAATCCATCCATCCAAACTTTCACATTTTTAATATTACTGGGATTTTGTTGACAATTGAGAATTTACTTAACGAACTACTGTAGTAGAAATATTTATTGCTCATCAGTTACCGGCTTTTCTCACTATATTATGTTTCTAGCAACCCGCCCCGGCTTCGCACGGGCAGCAGAGACATCTTCAACAATCATCAACATATTTCAATCAACTTACACAAAATTTTAACAAACTATACACCTAAACCTTCCTAGTGAATCACTCTGTCTATTAGTGAAAACCGCATGAAAATCCGTTCAGTGGTTTTTCAGTTTATCGCAAACAAACAGACAGACAGACGCGGCGGGGGACTTTGTTTTATAATATGTAGTGATACCACCGCCACTTAATCTGCTAATGACAAAGCCATTTCGGTCACTATGGTTCAGAAATCAGTTAGTCAATCACAAATATCAATATATATATTTTTTTGTAAATGTATATAAATTGATAAAGCTTAATGTGATATACGTATTTTATTTGCATAAAATATGTACTTGAACTAGAAAAACTGGTTCCAAATGGCAGATACCAGGAGTGCGTTACGGCTTACCACTTCCAGGTAACCTTTGTAGGGACACAAATGAAAAATAAATGAGTATTTACATAAGGTAATGTAATTAATATCAGTAATAAGGTAATGTAATATGGCCGTGAGTTTATTTGCCCGATTTCTTCTCACAAGGCTCAACCATTTGGAAACGGGCGATTATAGATCGAAACAGGCAGATGTGATATTATGTTATCCATTTTTTTTTCTTTAATAATTTTACATTTGACGAAGCAAACTATTGTTGCGGTGACTCTGTGTGTGTTGATCTATAATTTTTAATTATAATAATTATTTATTAAATCGACGATTTCGAATAATTGATGGTCAATTTTATGAAATAAAGATATTGAATTTGAGTTTGAAAAGGGTTGGTACAATTCTATTACACTTTTAATATAATTTGGAATCCAAATAAATTTCAGTTATATTCAAATAATAAATACACAATTATTAGTTAACAAAAAAAGTGTGTGTGTAGTGCAAAGGCTTTAATACAATTTTTTAAAGACTTTTGTCAACGAAAGTACTTCTAACGCGACCAAATACTGAAGCATGTACAGTCACATCTATCACATCAATCGGTGCCACTATCAGTTGATTGACAATGCGTGTGTGCTTCGACTAAGTTTATTATTGATAAGAGTCACATCCTCGCTTACATTATGGGTTTCATGTTTCTGTTATATTGATATTTGAGATAAAATGTCTCGGTGGATAATAAGTTTAAGATATTGAATGTTGTATGAAGATATATCTATTTTAGAAATTTATATTTTCTTTTTTTAAATATCTATAATCCTGAATTAAAGTTCCCCTTAAGGTGTAGTAGAACACTGGTTAAAAAAATACTTACTACTTTTCTAAATAAGAATTTATTTTGAGTTAATTATATCATACTAGTACATTTATACTACTACAAACTTAATTTTATAATATGAAATGTAATTATTATATAAAAATACAGATACATATGGCTAAGACTTGTACATTTCGGATCTTTAACAAATATTTTAGGGTCAAAATTACCACATAGTTCATCCAAATTGTATCGTAATTCGCAATGCGTTTATTTCCTACAAACCATTAAAGTTGATCGAACATTTATCTTTCGCAAACACCGTGTTAAACTTTTAATACAATACTTAATAAATTAATAAAAATGACATTGACCTGTGACAGCGTTTTCAATATTTTAGGGCACACAGAAATTGAGTAACTCAATTTGTATTGATCACCATGGTCATGATCACGGTCAAGGTAATTTTTTTACCTAACCCATTAAGTGAAAATTCTGCATATTTTTTTTACTTTTATCTATATGAACGGAGGTACTTGTTTGTGAATGATTAATCTATTAAGTATCACTATATGTTAACATTACAAGCATAGATGGGTAATCACCCGGGTTTTTACCCAGTCGTGGATTTTAACCCAGGTGATTACCTATCTTTATAGAAGGGTAATCACCTGGGTTTTTACCCAGTCGTGGGTTTTAACCCGGGTGATTACCCATCTCTATTAACAAGTGTTTAAACGTTAATTTGGAACGCCGCGCGCCGTCACAAACGTGTCTTTTTTCACAAAGTTTTTGCCATATTAAACATTTTATACAATATCCCAAAATTACAAACATTATTATATAATAGTGTTGTATAAATGATGTAAAATTTTTAATATGTTTAAATAAAACAAAACTCATATATATGAGTTTTGTTTTATTTTACTATCTATACTGATCCCGACGTTTCAGTTGCTTTTCAGCAGCCATGGTCACGTGTAGACTAAGATGGTGGTCGTCTTATGTATCGAAGTGCAAAAATATCTCAAACTACCCGAAGTTTGTTGATTGTTGGTGTTACTATTTACGCAGAAACATATTAAAAATTTGACATCGTTTATTATTTAGTCTTGACAAAAACGACAATAAGAGCACATTGCCCTTTAGTTCAAAGTGATAGTTTTACTGGAGCGGAAGTGAGTGAAGTGACGAACACCTTGCTCGTTAGAAGCATCTAGTTCCGTTTCTGTGTTCTTATAGATAGCGAGACCACCAATAAAGAGAAGATGATCTATATCGTCACAAATCTAAAACATTTTTTTTTTGTTGTAGGGGGCAAACGAGCATCATCTGATGGTAAATGACTACCGCCGACGATGGACACCTGCAACTCAAGAGTCGCAAGTGCTTTGCCGGCCTTTAAGGTGGGAGTAGGGGGAGGGGCTAAGAGGGGGGAAGGGTTAGGGCCTCCGGTAAACTCACTCACTCAGCGAAAAGCAATGTAAGCATTCCTTCACTGCCGGTGTTCTGTGAGGCCGTGGTATCACTTCGGTCGAGCCGGCCCATACGTGCCGAAGCATGGCTCTCCCACGATAAAACTATGTAATAGTCCAGGTAAGTCACTTTTAATGTAGCTCCACTCCAGAAATGCATTAAATATTTAGAATATAAATAGTCTCAATATTTTAGACCATGTGATATATGAACGTTTAGTTTCTTTTTCAATATTGCTTCGTTTCTTTTTGACAAGTCTCTCGTTTATCCTCTCCACATGTATTATTAAAACCAGGATCCTTAAACATAAATTCGTAGATGGCTGATATTAAAAAAACATCTGTTGAATAAATTGTCTCTTGACCTTGATTTTTAGATCACACAACTAATCGCGCAGACTAATTAGATTAAGATTAAGCATCGATGATCTTTGTGGCCATAGTGCATTTGAATGACACGTGTCAGGAGTCGTGGGTTGCATTCCCACTCGGGTAAATATTTTTACGTATTAATATGTCTAATATGTATCTCTTTATCCGTGTTCTATAACTCATAGTGGTTAGTTAGTTTGGGTCTAAAAGACGCTGCGTAATACGTCACGGAACATTATTACTATATTAATGTTATCCCAAAAATAAAAGAGGACCTAAGTATTCTTCTTCGTATCGATAGGCCTATGTTTAAATGGGTATTTAGCTAATATTCAGCAAAAATAAAAGCAAGTAACATCAACGTTTAAAACATAGTGGTCCCGCCACTGTGGAGCTATACATCTTTGCAGAGTGGCGCAATTAGCGCAGTGATGCGTCGTCTGTCGACGGACGTCCGTACGCCTCTTGTGTTCTCACCACACGTTTGAGAAAAGAAGTAACGTAAACGAGTAACACATTTACGCTTCGTTTTTACAAAGAAACTTTACTTGCTCGTAAGTATTGATCTAGACTTTAATTTCTTTTTGCAAAGTCGCTGTTTATATTGTTAGGTTTACAAAAATAGATATATTAATTTGATATAAATTCGAAATATTGTATTCGTTTGTTCATGTTTGGGGAGTGGAAACGAATGTAACGGGCAACACCGAATGTTTACCCCGGAAGAACAGTAAATTTAGGCGGGCTATTTGCTCGTGGCCAGCATCGAGTTCGGACGTGTGTTTAAAAGTGTATTGAAATGGAAGAATATATATCTACCCTACAGTATTCACGTGAGTTTTATTGTACTGTCAGTTTTACCTTTATTTGAGATATCTTACAATATCTGTTTTAATCCCACTAATATTATTAACTCCCGACGCAAAAAGAGGGGTTTTATAAGTTTGACGTCAATGTCTGTGTGTGTCTGTCTGTGGCATCGTAGCTCTCAAACGGATGGACCGATTTCATTTGAAATTTGAGTTTTTTTCATTTGAAAGCCAGTTTCCTTGCGGAACCACCGCCGTCAACCTTAGCTTTGTTTGGTTAATATCGGTCCAGCAGTGTAAGAGTATCAGCTCGTTTCCAAAATGATGTAAAGCATTTTGTAATCGTTGAAGGGATTTTCGAGTCGGGGGTGTTTTAAATTTTAAATGTGAAAGTTTGGATGGATGGATGTTTGTTACTCGTCACGCAAAAACCACTGAACCGATTACTATGAAACTTGGTATGTAGATTGCTCTAGACCTGGATTAACGCATAGGCTTTTACTGCGATATTCCCATGGGATCGGGACTAACGCGAGTGAAACCGCTTGGCGCTGCTAGTATTATATAGGTGCTGCTAGGTTGATGGTAACACATGTTGTGTTAGGAGTATGCTCGTGTGGTCCGGATGTCTTAATAAAAGCTATTCCCGGATCACTCCTACTTTAGGCAGCTACACGCACAAAAAAAGGAGTATGTAGTCCGCGGTATACAATCAGCAAATGTTTAGATGGTTTAGACTTATGATTTTCATCAATATTTTACATTAATAAAAGTTCTAATAATTTCTATCATTATATTTTTCATTTAGGAGTTAATTACAAATTATGTATTTTCATATAATAGTTAACATAATATACATTATGGATGTATAATTTATGTAATACGAACCACGCTCATTTGTATTCCGAAAATCTGTACATAAACAGGCAAAAGACAAAATAGTTAAGTTCTGTTTGTTGACGGATTATATCGTTTTTTTAAGGTGCTTTTATTAACTTGACTCGTAACTTATTTTCTTACTTAACTTAATACTTAACTAACATTGAACAACGCTAATAGTCAATATCCTTTCCTTTTTTATCTTATAGGGGGCAAACGAGCAGACGGGTCACCTACCGCCGCCCATGGGCACCTGCAACTCAAGACTCACAAGTCCGTTGCCGCCCTTTAAGATGGGAGTTGGGGAAGAGGGGGAGAGAGGGGAAGGGTGGGAATAGGGGCCAGGGGGGGGTGAGGGAAGGGTTAGGGCCGCCGTTAATCTCACTCACGCGACGAAAAGCAATGCAATCAGTGCTTCACGGCTCTCCCAAGACCAAAATTATCGTACCTACCTAAATGAAATATTGTATGTATATGGAGTTCGGATGACAATACTAGGTATAATGTGTCATCTTGGATCTAATGATGAGGCCAGGAGGTGAATAGTGGAATTCTTCAGTGGCTACTAGTAAACCCCTCGAGTTTGGGCGCGTATGATTCGTTTTGACAAGTCCAACAGACCTGGCTTGGTAATGATGGTCTGATGATGTAGCCAGGAAGTGAATAGTGGGATTATATACTTATTTTTTAATTCAGTATGCCATAAAATGTGTTTATTTTTTAATTTTACTTAGCTGTAGTTATTGTTTAGTAGGTATTAACGAGTTTTAGTTAACAATTAAAATATAAACATTTTTTATCTATCTTCGTTAAAGTTTTATTTTTGTACTTCTAACTAATTCTTCTAACTAATTACGCTCTTATTTCGACGTCTATATAACTACTAGTACATATTTATGAAGATTTAATTAAAACAAACTGTAACCAAGCGAAAATATTACAAGAAATCATTATATTAAACAAAAATCCGACTGCGTTAAAAATAATAAAGTTGTTTAATTATTTTTTTTTTAAAAAGAACTTGTCCAATTTTAAAGTATCCAGTGACACTTGCGCTACAATCCAACGACGTCAATTTATCGAAATCGGTTCATTTGTTTAGTAGTTACGAGAGAATAAAGAAACGGACATACCCACTTAGATACAGGTCAAACACATAACCCTCCTTTTAGGCTTCACAGCAGTAAATTATTAGTAAATTAACCATTTTATTGAACCATTATGCCCTTGAAAAACAAGAAGCTCTTGTATTGGGAAAGGGGAAATAAAATAACCCTAGGCAGTCGGATACAAGTTTTAAGTGTGGAGGCTGTAAAAACGGTCGTAAAAGAGAGCCTTCAGAACTTATAGAGGCGGTAGAAAATTGTCGATAGATTGACAAGATATAATGAGACCAATTTGAAGGTCTTTTTATTAGTTTCCCTCCTAGTGTACCCTTTTTGAAGCTAATTTCGCAGACGGTGGAATGTGAAATTAGACATATTTAAAGTTTATATGTAGAAGAAGTGCAAAAGGATAAAATATTTAACAATTTGTGTTCAAAATTATGTGAAAATATGCGAGAGCCTGGATTTTAATAAATGAAGCCGTCAAATACCAAAGTTTAGCTTCCGAATTCATCAAAAAAACGCCACAAGTCAACATTAATTATTAATTGGCTTATAACAGTACTACACTTTATAACTTTAATAGACTTTAATTTCGCATTGAGTTTACCCGCCCATACCTTGAAGAGAAGAACTTAAGAACTTAAGACTGACTTTAGGATTTTTTTAGTTTAAGACTAGCAACCCGCCCCGGGTTCGCACGGGTAGCAAAAACATCTTCAACAATCATCAACATATTTAAAATAAATTTACACAAAATCTTAACAAATTATACAACTAAACCTTCCTCATGAATCACTCTGTCTATTAGATGTATGTTCATGCGGTTTTCATTAGTAGACATTGGTGAACACCGCATGAAAAACCCGTTCAGTAGTTTTTCAGTATATTACGAACAGACAAACAGATGCGGTGGGAGACTTTGTTTTATAATAGATATGTAGTGATGATGATACCTTTTTTTTATTAACTTGATCTTCATAGTATCAAAATGGTTAAACCTAAAAGTTTCCTGTTCGTTTTGAAGTCTCCATATTGCGCAAGTACCTCATAACTAAAGACCGCGATTGCCAACCACTATTAGCATAGTATAAGAAAGAGCGAAAAGTATTTAATAAATTAAAGACATCAGCAATCGTAAACTAAAACATACAGTTAAAAATATTTCTTAATTATTTTTCTGTTGCTTATTTGTATTATTCGCTCCGCAAATAAAAATGACATGAAACAGAACGCAAGCACTCCATTCCATAATTTCATAAGCAAGACTCGAAGCGTAATTTATATTCCATTTGTGGAATGCTCTTCTGTTTTTATTCACTTACAACTGTTTGGTAATTTTATCGGTATCCTATGAATAACAGAAGCTGTTGTAGCATCTTCAACTTTTGTGAATATAATAACATTACAGCGTTTGGCTTTAACTAAATAAAGCAATTTGGGAACACGATTCAAAAAGAAACGAACAAGGTTTCTTATTTCTGTATCATTTTCAATGGTTATTTTTAAAACTGTTTTACATTTAGCCACATTTTAAATATGAAATGAAGTTAAAGTTTTGCCTTGACCCATTGTTAGTATATATTTTCTGGCTATTTTCTTGGCTGAATGTCAACAAAATGTTACTATTCTCCGTTTAAAGCCAGTATAGATATTTTAGAGTGCTCGGAATTTCCGGCAACAGCCAGTTCAAGTTGATCTGCTAGAGCTAGTGCTTACACTCGGATCGGATATTGGATCGGGATCCTTCCGTATAATCAATATCCCTTTCGCTTGATTACCTCTCCCTTCTCTTCTTAGGTACTTACATTTCTATTTCAATATGCTCCCTGTTTTCGCATTTTAAATTTGCAAAGGACCCAGTTGACAGCAATAAGCTTACTATATTATGAGAGTGAGACAAAATTATATTTGGCAAAATGTGGGTATTTAATATGGGTATGCCTACCTCTTTGAAATTGGCAAAAGGGGCTGTGCTAATAATTTTTCTGTACTAAGCGGCAAATATTTACAGTAAGCGTCCATCGACCCCCGACGTAGCACTCGAAAACTACCGCCGCGCCACAGAGTCGTCAAATCTCACATTCTGACTGAAGTAACAGTTTATCTTTCACCTTTTCTGTCTCTCTCTCTCTCTCTCTCTTTCTTCCTCTCTCTCTGTTGACCACGTATCTGAGACTTATCATTATGATGACCGTTTATCTTAGACTGACAGACCTCATTAATAATGTGTATTAAATTACCAAGTCTCTAGAATTACATAATCGATTTATCTTCAAGTCTTCTTTTCTTGATCTTAAAGTTCTTATTACAAACTATAAAAAAATGCCAAGCAAGTTAAACACATACCGCATCAATAATCAGGCGATGTTCGTATTTGGATTGCAGTCGCCCGTGCCGGGAATCACAAAGTTCATTATTCCCATTGAAAACTGGCATGAAACACCGCCGCGTTTACTTTACTTTAAACATTGGCAGGGGTGGACTTAGCCCGCGGTTTGTGGTTTTGTAGCAACGTACTGGCAATCTAGTTTGAGTGAATTAAAAGTCCGAACAAATGAACCGATATAGAAGGAATTAAGTTGCTTTTTATAAATAATTGACCAAACTAGGCGTTTTTCAATTTATTTGGATCTTTAAAAAAACATTTTGTTTAAAAGTCGTTAAAGTTAGCGTTGTTTTATTTTCAGAATATAACAGGTGGGTTATAACTACTAAATTGTTATTTTTTTTTAAGAGTCAAAAGTGTGTTGCCGGCCTTTGAGGTGTTAATACGCCATAAGTTATAAGTACAATATTGTCATGATCTAATTACAATCTGGCAAAGATGTTAAACGGTTACCTTTGCCTATTATCACTTATATATAACACTTGTTTTATTAATATGCGTTTCCTATGAGACAAACAGTAATATGCTAGTAGTGCTCTTTATCTGCATTCTTCCGGGAGAAGGTACTTCTCCAGTTAACAAACTCCTTTGCCCTTACCTCCTGTCCTTTCTCATTTTCTGCCATTGCCTTGGTTCTGTTTTATTTGGGTTTTGAATTTCGTTATACTATCAACTTTTGCACCTTTCGCACTGTTAGACATAGTTGTTAGTTCATAGATTTACCAGCTCAGGTTCATATAACAATTCTCTCTGATGAAATTTTCGATTATACTATTATTTCTGGTTTTGTCAAACATGATCCGTCCCTGTTTCTCACATTCTGTTGCCTCAGGGATGCGAAGTTTATACGTTTCAACTGCTAAAGAAGCAGCCGTGCAAGCTATATTTTGATTGCTGAAATATACGGTACCTTAATTAGACATTTAGATCTTTGCTCAACATTTACTAACGCGTTCTAGTTTGTGTTAGCGAGCTGCATTGTTCTCGGAGTGAATTAGATTAGGTTGGTGTGGGAAGTGGCGATAAATGGAAACGCCACTGAAAATTATACAGATAAATTGTAGCCGGGTGAAATATTATTTGTGGTTAAGAAGTTAATTTGAAATCAAAATCAAACTGTAATTTTGCACTTCGAAAAAATTAAAATACTTTACTGACATGGTCTGACCGTGTCCTCAAGATCCGTCAGCTATCTAATCAAGTCAAAATTAATGGTTGTTTTTTACATACTGCATTCAAGGACACGGCGCGATGATGGGGTCTAACGGTTCGATTTTCTGTAGAATGGAGATATTTCCTTCACCCTATAGTTGAGTGGCATAAATACGATATGTATGAAGAAATTATAAAGTGATTACGATAACAATAGCGAACAAGTGTCTTAACCCTCATTTTCTGTCGCTTTCTAACGTTATGTAAACGTGTTTGATCACGTTTGTGGTTACTCTGGGTAATATTTTGTCAAATGGCGCGAAGCCTGTCTTGAATGGCAAGAAATTTAAATCTTCTGACGTATACGTATCACGTAAAAATACAAGAATACTAATAACAAAAAGACCTCGGTAAACAACAGTTCAGAATTGAAGCCTTAAGCAGTATACCGTGATTCCCTTCAGTATGGTACAAAAATTACAAAAAGGCAGCACTCCCTAGATCCTCGTTTTACCGGACTACCAAAAATATTATTAACAGAACTGGGAAACACAATGTGTATGTTACAACCACTTCAGTTCGTATAGTGTAACGAACTTGTTAAGGAGAAGTGAACCATATATGATGTGAAATACGAACCAAGTGGGGAACTATTGCTTTCTCGTACTTGAGTGTAGGATGTCTGTGATATAGTGGAGACAGATGTTTTGGACGTGTTATATAATATTTAATGTAAATGTATGATACATATTTTTTTTCACAATAAATCTGTCTCTTTTCTACTTAAGGGAATACTAATATATAATGTCAGAATAACCTGTAGAATACTGTCGTTAGTCCGGATTAGAAACCAGTGCAAATAACGTAGCCCCTCGCATGCTTTAGGAAAAAAAATGGGTATTTGCGATAGGAGGGGTTCACGCCGATGAAGTGGCTTCCAAAAACTTAATTTATGACCGCCTGGAGTGTAGTTATTGTAAACAAAATACTGTTTTTTATTATTTTTATTATATATCAAAATTTGAATGTTTTATTAATTTTAGGAATGATTTTGTGTTGTTTTATTAGTGTTGTACCACTGGTCCAGACTTCTGTTCTGTGATTAATTATATAAGCACAGTTAAGAAGTTATGAAAATCATCTCCACTACTTAAGAGTAATTAAAGGAATATTCTCTAATAATACCAGATTACGGCTACAATACTTTTATTTTTTATAAAAGTAGAATATCCCTATTTGTATTTATTAACTGCATTGTCACCCTACAAACAGACAATAATACAATTACCTCGCACAAACTTAGTTGCAAGTTAAACGCTCAAAGGCGGCATGGTAACTCAATGCGCGATACGTTTCACTTAATTCGACTCCTGGCTGAGGCCTTTTAGGTTGGGGAGCAACGTAATGTTTTTTTTTTATCTGGAGAAGTGGACTCAACACTTGGGAAAGAAAGTTTTTATTAAATGTTGCCGAGGAGTGCTTGAGAAAGTTTGGTAAAAGAAATTGCGGGTTTTATTGAGAGAGTTGTACATTTGCTACATTTTTCTTTTATTTTAAGAAGTTATTCTCAGATGTTCGTGGTTTGATTAAAAATAGGTTTGAAATTAAATTTAATTACATGTGGCATAGACTGACACTAATGAATTTAGATCTTACATTTAGATTTATGAATGGTTTGCAATGTAATTGGTATAGTTTGTGAGAAAGGCCCAGACAGTAGAAATTCTTTGTTTGAAGGGCCCGTTGGTCTAGTGATAAGTGATGTTGACTACTGAGCCAGAGGTCATGGGTTCGTGTGTGGGTGTGATATACCTATAATATGTATGTAGGTATTTAGTACTGTATAAATAGGTTTATCAGCAGCCTGGTGGTGGTAATATAGTAGAGGCTCAGCCTAGTTTGAGATCAGACGGCCGCATGTGAGGTGTTGAATTATAGCTTTGGCTCGAAATTCAGCAACGCTAGCGAATACCTAAAAGGTGCATGGAAACGGGAGAGGGACGTGAGTGTCACCGCTGGTATGTAAGTGTTAATGTATTGCTCACAATCCGACCAAGCCTGTGGTACAAAAATGTATTAATGCCACACTTTAAACAAAAACCAGCCAAGTTCGTGTTGAACTAGCATGAAGAGTGTTTTATTCTAAGAACAAACTTAACTTTGTAATTGAAGACTATCTTCTCCCACATATTCCAACTGCAAATGTAAGTTTGTACGCACAATAGTGAGAGATTAACCATGTTATTTAAAATAATAGATTTTTCTGTAATTTGGGAAATATCTATTTCTTGTATTTAAAAAAAATGTAGGCTTAGTAGTTTCGGAAAAAAGGGATGGTAAATTTTTATCTATTTTCATAATTTTCAAAGAAAAAACTATATTCAAATTTGTAACCTTCGCAACAAGCCCTTTAATTTGATGGCATACAGTAAAGATTGCAATATTTTTTTATGTTTTAATTTGGCTCTCAAAGGTGACCTCCATGTTCAAAATTAAAACTTTTCAAGACACGCGTGGAATTAAAAAATGCAATTTTAAAGAACAGTTTTAGTTAATTAAGAGCTTTAACTTAGAAAATGCAGCAGTAAATTATCGCTAGATATTATCATTTTAACAAAGTCCCCCGCTGCGTCTGTCTGTCTGTTCGCGATAAACTGAAAAATTACTGGACGGATTTTCATGCGGTTTTCACTAATAGACAGAGTGATTAATGAGGAAGGTTTAGGTGTATAATATGTAACCGTGCGAAGCCGGGGCGGGTTGCTAGTATTTGATAAAAGAATAACTCTTTAGTAGCTGCTCTAAAAACATTTATTGAGATGTGTGAAGTTATTATTATTACTAGAGATCCCGTGGTGGTCGAATTTCGACCATGGTTTATTTCATTGGCCAATATTACTTGACCTGTCATTGTATAGACTTTTGTACCATGACAGGTCAAAATATATACTGGACACTCATAGCTGTATGTACCCGTTTTTGAATTTTTTTAAACTTTGTAGCAAATATTGTTCAAAAGTTTTAGCATTCGTCACTTCGTCTCTGTATAAACTATAAGTGTGCGAAATTTCATACGCCTCCGTCCGCCCAATTTTCGTAAAAAGGGATCCAAAGTTTTCGCTTCACGTATTAATATATAGATTATTATTATTTCATGCAATACTTTGCACACACTTTTAGTATTACAAGTGATTGTTTTAAAAGTTACTTTGTGTAGTCAATGATGTAATAATGATAATACTCATATTTTCTCTTTTACTTTACTTTTACTCAAACTTTGCTATTTTAGGATGATAAAGTAAGAACTCATATTTTCTCTTTTACTTTACTTTTACTCAAACTTTGCTATTTTAGGAAGATGAAGTAAGAAACGCATCTTACAACTATACAATAAAGTGCTAACAATCTTTCACGTCAAAGACGGAGGATCTGCAGAGAAGAATTTGACCGTGCTTCCAACTAGCTCCAAACTGTGTCTGCATAGTACGCTGTGTTTCTTTTTTTATATACCACGTCAGTAGCAAACAAGCATATGGTCTGTCTCATGATAAGTTGATACCATAACATATGGGCTGTTGCAATTTCAAAGGGCTCGCAGCGTGGCCGACCCTTTACACGCAGGGAGCTTATTTTACAGCCGGAGCGTTTGTTCGTTCGAGTTTGATCTCTCCATCAAAATTATTAGTTTCGTTCACAGATAGCGGCAATTATATATCTAATAGGTATCACTTTTATTTATTGTTATCCAGTTATTTTGTCTATATTCAACTATGTTTAAAAAAACACAAAAAATATGTAAATGAATGAATTATTGTCTTTTTTATATTTATGGGATTAGCGCGATCAATAGGTATTATATACCTTTAAACTGCCCAACGTTTTGACCACGTTGCACTGGCCATGGTCACAGGACTCGATGATGGAGAGCGTGCACCACTGAGCAAGTCAGACTGATAACAGCCAGTGCAACCTGTTCAAAACGTTACGCAATTCAAAGGTATGTAGTAGACTGACCTGTTCATCTAGTGACCCTGACCGCTAAGCTTATAGGTCGTGGGTTCGATTCCCACCTGAGTCTGGGTGTTCTTTGTGTCCGTTGTTTGTATGTTTGTAAAGTCCCCCGCGACACAGGAGTAATTCCTAATGCGGGAGTTGTCTTTTTAAGAGAGAATAAGACAATATTAGACACGTTAATTCTCATATCAAAATCTCTCTCAAATTATATATTATGGAATGGGAAAGTTTAAAACTTAGTATTATAGTTTTTGCTTCGGCTTCTTCTTCTTCTTTAATGGAGTCGAATACAATTCGTATTAATTAACAGATTGACACAGTTTCCGTTATAAGGTTTGCAAATATTTGTAAAGATTTGTAAGAATATTTTATTAAATTATATTTAACGATTGACGATTACTTTTTAGTTGCGACACTTAAATAGCTCATGAGAGTAACAAATGTAACGGACACATGTCCGTTACATTTGTTACTCTCATGATTCTCTCATGAATCTCAAAGATTTGTAAGAATATTTTATTAAATTATATTTAACGATTGACGATTACTTTTTAGTTGCGACACTTAAATAGCTCATGAGAGTAACAAATGTAACGGACATGTGTCAATAATAATGCGGAAATAGCTCATGAGAGTAACAAATGTAACGGACATGTGTCCGTTACATTTGTTACTCTCATGAGCTATTTAAGTGTCGCAACTAAAAAGTAATCGTCAATCGTTAAATATAATTTAATAAAATATTCTTACAAATCTTTATGAGTTCTTAACGATAGATAGTGTCGTGATCACCACTGCTTTACCCAAATTACTCCTTCGTAACCAGACAGCTGTTTCTGGGAGTATGCCAAATGATAATATAATCCATTGACATGACATTGGCCTTCTGCATGTTGACGGTTCAGAGGAATTAAATGTAATAGGTACGGAAGAATGTTGGCAATCAAATATACTAGGATATTAATACTAGATACTAGTGTTGTAGTGGGTTTACCCGCAGTTTTTGACGTGATAACGTCTTATAAATCGATGAACGCCAGCTGTACGCACGTAAAAGCATGACTCATTGTCACGTTCACGACGTGTCACGTCACGTGCAAGCGAGAACGCAGAACAAACGATAGAGAGGCACGATCGGCCTTCAGTAATAATAATTCAATTCATAAAAGTATGCAATTTTTCATCAATGTTTTCTTTTGACGTTATCACGTAAAATTTTATTATCGTCCGTAAACCGACTTTACAGACAACCAATTTTTTTTTGTTTAAATGAAATAATAGAAAAATGGGATTGTCTAGGTTGCTTATCCGTAGTAAGTATTCTACTTTACTACGTTCGACGTTAGGAGTGTCTTATGGTTATGGCTTTTAGGCTTCCATACATTATTTACAAAGCCTGGATTTTTTCCTAACTATGTAATAAAAAACATTTTTTATTACATAGTTAGGAAAAAATCCAGGCTTGTTTTTTCCTAATTATACACTTTATTGTGTGTCAATATGATAACACTAAATTTATATTAAACTTCAGAATAAGAAAGCTGTACAAGAGGCGGTATTTTCTTTGTAATATTTCTACCAGGCCGCCTTTAAATGAAAACTTGCGTACATTATAGAGAGAGAGAGTATTTTTTTAAGAACTAGAAGAAAAACTAAATCTCATTTATTAGAAACCAGCTTTTGTCAATAGATTTGTTCGTGGGAGAGCCATGCTTTGGCACGTATGGGCCGGTTCAACCGGACTGATACCATACATTGCTTTTCACCGAGTGAGTGATGTTACCGGAGGCCCTAATCCTTCCCCCCCTCTTCCCCTGCTCCCACCTTAAGGGCCGGTAACGCACTTGTGACTCTTGCGTTGCAGGTGCTCATGGGCGGCGGTAGTTATTTACCATCAGGTAACCCTCGTTTACCCCATTCACCATAAAAAAGAAATTGATTCAGGTATACCTCGGGAACAGTACCGTTTTACCAGATGACAGGTACCATATGACCCTTTTATCTACCTTTGACCTATGACATTTTTTTATATATTATAGGGGGCAAACGAGCAGACGGGTTAACTGATGGTAAGTGGCGTCGCCCATGGACCCCTGCAACTCAAGACTCACAAGTGCGTTGCCGGCCTTTGAGATAGGAGTACGCTCTTTTCTTGAAGGTATGAAGGTCGTATCGGTGCGGAAATACCGCAGGCGACAATTTGTTCCAGAGATTGGTTGTGCGAGGCAAAAAAATTCTGGAGAACTGCACAGTGGTGGATTGCCAATTATCCAGGTGGTGGGGATGAAAGTTTTGTCGCGTTGAACAATGGCGAAACGTTGCGGCCGGTTTAAGTCCGAACAATTCCTCGGAGCACTCCCCATGATACATGCGATAGAGAATGCAAAGTGAAGCTACATCTCTACGCAACGCCAAGGGGTCAAGCCGATCTGAAATATCCTTGCAATCAATCGATGATTCTAGTTGCTCTCCGTTGAATGCGGTCAAAAGAGAGAAGCTGGTACTGGGGTGCTCCTGCATAGATATGAGGCCAGGGTCAAATACTGTCCCGATCTATTCAGCACACTAAGCTTCTTCGAAGCAATTTTTTTTTAATAATAATAATAATTCTTTATTCGCATTTAGTACAACGATATTATCTGTTACATTAAATTACAATAATGTACACGATATGGTTGCACAGTTTTGATGCAAATCTTAGAATTTAGAATTTGGCCTTACCCTCCAAATGACCGCTGAACTGGACTTCGCTTGATATATCGACGCCAAGGATTCCGATGCTGGCTGTGGCAGTCAGGGAAGTGTTCTCAAAGCGAGGTGACACGACAAACGGTATCTTTTTCGCGGTGAACGCGCAAACCTGCGTCTTCGTTGGGTTAAATTGGACTAGATTAAGTCGACCCCAATCAGAAACTCTTTCTAAGGAGGCTTCGATTTCAGACACAAGTTTGGATCGACTCTCAGTGACGTTTTCATCCACCTTTGCCCCTTTTTGTACCCCTGGCAACGTGTATGCAAAATTTCATGATGATCGGTTAAGCAATTAAGGCGTGGAATAGTAATAAACAAACAAACTCACATCCGCATTTCTAATATTAGTTAGAATTTAGGTTTACTACAGCTGTCTTTCTAAAAATCAACCGAGACAAACATGAAAAATAGATGTTTAAACATGAAGTTTTCCGTGGCGAAATAAACGCTAAATCATTATATCCTCTTCAACACTATACAGTTTTAACAAGTGCCTTTGGATCATTGAAGAGTCAAATACTTTTGTCATAATTATGTATGATTAATGCTTTGTTAATTGATATAATATATGCTTTGATTTAAACGTACGAACTTACTTGGGTACTTGAAGTACCCCATAATTAGTATCTATACTGAATTACAAGTAGTACTCATGCAGAAAATATCTCATAGCTTGGTCCTAATCAATCAAAGGTTCAATATTATAATTGATGTGTTATGTAATTTGTGAGAATCATAGTACAATAGGTGAAAGATATAATACATTGAAAATAACTGTTTGTGTTAATTTTGACTTCATATTTTAGATGAGGTTCAAACTTACTGTCTTATTATTACAAATCAGTATGATGGGTTTTATTTTTTAATTTTTTTTAAAATAAAATACAAAATAAAATTATGTATTTATACGGGCTTACGAGATCACAAAATAGATATTACATACCTCTGAATTGCCTGAGGTTTTACCACGACGAACGCTGAACGCGAAAGTTTAAAAGTTAGTAAAATTCAATTAGTTGGGTATTTTAACTATTTAGACATTATCAAATATCTAAAATGTACGGCGTCTATTAATAAGTCATATATTTATATAGAGGTGATGAAACCGACAAATATTGCGCACGCTCAGGTGAGAGTCGGAAGTGTATCGTGCCAGCTCTAGATGCTCAGTGAGTCACTGGCACACCTGAAGTACAAAGATTATTTTGAACTATAGTATCGCTACAATACTTTAGATACGTGAGACTTTTTAAAGTTGAAAGTTCTTAGGTCTCACTGACATAGAAACAGCTGCCGCATTAAAATTCTACAGCGAGTGAGTCACTGACAAAATAAATTAACTTTGCCTTACCTCCTTCAAATTTAATGAAATTTAAGGATATACCTTGTAGAGGATAACATAGCCCTATTGTTAACTGAAATGCTGCAGGCTTCTAGCTTTATCCACAACGAAGTTGAAGGGGGGTCAAAACGTCCTAATTGGCTTCGAGAAAATTCTGTACCTTTATTTTTTTTATCGACTTGGCGCGGGCACTGCCGTGCCAGAGATACCACGAACCGCGAAAAGAAATTATGGCAAGCCGTTTGTTTTCTCTGTTTTTCTACAACGATGTACCGAAATTGGGGTCATAATGCCTCTGTTTATCGTATCTAGATTTACATCGTGTTAGGATGCGAGCTTTAGATGGTCCAGCCTAAAAAATATTTTGACATCTTCGAATGAACTTATGTTAAGTTCTCATTGGCTAATAAAGACTTATTAATAAGTGAATTGGGCAGGACCCTCAAATTATTATAATATTACCCACTACTCTCTGATAAGTATAGTCAAGATGCAGGTGAACAAGAAGAATTTGGCAGTAGTAACGCAGTACGAGTAAAAACGAAATAAACGAAATGCCATCTCCGCCCTACGGAATGGTCTTTTCTTGACGACACGTCTAAAGAGACGTGTTCGCAGTTACGTAAATTATAATAATTCTCATGACTGTATACTTCCGGTGGTGTGGTGTGTACTATCGTGTAAAGATTGGAATCGTTAGACAAGCTATATTCACGAAAAAAAAAGCCTAAAGCACGTTTAATGTTTTCTAAAAAGTTCGCATTCCAACATATGTTCTACAAACTATTCTGTTTCTGAGAAAGGCCTTCAGTCTAATGCATTAACGTACGCTTTATTCAATACTTGGAATTATTATTTACTTACTTATCATTAATCATTCAACAAAATCCTACAGGTCTTAAAGAAGACTTCACTCAAAATATATTACCTGAAAATTACACTATATAAAACCTAATTTACACGTCCACAAACTCCAATAAATAGCCAGTAAGGGAAAAAAAGCAATAAATCTTACCTCTTGACCGAAAAACGAACAGCAAGTTGTCTATTCTCACGTCCACAGCTATTTTGCAACACTGGTGGCGCACCTAAAAAAAAAGAAGTCCATACAAAATGTGTAAAGAACATACTGTACAACATTTTCTATTAAAAAAATTCAAAATTCTTGAATTTTTTTAAGGCTTAACAGTTTTGGCCCTTTGAACATAAGCAGTAAACAGTCTTGATATTTAGCGTTGTCTTATCATATACACAACTTACATATAAGTCGAAATAAATAGGTTTTCTATGACTCTCTTTGTCTCAAATGTTTGAAATCCTTACTAATTTTACGACTTGACTGATTGTAGGATATCACTGAAGGCAACGGATGACAGACATATTTTATTTTTATCTTTTGTATTTGTTAAAAGACAACTCCCGTATTAGGAATATTGCTGTGTCCAGGGGCTTCACGAAGACTTCACGGACACAAAGAACAGCTAGACTGGGGACAACTATTTGTGGATCACACAATTTTTTGTCCCGTGTAGGATTTGAACCCACAACACTCGGTGAGGCGTACAGGCGAGGTGACCACTTAAACCATTGCACCGTCCGTGCAGTCATATACTATGATATATATTATATAGGTATTACGATAACAATATTGTTTATATTGGTAACAGATAGTTCACAAAGGGAAGGGATATCGCTCGAAGCTAACGGGCTTCCCCGAAACACGCACGTGTACATCGGTTTTACTACTAAATATAAATGCGAAAGTTTGGATGGATGGATGTCACCGTGTCAAATCCCACTAATATTATAAATGTGAAAGTTTGGATGGATGGATGGACGTTTGTAACTCTTTCACGCAAAAACCACTTAACTGATTGCGATGAAACTTGGTATGTAGATAGCTTGAGACATGAATTAACGCATAGGCTACTTTTTATTCCGATATTCCCACCGGATCGGGACTTTCGCGAGTGAAACCGCGGGGTGCTGCTAGTGTAAAATAAAAAGAAGTGGATAACAGATAATACCATATCTGCCTGTGTCGAACTATAACCGCTCATTTCCAAATGGTTGAGCCTTGTGAGAAGAAATCAGACAACAATATCACCATTACAACAATATTGATCCTAATGAATATTAGGATCATGTGAAAAACCGACTTAGTCTTTGCGCGGACTTAATATGCAAATGTAAGTTGATTGGAATTGTTATATTGGATTCAGCTCTGTTGAGTGAATTCTAATTTCGCAGACTGGAATTATGAACGAGAAATTTTCAATAAACATACAGTACCTGCCGCAAAGGTATTAACTATTGCCACAGAATACATAATAATACCAGTACTATTACTGACATTTGTGTACCTAAACACTACGAAAGTTAGCTCTCAATTAATTTTCAATCAAGAAAATCTTACTGTTAACATGTTAAAATTAATGTTCCTTTATGTTGGTTACGTAATTAATCTTCTCTTTTGAGTTGAAGTTACGTAAATTAATTTGTGTAAACTCACGTGTACATACATATTTAGTTAAGTAATAAACAACTAATGGCTGAGGCTTAGATTAACGAGAAGTGCTTACTTAATGCTTGTGAGTTCTAAAACTTTGGACTTGGTAAAAATAATGACAATATTGGTACATTATTTTCATTCTAACAGCCTTAAGGCCGATTCACACATATCAGTGCAGTCACAGTTCCGGCACAGTACCGCCACCGTAGTAATTATTCCTTCATACATTCTCTATGAACGCATCCACACCTGTCAGTGTCAGTGACGGCACTGTCACTGAGAGCACTGTGCCGTCACTGACACTGACAGGTGTGGATGCCTTCGTACTGTGCCGGAACCGGAACGGAAATCAGGGGCGGCATGATTCGGAGGGTGAGAAAAAAAAAATTGTTCACATTATCGAATATGCTTCTTTTATTTAAAAAAAAATTATAATTAGCTAAATTTATCTAGTACAATTCTCGAAAAAATGGGAAACATTTATAAATTAGTTTTTTGCATTTATAAAAAGAAATAATTATCATAAACTTTGTGTAAAACTCTCAAGATGTGTTGTTCACGAAAAAAGAAAATATTTATTTGCACATTCACTCTTTGTTCCGGGTGTGCGAGAGGCACACCGGGAACAAAGAGTGAGAGAGTCTACACGGGAAGGAGGGCAAGGCCCTCTGCAAGCAATGGTCTGATTGAAGTCTGTCTGCCAAATTCTGCCAGGGTTCTCGGGGACTTCCTCCCTAGGGTATACCCGAGTCCCTTGCAATAGACTCACTTGTGACGGAACACCGTGTGGTTTTAGTCGGTTCGATTCTGACATGACCCGTGGGGGTATTTACACGCACAAAAAAAAAAGATGAGGTTGAGTTATTCTGAAGTAAAGGCTTAGTTAGGTTAGTTGACATGATTTGTAGGCTAAGACATTGCGAGCAATGTATTTTGAATAAATCAACTGTCATTGAAAAAAAAATGGCAGTCATGGGACTCTGGCCGGACCCCCTCGGGCCGTCACCCCGGTGGGGCGGGGTGTCGGAATCAAACTAACTAAAACCACACGGTGTGCTTTATGGCGCCTTAAAGATCCGGAAACAGTTTTTATTAAGACATTCGGACCCCTCCTAGCGCCAGCCCGCAAAAGGGCGGGCGCCACTTTAAGGTAAAAACCTCTCAATTAGGCGACGTCCGGGCACACGCGGACGCTTAGGGCGGTATGAGGCGCTGGAAAGCGCGCCTCCATCCCCAGTGGCTAATTAAGGTCATCACACACTATACCGTCACCGTGACGTGACCGTAAGCCGAGTCTTCACTGCAGTAGCAGGTGACAGGCGGGATTCAATTACCTCCTTGCGACCGAGTGCATGTACTTACCGAAGCAGCCGTGTTCGGAAAGAACCTGCGTCAGGCGGAAAGAAAAGGTCCCGTGCTGCTGCCCTACCTACTCGACGATAACCGGCTGGAGCACCTCCATGGCCGCATGGCGGCAAAGCCAGCATGTGGAGCCTCCAACCGGGACAACCAACGAGCTATGGTGGCTCGGTGAGCGGCCTCATGCCATTCGCGTACCTCTTCGGGCGGGGGCCGACTGCCACTTCCCACTCGAAACTCAACTGCCCGCCGACATACTTCGGCGAGCACTTCCGCCTCAGTATAAAAGAGTCATTTCATTTATTCAAAAATTGTATAACGAAACTTCATTCATGTTCTAGAAAATTTCGAAAATGGGGCGGCATTTTTACAGTGCCCAGGGGCGGCGCTAAGGTTAAATCCGGCACTGGCCGGAACTGTGCCGGAACTGTAACTTCACTGATATGTGTGAATAGGGCTTTAAAGTTACTTGTATTTCAATTATGATACCAATAACTTCGATTTAAATTTAAAGTTGATTAAACTAATTGGTGGTTAAAAAAATACTATCATTGTCATCGACTTGTCCTACTTCGTCTTTTTAAGAAGATAAACGAGTTATAATATAATCAACATATTAGAGAAGGACAGACAGACAAAGTGGTAAGTGTAGTAAAAAAAGCTTATTCCATAAAAAAAAGTTTCTGCTAGTTATATAGACCAAAATGGTAAAAATAGAGTTTAAAAATTTGAACTATAGACCGGTCGAATTTCAGCTTTCATTTCAAATTTAAGAGACTTTGAATATGCCGAAAAAGTTAGCCTTCGCAAACAGGAGCTCGGAATCTATATCTGCTGTAATTAAACCAAAAAAACTATCAGGAAACTTCCAAAGCGACCAAACGAAGCCTGTTTGAAGTGGGCATTCATTTTGAAAGCTAAAAATGTTCCCTACTTTATTGCTTACGTAGACAAAAACAGTGCAATTTATAACACGCTATAAGGCATTTCTCGTTTAAATGTTAAATGTTCCTTGTTATTGATGGTTGTTATTGTAATACTGTCGTACGCTGTGTGTGCCATTATGGCGAAATGCTGGCGACATTTAAACCCTTCCTTTGATATAGAAGGGGGGCATCCAAGTAATGCATAAGCCTTCAGCCTTACGATTCAGATGAGATACATCATTACTCATTACCGAAGTAGGCACAGTCCTAATACGAGTGTTTTTAACTTAGGGTGGAGCTGTTATCGAGAATACTAATAATACCTGTTTCACATTATCAGTACTGTCAATAAGAATGTTTATTACTTTTATGTTACTTTGAGTTTTTTTTTTAAGAATTTTATTATTATACGTTAGAAATATCAAACATTTTTTTATTACTATCCATCTTTTCGAGTATATAATTTAGTGCCGTAGATCAACAATGAAACAACGTTTGTGACAGTTATTTACATGGTTTTGTTCAAAAAATTTAGACTTTAAGAAATTAGTAAATAATTCTTTCAAAAAAAAACCGACTTCAACAAAAAAAAAACTATTATATAAAAGACTCATATATGGTTTTCTCATGGATGCCATTATCAGAACTGGACCAAATGGAAATGGGACCACACGGGAAGCACCAGCTTTCAAATAAAAAAAGAAACATCAAAATCGGTTCACCCAGTCGAAAGATCTGAGGTAACAAACATAAAAAAAAACCAGTCGAATTGAGAACCTTCTCCTTTTTTGAAGTCGGTTAAAAAGTTTAACTTATAAATTAAGGCATATATTTTTTTATTTCTATAAACTATATAGATATGACTGGATCTTTATCTTAAATAAAAACTTTTATACACATTCTTAGTCTCCTTTGATATTTAGTTGAAGATGTTATTAATTAGATTTAGGAAGTAATATTGTGTAACGAAATATCGATCAGAAAACTATAGTAAAGCTCATTTAAAGCAAGTGTAAAACGATTGCTTTTTGTTCTTTCTTAATTTAAGTAAAGCCATGTATTCACTAGGGGACATGTTGCGGAGACACATCTCTCGACTTTCACGTGGTATGACTCGACTTCGTGGACCACTATTGCTTGACATTTGCCTTGTCCATACTACCCACTTGTCATTTAGATGTCGCCCGAGGAGTTAATTGGTGTATGTTTCGCGGAACATAAAGCAATACGCGTTCTCATTAATCAAAAGCTGTCCTGCGATTGTCGAGGAACACGAAAGTCAAGTGTGTCCACGCTCGTAGAGGATCGACTTTTGAAGTGTCCCGCGACACGTAGATATAGCAGGCAACATCGGGCGACATAGCGTGCAACGTCACGCGACACGTATATTTTGAATCGGGCGACAAATCGCAGGACAAAATGTTCCCTAATGAAAACGAGGCTTTAATATTTAAAACAAATTTATTACGTGTTGTGTAAAGAGGAATAACAAGAACATTGTGTTTCAGTGTTTCTAAGAATACTAAAGCCGCTGTCTGCTAAAAGATGTATACAAAGGATGCAATGTTTAATTAACTGCTACCTGCAGCGCTCTAATTTAATTTAATACTCGCATTTAATTTATACAGAAAAAATATTATATATTATAAGTAAGTATTTCACAAACATTTAGACTGTACTATCTGGATTACTGGCAGAGTAATGTAAACATTTTTTTTAAATAATATTCTGGGTCATTTTTTTTATGGTATACGGAGCAAACGATCAGACGGGTCACCTGACGGAAAATTACTACCGCCGCCCATGGGCACCTGCAACTCAAGAGCCACAAGTGTGTTGCCGGTTGTTGTGGGAGTAGGGGAAGAGGGGAGGGTGGGGGGGGAGAAAGGGATAAGGCCTCGGGTAACCTCACTCACTCGGCAAAAAGCAACACAGCATTGCTTCACTGACGGTTTCACACCAGGCCATGGTATCACTCCGGTCGAACCGGCCGATACGTGCCGAAGCATGGCTCTCCCACGATAAAATATCAGAACATTAAGAACGTTGAATCATAAACAGTTGGTCTAAAAACCCTTGACCTAGTAACATGTGGCCCCTTTCAATGACGTAAACTTGTTACAGACATAGAAAGTATTTTTCTAATGAGTCGCATACCATTTCATGTGAAAAACTTTGAAGTTTACGTTTTGTCTTGGCGTGTAAAGTCCGTAATTTATAATTAAAACCATAATGAAAATTATTTTATACGGTATAGAGATGTTGTCATTCTCAAATGGTCGTGGCGTTACTGATGAATTTTCGAATTTAACGACCTGCTCATAACAAAATTAACTGTTTCGTTGTCATGTGGAAATTTTCACCTGAGGATTTTCCGTAATGTCCTCTTAGGTTGACTAATACTGCCAACCTAGAGCTGGTTGGAGAAGATGTCAATTCCGGCTTTTTTTTCATTGTGCAAACACTGAGTAGGTACTTCAGGAGGATCGGACAGATATTTTTCCAATACAAACCTATTCCTAGTCTAGTAATTAGGGATATTTAAAATAGGCAGTCATGGGACTGCCGACAGAAGTGAAAACTTAAAACGACGTGTCGCGTCAACGAAATTTTGAATAAAGGTTTTCGCTATTGAGCACTATAGGCGTTATAAATTTTCACCTTAATTACAATTATGTTTTTGTTTATTTTACCATATGAATTGCGCACACAATAAGTACTTTATTGAACTAATTATATTTTTAAACATTAACCAATAAGGAGCTGACAGAACTCAATGTTTAGATTAGCGCCCTCTAGTGGATCTATTATGTATTATTAGCGTGACGGTCACGAGTTCAGTGTTTTTTCTCCATAGCAAAAGGGCACAACGTACCTTTAAGTTTTCACTTCAAAAAGTATTAAAAAGCATCTACTGACGTTTATTACAAAACGGTGTTATGCGGTAATAGTAGCGGTAGATGTGCTATTGACTAACAACTGTATCATAACAATACGTAATCAGTGTGATTACAGTGCACTGAGATTAATCTAGTCATTGTTACTCCTAACTACTGGCATATAACTGATTGCCTTATTATGTTAATAGTACAATCAGCATAGCCAGAATCAGGAACAATAAGTGATGTCATATGTCATGTGTTTCCATTTATTAACTTGATGTCATTTACGTAACTTTAATAGACACTAAAAGTGATAAAAATATCGAAAAATATGTAATTTTTCGGTCAATGAATCTTAATGACATTTTTGTTGCCTTTGTATTGTATGGTGTCGTCAATTAATGGGAATATCGATGTCATGGTTAACAAATAAACTAAAAGATAAAAATGTTGTGACCACACAGACGTCAAAATAAAGACCTTAGTTTAAAATTTCTAAAATTGCATTATAATTATGGATTTGCTAGTGAATCAATCATTTTATTCGATTCCAGTTATTAGACAAAGTATTTCGAGAATCGTTTCAATTACACATAGAAATCGTTTGACTTAATTTTGAGTCAAGTTTTACACTAATCCAGTCTTTTTATTTTTATTTTACGACTTTTAGCTATTTTGGTAAATGGCAATGAAATACCTACAGTGCAGGCTATCTTGATTGATTTAATCTCCCAAGACAGAATTCATCTTACTTATATTACAAGGCGAAAGTTTGTAAGGATGGATGGATGTTTGTTACTGTTTCACGCAAAAACGGCTGAGCTGATCTGGATTAAATTTGGCACAGAGATAGATTATAGTCTGGAAAAGCATATAGGCTTTTTATCTCGGAAAAATATACGATAGATTTGAATTTCTTTCAGTTGTGTATAATTCACTTTTTTACAAAAAAAAATTGTAGTTTTTTGGTCTAATCTCTGGGATTACTAAATGGATTTGAAAAAATTTTTTTTTTGATAGACCATACTTTAAAGAAGGTTATAGGTATTAGACATCACGCTACGACCCTAAGGAGCGAAGCAGTGATCGTAGGTGTGGAGAAGGGCTTGTTAAACATAAAGCTTGGCTATAATTCCATGGGTCGTGGTTACATTTTATCATTTGTAAATCGAAACATGAATTTTCTTTTCCAAACTACACCAAATTGTGACATCGTGAAGAAATTGTTACAATGTTAGTTAAATATAAATGAAATGTTAGAAAGAACAATCTTAAAATAGACATGTCGCGCCTGGGCACTATCCAATTTCACACGCACAGCAAAAAAAAAAACAAACTTGACACATTGTGTAATTACTAATGGCACTAATCTTCACTATGTCACTAACACTTAATTATAATAATAACACATATTTTTTCGTTGATTAATATTTAAAAAGGTTGACACGTATAATTTAAAAAAATAACAATTGATAGTTTTTTTTTTGGTTGAAAATGAATTTGATTATGAGTGTTATTTTTTTAAGAACCTTTTAATTGGTTACTTACTGTAGTGCGCACGCCTAACGCAAAGATACTGCTTCCATTCCACTCATCGCGTTTCGTTCGCTAACTTCTAAAAAAAGATGGTCTAGTCATTCGTGTGGAGTGCGGCACTACATATCGGGACGTCATTGAAGTGCTTTTTTATTTCGTGCCACTGCGTCTAGTTTCTTTTAGAATTTGTACTTTCAAATGTTGTGTCATTGTAAATAGGTTATGTTATTAGTGCAATTTGGTTGTCAACGCGTTATAAAGTATTTAAAAAAAGAGTTTTTATTACATAGTACACAGTGATTTACTTTTTATTGACGACGTAATAATTTGTTAAGTTCTCAAAACTTCGATTATGAGTTAGTTATAATCAACTTTTTATGTCTTATTGTGATTTATTATTCTCTTTTAGTTTTAAGACTTTTTTTTCTTCTCCAACGTTGTGACGAAATATTTCTGGAAGCTTCATAAAATGTGCAATTTCGTTTTTATTAAAAGACTTCCGTAGCTCTTTTATTGGATATTTTAAATAAATTAAGCTTACGAAATAAATATTTGTGTTCTGTAATAATATTATGTAGGTATTCAACTAGTATGTATTCCGGGCATAATAGCATCTGGTGTTATATTCAATTCTAAACATGATTTTATTCAGTAACAAAAGATTACAAAATACGGCTAATATTTAATATTAGTTTTATTCATATATATAAAAATCAATGCCACTTTTCGTTGTAATTTTATACCTCAAGAACGAGTTCACCTATCCAAACCAAATGTTTAGGCTTTGTTCGGACTATTTAGTAGATGGTTTATGTGAAGTTTGCACAAAAAAGAAAACTTAACGAGGGACTTACGCGGGTGAAACCGCGGGGTGCAGCTAGTTACTTCTAATTTAAATGACAAGTCCTGATTGGTTGGTAGTAGGATAAGGGTGTCAATAGAGGAAGGCGGGCCTCTAAGAACCTCACTCGCTCGGCGAAACACAAAGCAATCATTGCTTCACGCCGATTTTCTGTGAGGCTGTGGTATCACTCCGGTCGAGAAGGCCCATACGTGCCACCTTTTAGGTCTACGAGGATAAAAACCACTTGGAAAAATCAAAATACCGAAGTTGTGTAACCTTCTATCTCAATACGACTTTAATTATATTAATGTGTTTTAATTCGATAAGTAATGACTTAGGCACAATGTCTCTTACAAAAATAGGCAGTCATGGGACTGCCGACAGAAGTGAAAACTTAAACGACGCGACGAACTTAAAACGTCACATTAGCAGGTTGGTGACATTCATTAATAAGGAACTGACAGAACTCAATGTTTATATTAGCGCCCTCTAATGGATATATGTGTATTATTTGCGTGACGGTCACGAGTTCAGTGATTTTTCTCCATAGCAAAAGTGCACAAACGTGCCTAAAGAAGTTTTCACTTCAAAAAATCAGTTCTAAAACTTAGGAATATGCCATGTCTAATTTCTTGATAGGGTACAACTGCTCTCTCATATAACTACTAAAATAACATATTCATAATTCTTGGCAAAGGTAACAGTTATTGCAATAAGATGTTGGCTATAGTTAGTGCACAGGTGGGAATAGTCAGGTAATGATTTAAATCACCTGGCGAGACGTTTTGTGTAAGCAAACTCGCATTGTGATGCAAATGTCCCTTCATCGTAGCATTGAATCGAAATCAAATCGAATCGTCGTATGTCCCTTATAAGCATCAAAACTAATTCTAAACAATACAAAACTATATTTTTCATTCTACTGTATGAAATAGTCTATAATTGTGACATAGGTAAGTTAAAAAAATTAATTACAAAATTTAAAATACCCCCGACACAAAAAATATGTAATTCGCCATTTTGTGGTGGCGGCCATCTTAGATTTGAAATTTGTCATAGTGTATAGTATTCTACTAGTCAAACCCTTTCATTTGATACCCATATTAGGGAGTTGTGAAAAAATATGTAATCCGCCATTTTGTGGTGGCGGCCATTTTGGACCGATTTTCATTAAACATACAACAACAACTCAAAATCAAAATCAAAATCAAAATTATTTATTGCAAGTAAACCCATTGTAGGTATTTTTGAATTGTCAGGAGGAGTCAGTCAGTATAAGTAGGCCGTGAAGCTAGTTGCCTGTTCCAAAACGTAGATCCTATGGAGACGAACAGGCAAGAAACTCTACTGATTCGCCTTTCAAACAAAAAAAACAAAATCAAAATCGGTTCATCCGTTCGGGAGCTATGATGCCACAGACAGACACGTCAAACTTATAACACCCCGTCGTTTTTGCGTCTAGGGGTTAAAAATAATAATACATTGCCCCTTCATCGTGAATCGATTGATATAGCGTTCTGTGTTAATAAATGGATTAAAAAACCCGTGATATTTTTGCGTTATATTTCGAAATGTTATTAAACATTTTGAGTTTGATTTGAAACGACAGAAATCGAACGAAACAGATGCCTCATGCGGTGACCTAGTTGCCGTATAGTGGCCTGGCAGTCTAATATCCACCGTTCAATGATCTATAACTAAAGCTGTCATTATAGATTTTTGTACCATAACTAGTCAACATATATACTGGACCCATATAGCTTTATGTAACCGTTTCAATATAACTTTTAACTTTATAGCACAAATTGTTAATTTTTTTTGCTTTTTACATTGCTTCTACAAATAAAATTTAAGTATTCTAAAATACACATTCCCGTCAGTGTGGGTATGCTTAAAAATACGTACAAAGAATTCTCCTCACGTTTAAATATATATAGACTATGGTAAGTGCCTTTTTGGATAGGAGATGCTTCAAGCAAAATGATATTGTCATATGATATGGACCAGACTTACTTGTCATCACTACATATTATAAAACAAAGTCCCACGCCGCGTTTGTCTGTCTGTCTGTTCGTGATAAACTCAAAAACTACTGAACGGATTTTCATGCGGTTTTCACCAATAGATAGAGCGATTCATGAGGAAGGTTTAGGTATATAATTTGTTAAGGTTTTGTGTAAACTGGTTGAAATATGATGATTGTTGAAGATGTCTCTGCTACCCGTGCGAAGCCTGGGCGGGTTGCTAGTTTGTATTAAATAGTTTTTCAATATCCATGTACCTTGGTTATAACATTGAAATATACCAGTGAAATAGGAGCCAATTAATTTGCCAATGTAAAAAAAACTAAAATTATAAAGAAAACAGTTCTTAAAATACAATTTTATAGAAATCTGTGGCTTGATTCCTGCGTCACCAACAATTTTTCCCCTCCCAAAGACCTATAATACACAATTATGCTGTCTTTAACTTGCTTATTTTTTATCTTAAATATGTAAACTTTATTAAAATACAATCAAATTAGTTAAGTTATTTTTATACAATAAAGTTTTCTCTTTCATGAGAGTCATTAGTACTGAAAATGTCCTTCCAACTATCATTGACTGGAACGCGACGATCGAATCGACTCTCAGCGTAATCGTACTGCAGCTCCAATATCGACCTTGCTTGACATTGCAGGAGGGGTGGTTTTGCCATGTCGCTGAAGTACCCTCCAGCCGCCAGGGCTTAGCCACAAGTCTGGCGTTCTAGTCAGTATGTTTGGCAACTCCATCTACTTGAAGCATCTCGCTCGTCTTCTCTGACCCTTTTCTTGGTTAAAGAAATGCCCTTTCCACCATTAGGTAACATAACTTAGTATGCAGAAATAGTGTTGCTTTAGCTTTATACAAAGACGTATTGTTAATTTATATTTATAAAAATTAATCCCTATTTCCCTTGGTCAAGTCATAACTTGAGAACGGCTTAACCGATTTCATTCATTTTTTTTTGTTTTCTAATACTTTGTAGAAGGTTCTTACGGAACGAACAATTAAGAAAAGTGAGCGGAAAAATGGGTTTCCGTGGGATAAATTTCTACTATTATATATATTCTACTTTCTAAATTTCTTTAAAAGTTGCAGGCAACAGTTTTAAATATAAATATATGAATTTTTTTGTGGTACTGTTTTGAAGGCATGTTATTTTGGTCAGCCGAAAATCCCAAAATACAAAATTACTGCAACACTGACATTGCACACTGCACAGCCCATTTAAATCGCACGTGTTTACCTATCTGCCCACGCGCACATCACCTCATTCCATACGACTTACTCTATTTATATAAAGATTTAAAATAATACTGTCTATTTTCGTATTTGTTATTGATTATCCACAGGATGACTGTTAATGATTTAAAATTATTTTAAGCCACACGATCTGCAACTGATTTGAAAGAATACAGATTGATTTTCAGACAGGTTGGTTGTAAGAAAGATTTAAAAAAAGAATTCCTAGACACATAAGACACACAATAATTATAGTATAACAAACTTACATCTGAAACAATGACCGCGCTTAAATCATGTGCCTAACGAATAGGATCCGGTTGTACGTAAAATTATCTCTATACATATTATTTACAATAAAGCGCAAATACCTACAAATATATTTTACTTAAAAAAAACACCAATCGGATACTGTTGTTGCGAGCAACCAAAAAACAGAAAACATTTTAATCTTTTTAACGGGTCTCACATTTCATCGACGCTTTTGCGGCAATTGAAGCCGCAACTGAGGTTTTAATGAATTTCATATATTTGTGAATTCATTTGTTGTCATTAAAACGAAGCATTGTTTAAAATGTATAAATTGTCGACTGGCCTGTTGGTCTAGTGGTTAGTGATCCTGGCCGCTATGCTTATAGGTCGTGGGTTCGATTCCCACCTGAGTCTGGGTGTTCTTTGTGTCCGTTGTTTCTATGTTTGTAAAGTCCCCCGCGACACAGGAGTAATTCCTAATGCGGGAAGTTGTCTTAAAAAAAAAAAAAAATAAGGTCATTAATGTGATGATGACTTTTTAATGATATTTAAAGAAAGGAGTATTAAATACGGAACAGGCAACGAACCGAACCGAACAGACTTTGTATAAATGTCACGAATTGAAAATAATTGATTATAATTGAGTTGCTGTTTCAAATGCAGTAAATCTACTATCATAAATCGTATGCAGGAACTTGGGAAGAGGCTAAGAGGGGAGAACTTACACGTTCTTTATAGGTACTATGGCCAATTTTAAAACAAAATGGAGAGGTCCTGATAAACTGTAGTTATGTCTTCAGCATAATAATATGATCATGGTCATTTCAGTCATATAATGTCTATTGCCGGTCCAATAAGACGGGTTGGAAGCGATCTGCATCCGCAGTCGACTTGCAATCTTTATAAGGTTGTCTAACCATTTTTTTGAAGGACGTTGTACGCTGCGCTTTCCGACCCGTACAATCTATACTAATATTTAGAGTTTGTTTGTTTGGTTGAACGCGCTAATCTCAAGAACCACTAGTTCGAATTGAAAAATTCTTTTAGTGTTAGATAGCCCATTCATCGAGGAAGGCTATAGATTATATAACATCACGCTGCCACTAATAGGAGCGGAGCATCAATAAAAAATGTTGCGAAAACGGGGAAAATTTATAAGTATGAGATAACAAGGGTTGTAGTATCAATTCTAATAATCTTGACATACTTTCAAATTTGCAAATATAGTCATATCTAAATAAATATCTAATCCTATTAACATAATCACATTAGATCTGAGTCCAAGACCATCCATCATCACGATGTGGAGTTACTGTTGTCAAAAAATTTGATCGCGGAGTAATGTACCATTCATAATGTAGGTAAATGAGTTAAGTGATACGAAAAACGTATTATAAGTTGAAACGATTTTATGAACGAGAGGGTTGATGACGTTTTTACGCTTACCAGTAGATCAACTCCATCTTAGAACAACATATTTATATTGATGTTGTAAGCATCTAAAATACTGTTGAGTATCACGCCACTGTTGGGTATGTATGGGCTTACTGCACTGATTCGGCGTGTAAGGTACTGTGTGCAGGAGAGAAATGATAATGGACGTCACCAAAAATATAATACATTCTTACTAAGGTATTACAAGGTACAAGTATCGATAACGAGGTTCAAACGACTAAAGACTGTGTGGAATATTACATAGGTACATCGCTTGTTGCACTATATTCAGAATTACGTATCAGCATTAAACCATCACAATATTATTGGAAGGGAGACTACAAAGAGTTTGAGCATTATAGAATTTCCTTGACAATTGAGCACTTTGGAATCTTGCTCCTCCGAATGTAGCGTTTAACTTAACTTTAACTTATTCTTCAGTTAAAATACATATTTCTTATTCGGTCTAATTCGATTAAAAATCTGTATTAAAAAAGAAAAATAATCATAAATTTAAAACACCCTCGACTCGAAAATCCCTTCAATGATTAGAAAAGAGTTGATGATCTTCGAACGACTGAACAGATTTTCGATCAAGTCACCTTTCAAACGAAAAAAACCGCACTTAAATCGATCCACTCATTTGAGAGCTACGACGCCACAGGCATAGATACACACAGACACAGAGACTCACAGATACACAGACACACAGACACGTCAATCTTATAACACCCATCTTTTTACGTCGGGGGTTAAAAAATGGAAGTAAAACAAACTAATCTTAGATAATTGAAACTAACTTCAATACGTCCAACTAATGTCAACCAAGAGGAAATTCTTTTTTTAAATCACTGAAACTGAAATTTATATATAAAAAAATTATCGTTATGAAAACTTCCGTTTATTAGTTTCGTCGACTTAAAATAGTAGATAAAATATATTTAAAAATAAATTAAGTACTTAATAATTTAATTTTTAATTGCAAATTTACTGTTTGCCATTAAAATAATGAGCACAATATATTTGAGTTAAGTAGTTTGTCTTTAAAATATACAACCTTTTCAGCTTGTGATTTTTTTAATGCAAAAGTCAACCCGAACTTTCATTGCTTCTGTTGGCTAAAGGACCGAAGAAATTTCACATCTGTGATATAATCATATTATTTTTTTCTGAAAAGGGACAATTTTGTCACAATGTTTGCATAAAGACAGCCGCGATGAATAGGACCCGCCAGCTTTTTACAAAAGGCTGTAAAGGACCGTGTTTGCGACCAACATAGGCCGTCCTGAACTTGTCGAATTAAAAGGGCCAGGTCACCGTTTGGATTAAATTTCAAGGGTTTGATGAAGGAAAATTTATACATTGCCTCTGAGGAAATATTTCTCGTCTTTTTTTAGAGTACTTCTCAAAGGCCGCTGTTTAATCTTAAGGAAGTGACGAATTTATCTTTACCTTGAGGCTATAGCGTTTGAAAATCGGAACGGGAGAGTTTTTTTCGAGACTGCTTAGATTTTTACTTGGGATCAGTTTCGGCTGAAATAAATGACACAGGTGGTTTAAAGTTTACTTTTTTAACTAATTCATTTACACTTTTTTAATATTATAGCTTGTAAACTGAGTTAGGAAAAATAGATTATCATTTTCAAATTTTCAAATTTTTCTCAACTTGTTTGGGTGTTAGTATTTTGTGAGTTTACTATTATTCTATAACCTAACAAGGAAGTCTCCGAGAATCCTGAAAGTCCTTGGCCGCTTCTTGAGAGGCGCGCACGGAAGACGTAGCGCCACCACGCCGCGCCGCCGTGTCAACCCATGTACGCTTTCGATATACAAACGTTTTTTTTCTGACAACAAAAAAATTATATCACAATGTTGTTATTTCGGTAGTTAGTATATATGTTTCACAATATTTTTCGATAAAAGTAAGACACGAAGCCTCCTATCATTTAAAAAGTATTCTTATCCTCATACTGTGAAAGATTATTTTTACATGAGCTTTTGTGTGTCGAAATTATGCGTAGAACTCCCTCACTCTATCCGCAAACATGGCTGGTTTAGTTCTTCGTTTGAAACATCAGGTAACAAAAATTTCCCTCAAACTCTTCAAAGTTCTTATTGAATTTAATTTTTTCCTCTTATCCAAAAAAAAACATACGCGTTCTTTTCTGACGAGGACCAAATACAAGATGAATTTTAAATTTTTGTAGTCCTTTCAATTTTTATGTGTAGCTTCTGATGTGAAAGGGCTTTAAAGGTTGAGTCAAACAGCGGACGGAGCGGGGCGGCGACGCGGCGTGAGCGGTTGAAGTGTACACTAACGCCGAGCGCCGAGCACGACGCGCCTGTGTGACATCTTCCATATTAACTAGTACATTACAACCTGTGGACGCCGCGTTGGCGTCCAGGCACGTCCGCTGTTTGACTCGGCCTTAACTGGTGTTCTGCTCGGCAGATAGAATTTTGAGTAAAAAATGAACTATTTTTAGGTACAAGCGGCTTGTAAAGGTGGATTTCACGGTGTGTAATTATTCACACACGGCCGACGATCGCGGAGAGCCACTCACCGCACCAAGGCTCTTCCAACGGTCGGTCTGTGTCGTCTTAAGATTCGAAGCCATTGTCATTCCAAATGGTTACAATGGTCCAAATTACATTAGTGCTCTGAGATCCAAGTTTCAGTGAGAACATTAAATGCATTATAATTAATTATCTGCAACAATAAATATCATAAAAATTGGTAAGGATTCTGGAAAATAGAAAAGATGAATCAAATAATTAAGAAACGATTATTTTTAAATTACAATATAACATAAGCATTGCAGACATATACGCCTCTGTCGGCGAATTTATTCGAGAATTTCAACAAATTCTACGAAAAATATTTAAAATAATGTTCTACGTGATTGTGCTCACGTAGAACATTATTTTAACATTTATTACAGTACACAATACTACATAAACTGTTTTTGAAATGGAGAAACAGCTGGCACCCGTGATCTCCACTATACCTGTCTCCCATACTTCTTTCAAATTTTACCTGTACTTGCAATACCTACTTTTCAAGGTTATTTGTTATCCTTTCGTATACTTTATATAATACTAGCTACACCCGGCATGCCTTGCAATGTCATATTTTTCTTTTTTTTTAAATAGATTTTTTGGGCCCGGAATTCTTGCGGGTGTCCCCAGAATATCGTACCAAGGTTTCATTACAATTTGATTAATGATTTCGAAAAGCATAGATGACAAACATACAAACATTGATTTTTATTTATATAGTTTAAATTATTCTCAAGATTCAAAATGAATATTACTCGCAAAGTTATAAGGTATAGAGTTTTGACTGGCCTGTTGGTCTAGTGGTTAGTGACCCTGACTGCTACATATGGGTCGTGGGTTCGATTCCCACCCGAGTCTGGGTGTTCTTTGTGTCCGTTGTTTGTATGTTTTTAAAGTCCCCTACTTTACAAAATTATCTTAACACCTTTATTTTATTTACAATGATTTATAAAAATATATAATAATAATAACAGTCATCACGTAGACTATACATTAGACACAATATAGCCGTCATACATAGACTACTATACATAAAAATCTTACGTTACGGAAGTTTTTTGCCGGTTAAGGTACCCCTCCGCAATGCCCCATAAGGAACTTCGTTCAAAAAAAAAACCAAAAAATCTCCGTTTTTACATTTAAACATGTTCTGAGTCTGTTTACTATCACGCCCAGTTTATTAAATCTTTGGAAGATAAAGTTATTAAAATAATTGTTCAACGTTTACTTTGCACCTGTCTTCTCGACTTCACTCAAGTTTCTAAGACAGTATTACACTAGGAAACTCTCAATAAAAACCTTATCCAGAAGAGCGAAACTTGGAGCACTTTTGAAGAGTCCTTTTCGCTCAATTTCCATAGTGGAGCCAATATTTGGCGCACAGTCGACAGTGTAGGTAATGTGTTTACACGGCTCTCTGACTGCGAATTGGTTATCGACTTGTCGATAGGACTTCCGATAGACTGTTTGAAGTAGTAATGGTTTTTAATGGTTGAAAATATCAGACGAAGTGCCACTTTGGTACAAAAATAACGCTTTTATTGTATGCAATAAATGGTTGCTAAAATATTATTGAATACTTTAACTGGCGTTTATATATAGTTGATATAATGGATTAGAGGAAACGTACTTTAAGTATTGATGACAGCAAATTTTTTTCTGAAATACGAAAAACAACTAGCTGATTTAAAGATTCAACTACCTTCTTGAACCGTGAATCAAATTTGAATATTTTTACAAGAAATTCCACTTTTTTATGAGCATTTTGACGATAGAATGTTAGAAACATTCTCACAACCACTGATATAAAATATGAAAAACACTAACTACAGTAACTGCCAAGTTGTTCGTACCACTCTTCGCACTCAAGACCATAGTTCTCGTCGTATTCCTACCCTTTTATAATCCCACTATTCGTTAATATTTATCAATCGACCAATAGTATTGCGTCACGGGTATAATCAGTCAAAATAATGTCTATTAACTTATTCTTATTAAATAGTGAACTGTGTTATCATCTATTATAGTTTGTTCCTAATTTTAATAAAATAAATAAGAGTTTTTGATGTGGCGACGACAAGAACAATTCACGAGGAAGGTTTAGATATATAATTTGTTAAGGATTTGTGTAAATTGGTTGAAATATGATGATGATTGTGGAAGATATCTCTGCTACCCGTGTGAAGCTGGGGCGGGTTGCTAGTAACTTTATAAAATAAGTATTCGTTCTCACATAGTTTTATAATAATAAGGTACGGTATCATTCAAACCATACGGAATATGCATCTACTTCATCGATTCTATATGTTACTACGTTACCAGAAAAAACATATAACACATACCTATGTATGTACAAAATAATAATTAAGAATTATAGTAAAAATATTAAATAAAACTGCACAGTTTCTTGTGATTTAGACAACGAACGGCATTTCGGCGTGCTTTTTCTGTAACTTTAGCAACCACGAGCTGTTTAATGACTTTGTGGGAGAGCCATGCTTCGGCACGTATGGGCCGGTTCGACCGGAGTGATACCACGGCCTCACTGAAAACAGGCAGTGAAGCAATGCTTGCATTGCTTTTCGCCGAGTGAGTGAGGTTACCGGAGGCCCTAACCCTTCCCTCTCCCCTTTCTTCCTCTTCCACCCTTCCCCTACATAAAGGTCGGCAACGCACTTGTGACTCTTAAGTTGCACGTGCCGATGGGCGGCGGTAGTCATTTACCATCAGGTAACCCATCTGCTCGTTTGCCACCAAAAAATAAATGAATTACTTGGTCCATAACATATACAGATAAAGTAAAAATCGACAGTAAAATTTATGTATACCTATTTCATATATCTATTTAAACTAAAAATATATGATTTTCTCTATACACAGCAACATAGTAAAAAAACTCCTTTGTTTGAAATAATAAAATATTTGACACGCCTTATATTTCTACAAACAAGTACAAGTTGAATCAAACGAATTTTCAGCATGCTTATGGAAAATGGGATTTGTTAGAACCCTTTTACACTTGCTATTACTCACCGCTGAATAAAAACTCTTCTTGATACTGCTTACAAAATAAGATAATTTTAAGAGTAACAACCAATCTGTGTAGTAGTTGCATTATAATATAATTATATCCTGAGGTAAGTTATTAAATATTTCTTGAAAGCTAGTTACAAATTGTTCGAAAAATAAAAAATATGCCAACTGTTTTTCTTCTCAAAACTGTAATCGATCATAAAACACCCTAAAACCTAATTTCGGTCGGATTTAAATTCGGTCCAAAAAAAAGGAGCACAATTAAAAATGTATAAACGTAGCTGAAGATATTTTTATAAGCGATGATAACAAAGTAGTTGTTTTTCTTGAATCAACTAAAAATATAACGGATGAAACTTGACTTTCAAATAAGAATTTTGTTGTAAACGAACTTCAGGACCTTTTCTGTCCTTTATAATTTAACTTTTTAAATGTTTACTTTTAGTATCACAAGGGACCTCTTAATTCTCCGCATCTATCAGTACTTTACAGCAACAATAATAAAAATAAATTTCGGGAGCACAATTCACAAAATACAAAGAAAATCAAATTCAAATATTCATTTCACATTATTCACTTAAGTTAGTATAGTGTAAAGGAGTCTTTAAGTCAACGAATTTACAAAGGAAATTCCCAGTGCAACGAGCAACACACATTTAGGTACTTTCTGATGTTTAGAGCGCCACACATTCATATTAACGTTAATATTTTCGTAGCAAATGAACGGGATAATTTTAAACTGTGTTCTTAACAAAATCAACATGATATTACTTTTAATGCAAGGTAGAAATTGTAGATTTTCATGGCGTCAGTAACAATATTTTAAAGTGTTACCCGAGGCTACCCTCGCGTTCAAGTTATTTTTCTATGCCTCGGGAAAAGTGCTTTTTAAGGGATGAAAGGTACCCCGATTAAGGTGCAAGGCTTTCGCGGTGTTGAAGTACTAGAAATTGATTGTTTTATAGTATTTATTAAAAGTGTCACAAAGTAGGTATTACAGTTACTATAATCTAATTGTTATGTTATAATGTTATATGTTAATTGTTAACCAATGCACCCGATCTCTGCGATGACTACACTATTTTTTATATTATATTATAGGGGGCAAACTAAGTGTAGTAAGTAAGTGACTACCGTCGCCCATGGACACCTGCAACTCAAGAGTCACAAGTGCGTTGCCGGCCTTTGAGATGGGAGTACGCTCTTTTCTTGAAGGTTTGAAGGTGTATCGGGCCGGAAATACCGCAGGCGACAATTTATTCCAGAGATTGGTTGTGCGAAGCAAAAAAATTCTGGAGAACTGCACAGATACTCGGAAGCGTTCTGTGCTCTGAAGCCGACTAGGGTATTAGTGTTCTATACTTTGAAGCCGACTAGGGTACTAATGTTCTGTGCTTTGAAGCCGACTAGGGTATTAGTGTTCTATACTTTGAAGCCGACTAGGGTACTAATGTTCTGTGCTTTGAAGCCGACTAGGGTATTAGTGTTCTATACTTTGAAGCCGACTAGGGTACTAATGTTCTGTGCTTTGAAGCCGACTAGGGTATTAGTGTTCTATACTTTGAAGCCGACTAGGGTACTAATGGTCTGTGCTTTGAAGCCGACTAGGGTGTTAGTGTTCTATACTTTGAAGCCGACTAGGGTACTAATGTTCTGTGCTTTGAAGCCGACTAGGGTATTAGTGTTCTATACTTTGAATCCGACTAGGGTACTAATGTTCTGTGCTTTGAAGCCGACTAGGGTATTAGTGTTCTATACTTTGAAGCCGACTAGGGTACTAATGTTCTGTGCTTTGAAGCCGACTAGGGTATTAGTGTTCTATACTTTGAAGCCGACTAGGGTACTAATGTTCTGTGCTTTGAAGCCGACTAGGGTATTAGTGTTCTATACTTTGAAGCCGACTAGGGTACTAATGTTCTGTGCTTTGAAGCCGACTAGGGTATTAGTGTTCTATACTTTGAAGCCGACTAGGGTACTAATGTTCTGTGCTTTGAAGCCGACTAGGGTATAAATGGTTTTTGCTCTGAAGCCGACTAGGGTATTAATGTTCTGTGCTCTAAAGACTATCCCATACAGTTTATACCATGAAGCTAAAAATGTTGAGTCGACAAAAGTGTTCGGTTGTTTTGCACTGAGCATACTCTTTGTCCTTTTTTGTACTGTAACAACATTTTGATTGAATAGTTAAAGAGTAAACACGTAACAAACAAACTCACTTTCACATATAATTTTAATAAGGGTTTACCTCCTAGGATACGTTACACAGCGATATCTAGACCTAAACTAAGTATAGCTTGTACTATGGGCTCTATATTACGAATAAACATGATATTTTTGAAGTGAAAACATCTTTAGCGGCGTTGTGCACTTTTTGGGATGGGTAAAAAATTTTAAACTCGCGTCAGGACCACGTGACCCTGATCGAAAATTCGTAAGACGGAGCCGAGTTTCTTACATTTAAAAAAATATAACATTCGAAATTCAAACATTTATGAGCGGCCAGGGGCGCAAAACTTCCAGTGTACCTTATGTATACATTTAGATATATTATTGCCTACTTTTTAATTTAAACCTAATTATATATATACAGATGTGTGTGTGTATGTGTGGTTGAAAATCAACCATAATTCAAGAAGTTTTAAATGTTTTACTTTTTATTACTGACTTGAACTGTCATTGACTCATTGTACACTTTCCATAGCATGACAGGTCGTACATATAAACTGTAAGTATTGCAAATTTCACATTACTAAGTGCGCGAAATTGGCTTAAAAGGAACAAAGAAATCTTTTCATTAGATTACAGAAGATTTGTTAATATAAAAGTAATAAACTAGACTAGAGTTAACAGTACTCTTCTTCTTCTTTTTTGGGTGCCTCTCCAATTGATGAAGGTTGGCAGACAGCGTTACTCTAGTGTGTTTTAATTGTTGTAATGTTCCTATTTCAAATATAAAATGTAAAATGAAAATGTTTGGTGTTGCAAGCATCATATTACAAGCTCAAACTTTTTGTAAATAAACATACCTATTTTCGTTTTAGTAGAATTTTTATGTTGCCCCGGAGAAAACTTATTAACAAAATTCTGCGATTTATAGAATTTTCGTGTTTTATGTGTCTGGGAGTTTGAATCATTTTAAATAATTTAACCATAATGTTATACCAATGATATAGAGAATACATTTATCAATAAAATTATCTATCATGTATATTTTTCGTGTTAATTCGGAAAACACTAATGTTTCTCTTCTCTCGGGGACTTCCTTCCTAGGGTATACCCGAGTCCCTTGCGATAGACTCACTTGTGACGGAACACCGTGTGGTTTTAATGGGTTCGATTCCGACATACCACTTCACCCGAAAAAAAAAATTAACTTCTCAATTTTGGTCCATTTCAAAGTTTAATTCAAGATAGATAATTTTGACTTTACCTAAATTGCAAAAGAAGGTTCCTTAAACATTTTTACTGCATCTTCTATGGTGTCGAATTGGCCTTAACTGTGGATATTGAAATTAAACACATTGTGGCCATTATGTTTCTATGAATGTTTGATGTTTTTTTGTCGCTGTTTTCCAGGACTTTTTATAGCGTCATACTAGGAACATAATCCTAAGTTAATGTATAGGCTGTACAATACTAGGGGAATCTAAGTGTTTTTCTGTGATGAATCTCGCTTAAACTTGTTGAACAAAAATGATGTAGGAAGTGCGAAAGTAAAGTATGATACATTGTACATGTTTACCATAGTCGAATTTAGTTTGGATGGATTAAATAAAAAGCGTATCTCTATACTTAATTCAAATGCATGTTCGGAAAACTAAGCTAGGAATACAAATAGAGCCCCACTGTATATAAAACCTAAATTGAATACTTAAATCGTTCCCAATCCCGTTCGTTCGGACTTTTGTGCGAATATCCAGATTTTGATGCTAAAAACAAAACAACAAAAGAATAAATCTCGGCCAGTGTTGAATTTTGTACATGTTTTTTTTAGTTGAGAACAATAACAGTTTGATTCCTTAATATCTATTATCGAACTCACATCCTACTAATATTATAAATGTGAAAGTTTGGATGGATGGATGTTTGTTACTCTTTCACGCAAAAACCACAAAACCGATTGCTATGAAACTTGGTATGTAGATAGCTAGAGACCTGGATTAACGCATAGGCTACTTTTTATCCTGATGTTCCAACGGGATCGGGACTTACGCAGGTGAAACCTCGGGGCGCTGCTTGTATATCAAAATCCTACAACTAGCGACGGGTCGCCTGATGCTAAGTGGCTACATACCACCGCCTGCAACTCAAGGCTCACAAGTGCGTCGCCGGCCTTTTGGGAGTGCGGTCTTTCCTTAAGGGCTTGAACGTATCGGTTCAGAAATAACAGCGACCATTTGTTCCACAGATTGGTTTGGCGAGGCGAAAAATTTGTGTACTTGAATTGAATACAAATCTTATTATTGTAGTGCTCTAAAGATAAAGCGCACGGCTTAACGCATTCTTGACAAGATATGAAATAAAACCAGAGAGAGGTTTTCAATTGTGTGCATAACTTGAGATACTGACATTATCTATGATTAGATAAATTTTATTGTGATAGTACCTAAATTTAATGTTGAATAATAAGGCAATCGTAAGTATTATGTTTGCCAAAAACTATAGAATTCATTGCAAAGAGAAAATTAAATCATAAATTATATGAAAAGGGTGCTTGAATATTATAGAATTTTATACCTTATGCTATAATAAGAATCATAAAAACGCACAAGTCTGTAAAAAGTCATGCTTGATCATTACCTCGTTAGATGACGTCGGTTCATAAAAGGAATGAATTTTCAAACTGCCAAAGGTTGGCCTACCCTGACTGTTCCTTCATAATATAAAAGTTACCCGGAATAAAATTAATTTTTAAAGCTTTTATTCTTAAATCAAAAAGGGAACAAAAAACTATTAAGAAGCATTTAATATTAACGTCACTTAAATTCTCTTGCTGGAAGATGGGAGATTAGCGAATGTCAATCACTGTTCCGGTCATTAAGAACATTCTAAGAAAGAGATTAAGATGATTTAGGGAAAATAGGACTATTGTGTTCAATTAACAAGGCTTAATTAGCTAATTTTTTTTTAATATGAGCTAGATGAAGTAAGAAATATTTTCATTATTCAAAACTTTGCAGCTTAAATCATTTCAAGATTGTTTTTTGTTGATCGAGTGAGGCCAATAAATACTATATACTCTATCTTGTTTAGTTTTCAATATTCATTTTTGCATAGCTTAATTTTGGTTAAGTTGCTTTAAATCTTAATAACATAATAGCGCACAACAAAACAGTGCTGTAATACATTACATTAAATATGGTGATTATGATGGTAGTGAATTTTGATGATTATTATTATGAAAAAAAAGAATCCGTGAGTTTGTTTGCCCGATTTATTTGCACATAGTTCAATTATTTGGAAACGGGCACTGACAGATAGCGATTTTAACTATTTGCTATACGGCGTTGTTTAATATTTATTGTTATTATAATTGTATTTTTGATAAAGCAATCGTTGCGATGACATAACCAATGAGACGATTTCGACCAATTTTTAAGGGCTTCTATGAAATAAGACTTTGACATTGACATTTCAGTTTAGTCATAATTATTTTGTTCGTCAAATCGGAAAAAAATTGTAAATACGTCACAAAATAAGCATGAGGTAAGAGGTAAAGAGTACATAGCAAGTCGTGTTGTCGATAGAAGTTCCCACTGTCATGCTATTGTTCAATAATTCAATCAAGAAACCTCATCAAAACAATAAATGCCACTAAACATCTTATTACCTATTCCAGAATTCGTATAGGAGCTTTAATTAATGAACCTTGTAATATAATCGTTTATTACATAGGTTTACTTTATCAGAAGCGAAACAATGGTGGAAAGGCGAGACGTAAACTGTGAATAGAAAATATGTTTTGATGAGAACCGGCAGCGTTGGGTATGGTTTTAAGATTAAATAACTTTATATCATATGATAATCAGTCATATTTCATTGATGAGCCACATATTTCTTCATTGTTTAACACAAAAGTCGTGTCAATTTTTTTTTTATATTGGTAGGTACACTAAAAGATTAAATTAAATTAGTTACAATCTTCACAAGTAAGCGATATTTGTAGAAAGCTTTACTTGTTTTAGTTTCACTGCATTCAATGCACACGCACGAACGCTTACATACACGCGCGAACGCTTGCATTCACGCACGCACGCTTCGATGTAGTAATGCAAGCACAGGGAAACACATACTGGGCATACTACCGAGACGACCCGAAAACTTCCATAAAAATAATAACATCATTTAAATTAACTATCGTTTTGACCTTATTAAATTTAGATTTATAAATTATAATGTTGATTTTATACTACACTTTAATTTTTATTTTTAACACCAACCAGGTACTTGTTATATTTATGTATTACATACTAGCAACCCGCCCCGGCTTTGCACGGGTACAAATTATACACCTAAACCTTCCTCATGAATCACTCTGTCTATTAGTGAAAACCGCATGAAAATCCGTTCAGTAGTTTTTCAGTTTATCGCGAACAGATAGACAGACACACAGACAGACAAACGCGGCGGGGGACTTTGTTTTATAATATGTAGTGATATATTTTTACCATATATGTATTTATTTGTAGAAAATAATCTTTAAATGTAGAAAAATAGACAAATTATAAAATATCGTAGTTTACCATGTCATAATATAATTACTGATTTCTCACCCCGGTCTGTTGCAGCATTGAATGACATAGTAGCCTACTACTACACTAGGCTAGTATAGTGATACATGAAATTAAAATTTGTCACGATGTTTCGATCGGTACAATTCAATCGAAACGTCGGGTAACCAAGAGGTATTGTACCTTTTAAATATTATCTTGATTAAGTCTCGAGTTACACATCTAATAAAATTTGTCACCTTAAGTTTACCTTAAAAATGTTACAAAAAATTCATCTCTAATAGCCCTTAAACCTCGAAGTTGTTATTAAACTTCGAGATTTAAGGGCTATTCGTATCTTGTATATATATGTATATTGGTATCTTCCCTTAAGTGTTGAAGTAATAATGGGGTGTGGATGTCAAAGATTGAAACTTTTCTTTTGATGTTGCCACAAAAAGGGAAGCTTAAACTTGAGTTTGGGTTATTTCCGTTTATTGATATACAGGGTGTATTAGGAAAAGAGACACTTACTTAATCACTGAAAGGGCATGACTCTAGTATCCAGTTTCAAAAAGAATTAAAAAAAAAACTTATAAGTATTTTTTGTCTCCGTTTTTCATAAAAGTAGGTGGAATGTGTATTTTTTTTTGTTTTGGAATTTTTCATTCCGTTACTAAGATTTATGTTAAAAAGTTTTTATTACAAAAATGGATCTATTCCGAGAACAGTTTCGTGCGATGATATTTTACGATTTCAAATGTGGCCTTGAGAGTTGTTTGATATAATTCAAATTGCATTTATAGACGAAGAGACTGCCTAGAAGGCAATCGTGTACCGATTTTTCAGCGCAATAAAGCGAGGTTGGCAAAACAATGACCAATGAAGGAAGGTATGGTGGCTCTTTTGACGGAAGAACGTGTCAGAAATTAATCTGTCCTCTGTGTAGTCTAGGCACTCTTACTTACGCCTTCCTGTGTCTGGGGTTCCAGATTACAAGTTTCAAGTTACTACGTAAACCTAGGGGACTACAGAGAGATTCTTATATCTACAAGTCTAATATCTAATAATAAATATTAAATAATAATCTAATATCTTCCGGATCACCTGGCGAATTGCATTTCGTATAAATTATATTCGATTATCATCACTGCAAACTACGGGCTGACTTTTGTCCTGGTTGCCGAGAGGTACAGATATAAGAAGATCGCAATATTAACTAAGGCGAGTGTACCGTAATTTTTAACCGATTTGAGGCGGCTCCGATAACTTTGGCTATATTAAAGGAAACACTTAAATTTGGGGTTTACCTATTTTTAAAGAATACTACTAGCATGGGTCACACATTACTAGTATTCTTGTTAACCCCTCCAGCTAAGCTAAATGCTTGTGTTAGAAGTGCGTTCACGACGATAGTGCACTGGGTGGGGTTCGAACCCGCAAACACTTGAACGCAAGTCCGACGGCTTAGCCATTACGCTACCGCCGCTTACAAGCTCTTTACCCTGTGACGAAAGTCTCCGCTCCCCAATTCATCCGCATAAACAATATCCATTTCTTCTTTACTACGTTTCCTTTTCAAGGATATTTAGCTTAGTTGGAAAGGTTAACTGCTCAAAAAATTACCGTCTAAAGTGCCTGGTTGACGACAATAGGCTTGCCCCATGCATTACGTGAGATCAACTTATAGTAAATGTGGGTGCTAATACGCCTCTGCAGACAGGTGTGTAAATATGTTTACAATGCATGTATCTATAGTCTCAATCTACCGGTTTAAAACGTAAGTGCAACGGAACGTTTGTCTAAGATAAACAAAGGCTAGCATGTACACACAACTGTTCAGCAGTCCGCTTCCGTTTGAAATTCCACTTTGCTCTTTATAAAGACGCTTTGAGTGCAAAGTGAGAGTACATTAACTGTGGAAGTTTCGATTTTTTGTTTATTTCCCCTTTTAATTTTCAACTTAACCTTAACAATTAGAACCTCAAATACGTCAGACTACTACAGGTAATAATTGGTTTGCTACCTTCATAATAAAAAAAATACATTGAGGTCAATTTTAAATCTTTTAAGCTAGTCATCGTTGTTCGAAACGACGTCTTTTTCTCTTACCTTGTCATGGTTGAATTTTCATAGAATTAGAGAAAGAAACTTTCTTTTAATTTACATCTTAAAAGTACTAAAACTACTAAGTACCAACTACAACATTCAATAAAATGCAATCTCCTGCTATAGAGTATTTTCTAAATATAACCTTTATTCATAAAATTATTCCTTATCGTAATTATTTAAATTATTTTCTCTTGAAATTTAATATTCCGACGAGCAAAATCAATGTTCCATTTTATAGCTTTAAATTTAAATTAATCACGATATTGTTTTCATGGTTAAAGCTTCGGTTAATTAGTGAACATGAACTTTAAATTTATTCATCATGCTAAAATGTATTAAGATATTGAAAATTTAAAGTTGAAGAATGAATTGACTTTAATGACCGCAAGGTAAAAATTTGAAAATGTTCATTCAAATTTTTTATTTACTTCTGGGCTCGCTTATTGATGGACAACTTTTTTGCTAGAATAAAATCTTTCTTTACTGAAGTGACTATCTGTTGCTTCTCAGCTTCGCTTGCGTTAATGTTGATATTGTCAATCAGTCTGTCATTCTGGGAACAGTACTTTTTTTCTGGATGACTGTCATTTGTCTGTCTGTCTGTCTGACTGTCTGTACGGTTCGGTATCGGTTGAGTAGTTAAAAGAATGAAAGCGTAACAAACAAACTCACATTCGCATTTATAATATTAGTTATTAGTACTCGTGTGTTTATTTCGGAGACGATGAAAATCACAGTGACAGTGACTGTGACATCTAACACCGACGTGGCAGGTGGCAGGTAGCCTTCACGCCTTGATTGACGGACCCCTATCGGGCTCAAAACTAGTCAGTAGTCCTAAAAATACACACGTGATTAAAACAGTAAATACAAGGCTGCTACATAAGTCTTTTTGTGCTTTGTATTTTTTTTCGAAGTGGTCTCCACTGGCAGTAATACTGCCCTTAAATCGTTTTCCTATGTTCGCTCCATCCCATGGTTGCCTGTAAGAGATTGCCTCAGTGCGATAAGGCGGCCAATTGTATCTAACATCCAACATTGCTGTGCTCCTACTCTTCAAAATTATTTCGGTGTACAATAAAGAGATATATTATTATTATTATTACAGGTCTCCATACGTGTAAACCAGATGCTGACAACATTGCTCCAGTATCCTTCTGGGACACATTCGCATATCTCCTCAAAAGCTCCTCATTGCTCAAAAACTTGCGTCCCTTTGGTTGTTATTTTACATAAGGAAATTGTGCAAAATCGCATATCGCTAAATTCGGACTATACGGAGCAGCTTGGTGCAAATTGTTAGTAGTTTTTCTGGCTCGATGTGCACGGGCGTTATCCTGATGCAAAAGCCAAGTATTGAGTTTGTCGTAATTTTTTTAAGGCTTTTAATACTAGAGGTAAACAAGGTCCTCTGTTTACCAAGCATGAGTAACAGTCTTCCCTTTGCCGCAGCCAATATTCCTCTCTTAGTTAAAAATACAGAAGCCGGTTTTAGGATCGGGACAATTTCAAAGATGTCAGCGGTGGTTCATCTTAAAACACCCACACTTTACTCTGGAATTCAGAAGGGACGTCGAAATAATACAGCGAGGTTTCATCACATGTAACGATCGAGTTCACGTAGTTAGATCGGCCTTCTTCAATTTTTTTCAAGATATCACTAGACTAAGTCACACGTTACTCCCTCAGCGCATCAATCATCAAGTGTGGTACAAACAGAGTGAAAAAAGTTTCCGAACTTTCAAATGGTCGTGAAGAATCGGATGAACAGTTGGTTCTCTTAACTTGAGGATTTCCTTAATCTATCGATATGTCACACGTCGGTCTTCCTACAATAATGATCGTACAGTCTCCATATTCTTAAAGGTCGTGAAGAATTCCATCAACAGTTGGTTCTCTTAACTTGAGAGTATCCTTCATCTGTCGATGTGTAATACGACAGTCTTCTTACAATAATTATCGTACAGTCTCAATGTTCTTACCGTAGTAACTTTTATCAGCCTGCCGGGCCTTGCATCATCTTCTAAGTTCAAATTGCCGCGTTTGAATTTAATATACAACTTTTGTATGGTCCTTAGAGAAGGAGAAGTTTCCATCAGTGTACCATTCATTTCCTTAAAACATTTCTGTTTAGTTAAGTCACGCTTACATATATACAAAATAATTCCACGAATGTCATTACAAGAAAAGCAATCCATTTTCATTTAGAAAATTAATTTAAAAATTGAACCAACGATTTCTTGCCTCCAAATTCGTTTTTTTTTTAATTACTTAGAGTTTATGGATTTGACTTCAAATCACTATCACTACATATTATAAAATAAATTCCCTGCCGTGTCTGTCTGTCTGTTCGCGATAAACTGAAAAACTACTCTACGGATTTTCATGCAGTTTTCACCAATAGCCAGACTGTTTCATGAGGAAAGTTTAGGTGTATAATTTGTTAACGTTTTGTGTAAATTCGTTGAAATATGATGATGATTGATGAAGATGTCTCTACTACCCGTGCGAAGCCTGGGGATGGGTTGCTAGTATTAGGATAATATCTAGTTTGCATACGGCAAAACTTAGACTTGACTCAGGCAAAACTTGTGTCGGCGTTAAAAAATTATTATTACAATTTTTTGTGCATCTGTGAAACATAAATGAGTTTAAGGTTATTCTTACCTGAAAAATTGTGTCTCTAGTGACGTACCTTTTAATATTATTTCAATTATTATTGTAACACATATTATTATGTCTTAGCGGTAACACATAAAATAACGTATTGTTTTCATTGTAGTAGTGTGTTCCCTGCACCCTTTTTTAGTATTACTGTATTTTACAGGTCCCATTGGTACAAGGAATATTCTATCTATCTATTAACTACCTAGTACACTTGTCAAACCGGCGTAACTTGTGAATTCATCCGTAACTTTTAACACATTCATTATTAACTAGCTGACCCAACTTTGTCTGCGTTTGCAAACTTTCCCCGTTCTGCAACATTTTTTATTGCGCTCCGCTCCTATTGATCATAGCGTAATGTTATACAGCCTATAACCTTTCTCGATAAACTAAAAGAATTTTTCAATTCGAACCAGTAGCTTTATAATATTATTATATATATAGTATATATATAGTATATATATAGTATATATTAGTATAAGTATACTCAGCTCTGCAGTGATTTGAACCGATGTTTTTCAACAAAGTCGGAATTGTAAATCCAGTAATTATTATTAATTGTAGATAGTGAGTTATCAACTACATTCTCAAGAGGCTGCCCTTAAAGATACTATTAATAAATCACTTATGTACATATGGTGATTTGCAAAAACATTCTCATCAACAAGTACTTTAAGCATTCAAGATTATTGCTGCTGATAAAAATATGTATATATTCGCGTTTAAAGCACTCATAACCATATACCACAACAGTCGAAGATGGTAAAAGAGATTTATTAGCAATGAGTTTTTCTGAAAAAGTAGTCGTTATAACTGGTGCTAGTTCTGGCATCGGAGCTGCCATTGCAATCAAATTTGCAGAACAAGGCGCTAAAGTCGTACTTGTAGCAAGAAATGAAAGAAGACTGAAAGAAGTTGCGGTGAAATGCCAAAAACGTGGTTCTAAAACACTGATGATACTCGCTGACGTATCCAAAGATGATGATGTCAAGGAAATTATTGAAACAACAATCATGCAGTATGATAGAATTGATATTTTAATCAATAACGCTGGGATCATCGGTAGTGCAGCGATCTCCGATAAAAATGCGATGGAGGTGTACGACCGTATTATGTCTACTAATCTACGTTCCGCTGTTTATCTTACCAACCTTGCTACGCCTTATATCATCAAAAGTAAAGGTAACATCGTTAATATATCCAGTATTGCTGCTGTCGACATTTTTAGCGAATATTTTGCCTACTGCACTTCGAAAGCAGGAATGGACCATTTCACTAGATGTGTGGCTCTAGATCTTGGTTCCAAAGGCGTTAGGGTCAATACTGTTAACCCTGGTCTAGTTCGCACTGCCATTTTTGATAGTCTTGATAACGATGACTTTTGGAATATGTTGGAAGAAAATACTGTTCTTGGAAGGGTGTCTGATCCTGAGGAGGTAGGTGACTTGGTACTATTCTTAGCCAGCGACAAAGCGGGAGCCATCACTGGATCATCATACATCATTGACAATGGAGTCTTGTTGACGAGAAACATGAAAGCAGGAGTAAAAGAAGATGATATACCTTAATTTTGTTTTTATTAAAGCTTGGGGTCCGTAAGTGTTTCTATTTTGAGTTATCATTTGTAGCAAAAGCTTAATAAAGATAAAGAATCAAGAACCATAGATTAACACAGTATTCAAATCACGAGCGTCGAGAATCAGACCTCGATCCTCGACATCGCCGTAGGCCGGTGCTTTCAACTTTCAACCAACAAACGACCTCCGGAGTCTTTCCCATCAAATTTCATTTTATTGTCGGTTAATGGGAAATACTCGATTTGAATTTACCCGTGAAGTGTTAAAATTGATCAAATATAAGGCTCATAGTCAAAAGATATTACAGTCTTTTAGACCCTATCTTTTGACTGCTAAAAGCTGGCAATCTATAAAATAAACTTATGTGGGTTAGCGAAATGCCGCACGATTTACCTCGTTGGTTGTTCACAATCACTTAACATCGCAATATTAAATACTGTGAATGACAGATACTTTTAGTACGATTTGATTTACCAAGTGTGATACGAAAAGATATAGTAGATTTACTGGCAGTAAGTTTATAAAAATCAGCCGAAGTCCGCACTAACAGTGATCCTTAAACTAAGTTCCTTCTACCTCTGAAGTTGGATTTTATTGACCTTTAAAGATAAGTGTTAAAAGTCGGAAGAGTTGCACGTACACCTAAGAAAATTTTCCTGGTTTCTTTAACAATAGACCATTTAGCATTGGGAAAAGGCAGGAAGATAATGATTCGTTATAGATTTCAACTTCTAATACATATTCACAATGTCATTGTACAGACATGAAAAGTAATGTAGATCATCATTATTTTGGTTATGTAGTTTTATAGTTGTTACCTTTTTAACCGTTACAAGTTATGATAGTAGTACAGACTTTTCGTTTTCTGCAGTTATACACGTAATTGTGGCCACTTCTCCGCTTTTAAGCCTGCATGCCTGAATAAGTCTGTTTGCATTGGTTTGCGTGTTGGGTTCTAGAACACAGATATATATAGAATCAGATACATATTTGACATGTGTTCTAAGAACCCATAGTACAAAGTCTGCTTAGTTTCGGGTGAAATAGCATTTTGTAATATGACCCGGAAAATTATTATATTATTGTCCCAGAATTTTTGTAAACGGACAGCTAGTTCCAAATATTAGCGCGATTAATCAAAAAACCGAACTCTTAAGCTGTATATTATCTTATCTTATCTTAAAAAGTAAGTTTTTGTACTGATTGGGCAAAGTTTTTTTTTTGTAATTGGAATCACTTGTCAGTGGAAGTAGCGGCAACCCTGGAAAGCCTTTAACAAAGTTATATATAAATTACTATCACTACTAGCGTAAGTATTTTACTAATCCCCGATGCAAAAAAGATTGGTGTTATAAGTTTAACTTGTGTTTCTGAGCGTCTGTTTGTGGCATCACAGCTGCTGCTCGTGAGCGGATGGAATGAATTTGATTTAGTTTTTTTTTTTTAAGTGAAAACTTCTTTAGGCACGTTTGTGCACTTTTGCTATGGGGAAAAAGCACTGAACTCGTGACTGTCACGCTAATAATACATATATAGATCCACTAGAAGGCGCTAATCTAAACATTGAGTTCTGTCAGTTCCTTATTAATTAATGTCATCATTTTTCTCTAAGAAGTGCATATAGTTTCAACTTTCTCTAAGAAGTGCATATAGTTTCAATCAACTCACACGGAATGTCAATGTAGATTGTTTTGCACTAATGTGAACACGGTTAGAAGGGTATTAGCTCAACCATTTTTTGAAACTTAAAGCGGCACTCAAACTGTACCCACCATTTTGATTGATTGTTTTGTTTAGAACATATCTATATATCTACATTTCATTTTCTATATGTATGCATGCATGTTGTATATTACCTATATTTTTGTTCAATCTAAATCGACAGTTCTCTTTAGAGTACGTATATGTGGAGACTTGTAATTAGCAATATGATCATTGTATTCGTATTATGCAACATTGTAATACGTCTGTAAGTCTCTCTAAGAATAAATAAATAAAAATAAATAAATCAACCTGCTAATGTGACGTTTTAAGTTCGTTGTTTCGTTTAAGTTTTCACTTCTGTTGGCAGTCCCATGACTCCCCATTTTTTGTTTGTTTGAAAGGTGACTTGATAGAAACTGTTCTTAGCTATAATTCAAGCTCAGTTTATCATCTCTTTTCTAATCTTTGAAAGGATTTTGATTTTAAATTTATACTTGTTTATATTAAGCTTTCACTTACACGTACAAAAATGTTTTCGCTAAGAGGAAATAACCAAAGACTATAAGTACAAAATCTGGCTAAACTTTTTCAACTAACAGAAAATAAAATACTGAAAATTTATAGACAAAATTTCAGTTCAGAACACAAAACGAAATAGTACAAATTCACGATTCTCGTAGCTCTAGCTATTCGAACTAGAACCGGATTTGTGCGATTTAAAACAGAGTCTATCCGGTAAATACCGTACTGTGTCGCCTGCCGGATATAATTTCGACGTCATTTTGTCCCGGATTAGGTGACACGAGCCGGCGAAATTGCGCGTTAACTTTTAGTGAAGTAAAGTTTAAAATTATAATTTGCTTTTTGTCGTAATATCATTGTACGAGCAAGTAAATGGAATAATATATGTATTTGCTTTAAGTATGTAATATTTGCCAATGATTCCATATTGAGATCTAAACGAGAGATTTAATGTGGATAGATTAATGTCTTTATTTCCGTTTTTTTTCGATATGCCGAATAGTTTTTTGACTTCGAAGATTTCCCAAGAACTTTTACTCTGTTATTCAACAAATATAGTATAATATTGTAATAGACTAACTAACATCCTCTTTTTTTCCTTTGATTTTTGACTCCAAATAAAACCTAAACCTAACATTATGAAAGTATCAGACCCCGTATGCTAAGCTATTGTGTCTAAGTTATACCTATTGGTTTCAGAAATGTTCCTCCGAAAGATAAACGCGCCCATGAAATCGAATATAGCATCAATAATTATAATACAAGCCGGCTTACATAATTTCAGGGTCTTATTTTACATGTAACATTTAGGGGTAAAACCCCTAAGGTAAAACGTATGATACATTATCACTATACTGTAGGACCCCCTGTAAAATAAGTTATGTGACTAATTCCGCGTTCTTATAACCAAGAAACGATTCGTTTTGCTTACGGACGGTACAATTTCGCTGAATTTTCAACAAAAATTTTACCGTCTGTAAGCATAACGAATCGCTTCTTGATTATAGGAACGCAGCAAGTGAGTCTGGTAAGCAAAAATTAAATCAAGGACTGATTGATGTAATTTTAGCTTGTCAGCCTCACTAAAGCACATAAATTAATTTAACTTACTTTTAGCCTAACTTAAACACAAGACAGAAATATCGAATTTTTTACTGATTCAAGATTTTTTTGTAGCCTGCTGAGCGCAGCAATCTATTCTTCACATTTAGCTACTAATTTCTCTTTCTCGTTCAAGAATTAAAAACGTTATATGAAGTTCTGCCCAATCCATGATCTTTCTAAAAATTGTCTCTGGAAATAACAAATGTTCTAAATGAGTTCACATAAATCAAACGATTTGAATTGGCTGTAGAGTATGTATTTTCTTAAAAGATTTGACTTAAAATTTAATAAATAATTACGGTTTGTTTTCGGGATAAATATTCAATTTCGATACTTGCCCTTTTAGTTATATACTTTTGAGGATATATATATAATCAAAGTTTTGAGGTTATAAAATCGATAAATCTTCGTAATATTTAGTTTGTAAGATTCAAGTACAATTCTAATATATTTTATTGGGATGTCAGATACGTCATGGTCAGTGACGAAAAAACGATGCCACAGACAGGCCGGTTTAGGTACGTCATTAACGGTTCGCTTCCTGGACCTCGTGAATGACGTAAGGCACCAAACAACGAGATTTTTTAAAAGAAACCTTATTATTGTCTTGCCAACATCAAAATAAGCAAATTGCGTACACAGTGGAGCATAACGTGCAACAATTTAGTTACGCACCTTTCTGCAACGCACAACTAAGTCATAATATACACTAATTCTTAAACATTCTTAAACAATATTTAGACCCAAACGAACTGGGTTCTAAAACAAGAGTGAAAATACTTAGATGCAGTTTTTGCAAACATATTCATATTAAACTTAAAAAATAAACTTCCTAATGCAAAGTTACATTTTTATCCATACGAATATTTGCTCTGAGCGGCGAATCTAAAACGCAACCACTGACACTGACGTTGATGAAGCGATGAATAATAAAAAAATTTTGTCGAATATCTGCTAATTTCTTTAATGTTTATATTGAAAAGTGCGCGATTACAAAGTGGCAGTTCTTAGTTACTACACCCTCTAACTAGGGTAGCGCCAACTAAATATACACTTTTGATGACTATGTTTCATACACAGAGATCGCCCTCCTTAGCTCTATGCTCCATAACGCTGAACTATCACCTACATCACTTCGATTGTGTTGTATACTGTAGCTTTCCAACCATTCTTAACAGATCTATGCTTGCATGTACGTTTCAGCGTAGAATCAATATATGTATGTGTAATTATAATTTTTGACGCACTACGGTTATTATTGTTGTTTTTTCTATAATTTTTCAAGCTTTTTTTGTTGAATGTGACATCTAAGAAAGCAATTAATGGCATTTGAGTTGCCTACAGTAACATCTTTAGGCAACTTATGGGGCTACCACCCTGCTGTAGCACTTCCGGTATGTTCTTCGAGGCGCGAGTTAATTCCTTTGAAGCCATCCAGAGAAATTGGATCGTACAATTCATGTCCGGAGTTGACCCGTGTAAGAATATTATTATAAAAAGTCTGCCAGAAAGAATAATTAGGTACGTCATGCATGTACAACTGAAAACGACACCCTAATTGTTTCTTTTTATTATGTGTATTTGTAATTTTGGTTTGTGCATTTTGTTGCTTCGATTGCCTTTTATGTAATATCCAATGAACCTTGTGTTAGAAATAAAGATTTATTATTATAAGTGCTCTAAATAAAAGGAAATACCGGCACACCAAGAGGAAGTGAATGGTGACAATTGTAATTTGCTAAATGTTTTTTTTTTTCATAAAACAAATAGATATTCTTTAGATTTTGTAGTGTGAAAATTTGAAGCACTTTTAACTGGTACTCAATATTGTGATAGATGTAGTTCCGTAACACGAATGGAGACTTGTGCGACGTAACGAATGGACTATGCCAGCTGTAATGTCACCAGTTTCTATCTGAATGATAGATTCTCGAAAAACTCTATTGAGTTTCTAGGTCAACACGGTCAACACAAAATACTAGATTTTAAAAACGAAACATGATCTTCTGAAACGATCGTGATAGAGTAACAGCGAAGAATAAATTAATTAGGCAACGTAAAGGACTAAAATGGTTTTTCACATTTCAAAAACTATATTAAATGGAAAAAAATATTATTCACGCATATTTTGATCCTCATTCCTAAAAAATTTCTCATTCGCCTTTAAATGTAATACGGTTCTCGCCTCACAAAATAGTACTTCCAGATTTTTTGAAGCAAACTCAACTATTAATCAACTCTCAAATGCAGACCACAACTTTCTGTCAACACTTTATAGAACAATCAGATTAAAGAAGAACTGTGTAAAACAAATAGTGAGAGAAGGTACCTAACACTACGACAGCATCAAAAATCTATTGTTACGTGGGTTTTTTCTTCCACAAACAAAACGAAATGTTTGCTACCAGGAACAGAACGTACGTTTGCACATTTTATGGAATACTCAAACAGACGCGCGAACTAAATTTAGAATTCTATTTACAATTTCTCACTGCAATGTATGTGCATTTTGTTCATCGCTTATCTAACAGTACTAAAATAAATGCTTTTGTGTGCTCAACTATACATAATGCGTGGCGCTACATAAGTTTTGTCGCATGCAAACTAGATATCATAAAATTGTGATTGTAAGTTATATCTACAAGCTTAAAGTAATATTTTTTTTTTTAATTGGAGGCAAGGAATCGTTTGTTTTTGGAAGGCATTTTTAAATTTATTTTCCTAATGAAAATAGCGGGCTTCTCTCGTTATGACATTTTGTATAATTTTGGCTTAACTAAATAAAAATGTTTCAAGGAAATGAGTATTGTACTGAGGGAAACCTGTCCATCTGTAAGAACCTTAGAACGGTGGTATAATATACCTTAGAACGGTGGTATAATTGAATATTATTCAATTCGATCGCGGCAATTTTAATTTTGAGGATAATTTAATTTTCGACAGGCCGATACAAGTGACTACGAATAAGAACATTGAGACTGTACGAAAATTAATGAAGGAACAGGTGTTAAGCCAATTAAGGAGTTTCACGACATTCACTATATAAAACTAGAAAATACAAAGTATTATAGCATTACAATAATAATAATAAACATAAAATAAACAATCATAAAAAATTAAATAAAAATATGTTATTAAATATTAGAAGAAATCTTTTTCAGATACATTTTTTGATATATAATACCTGTTTTATAACGATTTTTTAAAATTATTTCTTAATTTGAAAGTAAGATAAAGGTTACTATAAAAATTAATTTCATCAAAGAGTTAAAGAGTCAGCACAATTTCATGCTGCTTTTACAAAAAGTTAAATAAAAAAAATATATGGTATTTATAGTATTTTTGCCCTTTAAAACGTCGGATTGAATTAAAACTTCGCACACTTACTAAGGACCAATGACAATACAATATTAATGACTAAACAAGCAAAAAGAAATAATAGTTTAAAAAACTAAAAAAAAATACTTTTGTAGCTACTAGCTGAACTAAAAAGTAGAAAACAAATAATAGTTTAGAAAACTAACAAAACACGCTTTCGTAACTAGCTGAACTAAAAAGTAGAACCGAACCGAAACTCCAAATTGCAGCTAAAATTATAATCGATAAGAGCAAGAACTACCACACATGATAGATAGATTCACTAAGATAACACTACTCATAGTATGTTATAAATAAAAAATATGGCACACAGAAATTAGTATAGTTGCTTAGCTATTGCTTTAGGTTTTTAACCTGTAATAATAGTTGTAAGTTTAGTATATAAATAAATATAACATAACATTCAGCGTGTTACTGAACTTTTGTGATATAATTGTGTGTTATCTTGTGTTATTAAGAAGCAAAATTGGTGAAGATTTATCGAGAAGTCGGTGTTGCTACTTCGAGAAACTTTTATCATTATTCGAACCTCTTTATACTTAAATAAAAGCCAAGCGTTTTAGTTCATCTTTTTTGTGAATTTACTCCGTGTTGAAAAATACAGTTCTTTTTCTTCTTGTTGACTTGAGGGCTCAGCACAACAGAAACAGGCCCGAGACAGTGGCGTGACTTGTTAAAAACGCGCCTATTAAAAATGTTGCGTCTATCGTAGTGAAAGCAACGTAGGAAACCAGTGCACCATGTGAGCATAGCCTGCCGCGATTATACACACATTTGAAAAGTATCTTTTTAACATCATATTAGAATAGAATAGAATAATCTTTATTTTCTTTTAATTGTTATGATAAATCGAACAAACCAAGATACATATTTTTGCATCGTCACCAAAGTTATATATTAAAAACTCATTTGCAACTTTTAACCATATCAAGTTAAATAAAAGCTTGTAATGAAAAAGCTAAGATTTGAAGAGACAGGTACAGAAGTCCCACTCTGCCAAATCATTTAAATAAATAGCGACTCTTGTCCCGACACAATAAAGCCGATATTCAGGTTGCATAACGCTAATTACCTACAATTAAATTAAAAAACTTCTATCGCGTAACTCTTATCTGTTCTGAAGACGCCACGACGTTAGGGTTGTCTTTTTTAAGTAATAATTAACCTGAATATTTAATTACCAGGAAGTTATGTGCCTATTACTCTTATTTTGTGAACAAATAAACCTAGGCTAGTTACTAATAACTTGATAGTCTAGATCTGAAGGGGTGACGCTATGCAGCCCTTGAGTGAACATCGAACTAACGTGCGGCCCGGCCGCATCACGATTAGTCGACTACGCCGTGTACTGTACTTGTAGCTTTATACCTACACTGCGGAGCGGTTCTGGCCTGATGATGCTGACACTTGATCATAATGAATGCAATTTTAAGGTAGTATATCTGTTAGCACTTAAAATAAGTATAAAGCGCTTCTTGCGCCTCTTTGTATCAGAAGTCTTTAAGTAGTGTTGAAGTTGTAAGCCTCAGGACAGATTTTGCCTTTCCATATTAAGTTTATAATCGCGACGTTTGCCATAAGTAGACTGTTTACCCTAATAGCTTGAAACCAGTAAGGTTATGCGCTGGGCAGTTAAAAACTGTCGAATGAAATCCTTAAAATCTTTCTCCCAAATGATAGATTTTCAGCAAAGAGCATTAAAAGATTTTACAAGACAGCAACAAGCACGTGACACTCCTGGTGTTGGATTCATAGGCGAAGGTGAGTGCTGTATACAAAGCAGGCATTATGTTTTTTTGTTATTTTAATGGTAAGTATAAAAGAAGTGCGATTGAATCAGTCCAAAATTATCTTAATTGTTGACAACCATTAGCCCTTTCCTTATGTACTTCAGAGAACATTAATTAAACTGTCATTTCCAAATCATCCAAATTACAATATAAATGAGAACCAAACTTTTATACAAAAAAAAAACAGTGCCGCAGAACAGTCGGAGTCTGTTGTTCTAATTTTTATTTTAAATTCTTTGTCACTTCCCAATGAGAAGGTACCTTGTGAAATAAACTTGAATGAAACGTAACGTCTTTACAAAGTCCACCTAAAGTAAAAGACATTACAGTATATTTCCTTTTGTACGCTTGATTCAAATTGATTTTCTCAAATCCTTGTCAGACCATATGTTGACTGCCGTGATGCAGTCGCGACCACATAAGCATGGAAGTATATCTCTCACTAAGACAGCATGAAAAGTTTTCGTCAAATGAAGAATCGTTCAGTATGTCTTCTTTAAAACGCTTTTATTAAATTCACTTATAGATAGATAGAGAGAATATTCTTTATTGTAGACCATTAATAAAGTACAGTTGAAACAAATAATCATCTTACAAATCAGAGTACAATGGGCGGTCTTATCGCTAAAAGCGATCTCTACCAGAGAACCTTTGGATGGAGATAATGACAAAATTATTCAATAAAAACAGTAGTGGATGGTGTACTAATCGAGATATCGACAAATACTTATACATATAGATAGGTATACATAAACAGATATATTAAACAGTATTTTAGTAGAGAAAATATAGTATCATATATAGCAATTTAGATCTTAGTTCTGGAACAGTATGGAATAAATAACATTACAATGACAGATGATGTTGCTTGACCAAATTTTTAAAGGCTGTAAAGGTTTCAGCTTGCCGTATTTGTACCGGTAATGCATTCCACAGACGAACAGAAAGAACCATAAATGATATGTCAAAGAAAGTTATTGAATGCACCGGCACTTTTAATATCAGATTTATATTTTATAATTAACTAAGAATCTATTAAATCTTGTAAGTTAATATTACCTACTTTTATTTAGGTATCGAAATGAAAGTACAGTTCGGATGAGAATACTAGTTCAGTATCTTGGAGCTTCAGCACCTACTGCTAATCCCCTTGACCGTTTAGTCCTATGATTAGTTTTGATGCGTCCAATATATTGCACTTGGACTTGAGGGTCTGATTATTTAGCTAAGTGGTAGATAGTGAACTTTTTCCTACTATTTAGTTCGGTTTACTATTAAAGATTAATTACTAATGGGAGTAATCCATAGACCATTTGACACCCATATGCTTACGCCTCGAACTAAACTATGTACTTTTATACGAGAGGATTCATGATGGTAATGATCACAAATCCCGATTAAACCGGGCTCACACAATGCTGAACAAACGATTTTTTTTGCCGAAATATCCAGAAATAATTGGACGTTGCATCAATATTCTTGGTGTTAAATCACTATAATAATAATTATAACTTGAGACACCTTACACACGGTCTTCTGATCCCAAACGCGGTAGAGTTGCAGCAGGCGACGCACTTTTAGGGAAGTTGTCGCCCGAACAGATACGGGCTCGAGAGAATAGCAGAGCGTGTACTATGGTAAAAGAATATTGTAGATAAATTACAGCCAGATACAGAACAAATGATCTTACTCTTCACAAAATTATTTGTCCTGAGTGTGAAGCGAACACGGATCAGGATTACCGACCTCTGGTTCAGCAGTCAAGGTCACTAACTACTATGATAAAATATAATACCCCGTTTCTGTAACACGTTGTATTAAAACCAAATACTGTTGAAAATCAGGTTTGCCAGGTATTAACTGTTACGTAATCTCTGAAATATCCGGTTTCGGTTAACCGGCTGCTGAATCCATATCCGAATTTCGATTAGTAGCGTTACGGATACGGTAGTTGATTGTCAAGATAAATCAGTTTTCATATTGAGCCATATAGAAAGAAAGAAAGAAATAAACATATTTATTTTGCACTCATACAAAGGCACAAGAGAGTAGTATAATAGTAGGTTCTGAGTAACCAGTATGAACGTCACGTCGCCGTCGTTCTTTTAAACGAATGGAAATTGATGGAAATTGAGTGAGAACCCCGCGCGAGTTCCAAAGATATATGGACATAATGTATCATTACCTAAACTTTGTATTTTTTTTATTTTTATGTTTTTAATGTTTGTATATATGTACCATAAACAAACTACGTTTCAATTAAGTGTGTTCTTAATTTATTTATTTATGGTTTTTATTTTTTTAACTACCGTAGACAGTTGTCTTCTAATTTTTTGTATATATCCGGTCTTAGCAGAATATCAGCGCGGCTTCTTAACTAATAAGTGGCTTAATGCTGAGCTAGAAAACGTTTTTGTCTCCTTTTACTTTTATGCCATTATGCCATAGTGTAATTTTAGTGTGTATAATTTACTGTTTAAACAATTACTATGTTCACTTTTGTATTTCATAGGATTACGAAATTTCTTTCTTTCTTTCAAGTAACTGTTTATTACTTCAGAACTCCTCATTTTCAAAGTTTTGATTATTACGGTTTGATTTAATGGTTTTATAAAAAAATAAGACATCTTATACGTAGTTTTTAGTGCAGTTTAGTGGACGTGGACTCCCCGGATATAGTCAGTTCCAGTTGCAGGTATGAGATCCTGACCTTCTCGAGGTATTGCTTACCTTCACCAAGCTATTCAATTGCCTTTCTTTCTTGTATACCTTTCGCTTTCAATATGCTCCCTATTTGTTTAGTTTAGTTTTTTAGTTTAGTAATCAAATAGGAGGGCAGCTTAAACGTATCGTAAAGTGATGGTATTGCTCTTAATGGAAGAGCAACACAAAATACTCTGGGCTGTCTGGAATGGAACCACCTGTGACAAAACTGTCAGTGGTTTTTGTCATACCATTTTACTCTTAGATCTGGTGAAACTGGGAACCACGTGGATCTCTACGGGTCGGGACACGACGACGACAAAAAGAGCAAAGTTATAAAAATTTAAAAAAGCTGTATTTCGTTTTTATTAATAAAAAAAAATACAACATATTTGTTTGTTTGGCCAGTAATTCTACATTACTGTTTTAAAATTAGAGAGAAATTTAAAATTTGAATGTGTGAAAACACCTGTATGCTGCAACGTAGAACCATGGTGTGACAGCAGATGCTTGCTTCAATACACAATCTATTGAACCCAATGCTTAGGCATCTGAGAAGACTGTTTTTAAACAGAAATAACTGCATCGTTCTATCATTTTCTGCTGGGTGATTAGGTTCTCCGAGCACCTGTAGTATTATAGGTTATTTAAAAACTGCTCTTTAAAAAAATATAAATATAGTGTCATAAAAATGGAACATCAAAAAGTACTTTAACAATGGACCCACTTCCACACGGACCAAATAAAAAAAAACATTAACACATACCCAACCAAAAGGCCATACCGTCAAAATAGCGAATTTGAACCGGTGAAACACGACACGCGTCCATAGTAATCAATTAAGGGATTTTTACTGCACATGAGACGTGAGCATGAATAAAATATGTGACAACACCCGCTCCGGTGCGAAGTAAATGGAGTGTGAAATTTTCGTTTTTGTTCAACGAAAGTTTGGTTGTATCGGTTGTATTACTGAATATGTAAGTGTATGGTTTTTCCTGTAGTCTATTGGTACTTGCGTTACTGCTCGTGGTAGGATTTAAATGAATGTCGCCATATTTCGGATGGCAGGACCGTTATATTAAAATTTAAAGTTAAATTTATAGATACCTAATTGGTTGTGAAGCTGGATAAATACAGTTAAGGAGCCATCCATAAATTCGTTACATGAATTTCATCATTTTTTTACCAATCCTCCACCTCTTGTCACATATTGTCACACTTCATTGACCCTTACGTGGTTACGTGGGACAGCCATGCTTCGGCACGACTGGCTCGACTCCGCTCGATACTACGGCCTCACAGAAAACCGGCAGTGAAGCAATACTTGCATTGCATTTCGCCGCGTGAGTAAGGTTACCGGAGGCACTAACCCTTCCCTCTCCCCTATTCCCGTCCTTCCCCTATCCCCTCTTCACCTACTTCCACCTTAAAGGGTGGCAACGCACTTGTGACTCTCGAATTACAGGTACCCATCAGGTGACTCGTCTGCTCGTTTGCCCCCTATACCATAAAAAAAACACCCTCTCGCCCCCTTGGAATGGATGGCCCCTAGTTAGAATAGGAAAATGCCAGAGGGCTCACCTGGTTTGGAATTCCACCCCTTACAGATCACGTGGTGGCGAATTGCAGTTTGTGATAAAATTTTGGCATTCCACTTATATTTTATTTCTCCACACGTCTCACGATCGCTATTGACTTTCAGGAAGTTAATTTAGCACAAAACCATTAAATTTAAGTAGGCTTATAGGGTTTTTTCACGTTAGATTTTATAGATCGATTGTCACGTACGTCCACACTCCAGTCATAAAAATATACAGAAAAAGTCTTTCAGCCAGACCTGTAATCAGAAACGTCACCGAGCAGCAGCAAGACACCCTTATGGAGTCTAGGGGGGAGAAAATTCACGCATTGATGAAGGGCCCCCGACAAGCCCGAAACATGTGAGTTAATCCGTGTAGTACCTTGGATCCATTTAAAAGAAAAAGAAAATATACAAATGAAACCATTAGAGCGAGACATAATAGGTTAAAAACATTAAGGATAGTAGAAGAGTAGTCTAAAAGCCCTGTAACAAAATATACATATAACATAAATAGATATTTAGTTATATCTATTTATGTTATATGTATATTTTGTTACAAAGTTGTTGTTAAAAAGTACAAAGTATTTAGTGGTTTAAGTTAGCTTAAACCACTTAATACTTTGTACTTTTTACGTATTTCATTACTAAATTAATTTAAAAAAAAATAGGATAACCCACTGCAGTGATTTCGTCAAAATTCAATGAGGTGTACCGACGCGTCCCAATAGGCTCCTTCAATCAGCTCAGTGGATTAAACACCGACGGAATTAGCATTCATACAAATATATACATAACACGTAGTTAGTTCCACTGATAATATGTATTTGGAGCTTTCAGTTACATATTACAAATTAATCACGGTAGTAACTAATGGATAATTAGAAAGCATCGTATTAATGATCAAGGGATTACGATTCATATCCAATCAACTTAATCTCACTAGTTTTGCGTTTAATAATAATTATACACATGCATTAACATGAGGGAGAAAGGGCAAGAGGGGAGGGGGGGATTAATCTATATTAGAAAAGTATGACCTACTTTATAAGTAATATCCATACCTTTGTACACAACCTCTAGTTACACCACGAATCGAATACGAAACGAAGGATGGTTGTGGAACACAAATTGTTACTCGACTCAAGGCAGTTCCACACCCTCCTTCATTTACCTACAGAATAGTTATCAAAAAACAATTACACAAAGGAAAAAACTGTTTAATTAACAATATAAATTTATTGTTCATTGACATTCGGATTCACAAGAGACAACTACAAACTAACAGAAGTACAATTCTACGCTAGTAGTAATGTTACTACCTCCAATGTTCCTCCAGAATTCAAGTCGAGCAAAAATCTATAATGCTCCGCCATTACTAAATGATACCGAACACCTATTTACCTAATCAATATACATTGTGAACCATAGTACCTGGTCTTCTGCCTTTCGCATCCAAGATATACCAGCTACCTTCCATTTACCGATTCGTGGTCTCCACACTAGGACCCGTTTGTTCCAACGACCACCGGTAATTCGGGAGATGTGGCCAGTCCATTGCCACTTTTCATGCTTATTCTGCGAGCTATGTCAGTTTGTTTGGTAATTTTTCAGATATCGGATCAGCTACTACTAAAAAATTAAATACCATATAATGTAAAACGCCCATATAATGATTTGGTCTGATCTATCACTACAGCTTTTAATCACTTAAACCAGACAGGAATGTTTGCCAATCTAATACAAACAACAAAGATACAGATACAAAGACAAGCACAATAAGATCTTGACAATATTATCGTGTCACAAAAGGTCTTAGGACCATTCCTATTCAGCGTATTGTTAGCCAGATGAGTGACAAACTTTTTGCTTCTAAAATATCTTCGCATTCTTTGTTTGGACTCATATTCAATATATTTCCGTATTTGAAATCCAGGACAGTTACCATTCTTTTAAGACAGATTTTTTATTTGTTAATGGATAGATAATGCCCGGCATTATAAGGATATCATTCCATTCTGAATCCTCATTTGGATTCCAAAAATAAATACCCAAGACATAATTAAACACTGAATTCAGTGTTTTATTAAAAATCTGTATCTGCCAGTGAAAGTCCGGTGGAAATCAGTCCCTCCGTTTCGGATATTAGCCGGTGTTTTACTTGAGTTACTTGTATCTTTTATCAATATTGAGAGCAGAGCAAAAGACCAACATTTTTAAAAAGGAGACTCACAAGTACCTAACTTATCGATGTCTTTAAACACTTAGTGTAGCGCTTTGAAAGTCCTATATTAATCCCTCATGCATGCATGAAATTAATATAATACTAAAGGAAAAAGACTTTTAACCGTGTTCTCCTGTAGAGTGGAAGTACTTCTAAGTTGTCGCCTGCGGTATTTCCGGACCGATACGACCTTCAAACCTTCAAGAAAAGAGCGTACTCCTATCTCAAAGGCCGGCAACGCGCTTGCGGCTCTTAAGTTGCAAGTGTCCATGGGCGAAGAAAGTCACTTACCATCAGGTGACCCGCCTGCTCGTTTGCCCCCTATAATATATAAATTAAAAAAAAAGTACTTTCTCAATGGGGCAGATCCAGCTCAAACAGAACAGATTTCTTATGTAATACATAACCTTAATGTAAAAAAGTGATCATTTGTAAGTTATAAAGCCTAATCTACATTTTTACATTTTCAATGCTACACTTATTATGTATCATATTTTGCGTAATACTTGGTGTACAAATAAAGTATTATCTATCAATCTAACCTTAACGTACAATGTTACTTGTTTTATTTATTTTCTCCTTACCATTTGTCATGATCATTTTTCACCCAATATCTACCTATGCCGCAAACTTCACTCAAGAACCCAAAAGAAACAATATTAATTCTTCAATCAATGAAGAAGTGACTTAAAAATTTCCAAAGGTCATCATAAAAATTTAAAAAATATGTACACAATTTATAATTCGTTTAATATCAAGTAAATTTTGTGAAGGTATTTTTTTTATTAGTTAACTAAATACACTATATAAGCATAGATCCTTAGCATTAGGTCAGCAACTCACTTCCTACTTAATTGCTTTGCCTTTCTGTGTCTAGTTTCGCTATCTCACGTGTGTTATTAAATACTTGAGCGGCGTCTCCGTTGAACATCTTAAGAGGATTGTACACTGAAACAATATTTATTGTTGTAATTACTTTTCCACTTTATAGTTTCTGAGAAGCATTAGAAAATTCTCTAAAATGAATCCTTCAGCAGTTTACATGAAATTTTGTTGATTTATGAAAGTATTAGTATAACCATCGGGTATGTAGACCTGACGACTGATGAGATGAATTGAACCTTTGTAATATCAAATATCTAAATAATAATCATATCAATCTGTTCCTGTATCGACTCTTTATGAGTAGAAACATGTTAGCAAATATCTAAAATTAAATCTGTAGATTTCAAATTACATTCTTTAAATATTTTCGGCCAGTATATCCTCCATAGTAATAAGAAAATGTGTTGAAGTTTTCATATAAATAATAAAATACTAAAAATATGTAATTAAAGTTCTACATACTTGATTAAAATAATACAAATGTATGTTTCTTTTTTATTTTCTATTATAAAATGGAATAGGCGTTTGTCTTCCAACTCACCTGAGTGAAAGTGATGATAAACACGAAGATAGTACACGCCTATCCAAGAGAAACCTATTCACTCTACACTTGAACGTTCCAGGATTATAATTGACTGGAAAAATAGACGCAGGCAACTCATTCCACACCTTGGCGACTCGAACTAAAAAGGAGCTGTCAAAACGTTTAGTTCGTCTTTTCAGTGTTTCGACAACGAAAGGATGGAACCTCTGTCCGCGCCTAGTAGAACGATAAAAGAATGGTGAGGGTTCAATTAATTCGAAATTCGAAATTTCAAAGAATTAATGCAAAATTTCAAAGAATTAAAACAATTACAAACAATTAATTCAAAAGAGATGGTTAGGGCCTCCGGTAATCTCGCTCACACGGCGAAAAACCATGCAAGAATTGCTTCACTGCCAGTTTTCTGTGAGGCCGTGGTATCACTCCGGTTGAGCCGGCCCATACGTACCAAAGCATGGCTGTCCCACGATAATTCATTCATATGACGCATGAATGTAAATAGTCAGTACTTTTATTTTATTTTGCACCTTACTTTGAAGCGTATCGTATGACTTCAAACGTCAATGCTAAATAAATTGAGCGTTTTAGAATTTTTATAAAATGTTGTTTTAATAACGAATACCGGTAATTAACACGTCCGTTAAAATTTAAAAACAAGTAAAGTAAAAATGCAGTGGAGACTCCACCTAACACGTTGTCGCCTCTCACCGCAGATGGTATTCACGTAATTGCATGAGCAAGACGTATGGCAATTTTCTACTCTCGGGTTCTAATCGCATGTCTACAGATTATTATACATTTAAACGGTTACCTTTTCCATATTCCATCATAACATTGGTGGAGAAAAAATCTTGGCGGTTTTTTCCCTTGCTTGTTACAATTCGAAAAACTAGAATTTTGACATTTTTTCATTCTATGTTTTTTATAGGATAGGGCAAAGGAGAATACGGGTCACCTGATGGTAAGTGGCTACCGCCGCCCATGGACACCTGCAACTTAAGAAGTCGCAAGTACGTTGCCGGCCTTTAACGTGGGAGTACGCTCTTTTCTTGAAGGTTTGAAAGTCGTATCGGTCCGGTAATACAGCAGGCGACAATTTATTTCACATATTGGTTGTGCGAGCCAAAAAGTTTCTAGAAAAGAGTACAGTGGTGGAGTGCCAATTATCCAAATGATGGGATGTAAATTTTGTCGCGTTAAAATATGGCGGAAAGAAGCAGCTGGTATAAGTCCGAACAATTCCTCGGATCAGTCCCCATAGTACAAGCGATAAAGAATGCAGAGTGAAGCTACATCTCTACTTAACGCCAAGGGGTCAAGCGGTCTAGAGGGAGAAGCTGGTATTGGAGTGCTCCTGCTCCTAGAGATGAGAACAGTATTCCATGCAGTGGAAGCTGCACCTTATAAAGTTGATGGCAGTTGGTCGGAGTGAAATACTGTATTAATCTGTTCTGCACACCAAGCTTCTTCGAGGCTAATTAGGACTAGAAACTGTACTGGTTTTTTAATACTCACTAAATAGATAGACATAATATGCGTAGTAATATATTTAACGTGGGAGAGCCATGCTTCGGCACGTATAGGCCGGCTCGACTCCACTTGATACCACGGCCTCACAGAAAACCGCCAGTGAAGCAATGCTTGCATTGCATTTCGCCGCGTGAGTGAGGTTACCGGAGGCCTCCCCTCTTCCCACTATTCCCCCCTCCCCCTCTTCTCCTACTCCCACCTTAAAGGGCGGCAACGCACTTGTGACTCTCGAGTTATAGGTGCCCATGGGTGGCGGTAGTCATTTACCATCAGGTGACCCGTCTGCTCGTTTGCCCCCTATACTATAAAAAAAATGTGATGCTATCCGCTTCCCGTATCTGATATGCTCGTAATACCAGTATTGCGAATTTTTCGTTCAACAACTACTCAGCGCAACGTAACGAAGGCAAGTCGAACTACTACGTAACACTAACCCTGCATCGCTTAATGGAAGTTTCGACACGAAATTTTGATGATTCGTAGTTATCATCGCATTACTCGAATTGAAAAATTATTAGGTTTATGCTTTCAAAAAGTCATTTTCGAAATACCATTCCTAAATTATAAAATAGTATTTGGTTACCAAAATAACGTTACAATACACTACTTAGAGCATCGCATTAGCAATCACTGCATTATTATTAATAGAGTTTGGTCCCAGCCGGCATTATCCCATGGTTATATCCTCCGTTATTATTGTTGCTGATATAACGATATTATGTAAATGTACAACGAATACTCTACCACTAATCTTCGGGTCCATTTTCTGAATACAATATCAGCTTTGGTACCCAATTTCAGTAATGGGAGAATAGATTGTAATTTAAATAGTGGAAAAAGGGTTCGGCACATGTTTTTGTACTTACAAAACAAAGGAGAAATGAAAATGATTTTCTCTTTATTATGGCATGTGTAGTAACGGTTTATCGTATCGTATCATTTATTCAGTCTGACACGTGTACACATTGTATCAAACGTTCGGACCTTGTCATAAACATAAAGATTTGGAATAAGATTGTTTATTTATTTCAGCGTTAGAGGTCAAATTATTCCATCTACACTGAATTTGGGATTGAGATATCTAGATTTATTTAATTTCCTTGTAAGTTGATGATATGGATTGAATGCGGTTGCTCGTTTTACATTTGAAAAAGTTACCTGAGGGTGTTAAGTCTTGGAATGTTGCAGTTACCATGCAGGTAGGTTCTATGATGACATAGGAAGCTTTGTTCTTCTGTGATGAAGTTTTTAGAATTCGTGACAACAAATAATTGTCGGAATATTTTCTTATAGTTTTATTGATCTCGCAAACGTGTTAAATACTCTTTTTAAAAGAGATACGTTTTCTTGTATTTTCAAAAGTAATAAAGTTTAAAATCAAGTCCTAAAAAAGGAATGAGTTTAGAAGATGCTCGTAAAACTGCTTTTTTTAAAGAATTTTACCTAAAAAGAAATAAGGATTTACCAAAATTGATAGCATAATTTTTAGTATCAAACATTTCTGGTTATAATTAAATCTTGGAAGTATGGTGATAATCATTACTACTTAAAATAAATATATAATTATTCAACCGTGTTTGAAATGTGTATGCCTATATAGCACTGCTACACACATGCGTAAGTCACTGGTCCAGACAAAAATTGCAATTTTATAGAAGAGCTTGCAGACGGTACTGAATTCCGGGCGGATATTGCATTCTTGTTTAGTCACAGACTTAGGTACACCTGTCTAACAAAACAAAATCGTGTCCAGATATTTTGCTCACGCGACTACAATACCGCGGACTAAAATTTATATTAACTGTCCAAGCATTGAACATTTAAGCCCCATATCTATATGGACATTTTAGTAGGTCATCTACGTAAATTTCAGCAGTGAGACAAAAGCAGTAATATTACTGCCTATGTTTCATAATCAAATAATACTAGTGAAATCATGATTAGTGAGGCCCAATGTTTCTCAAAAGTTTTATAGTGACCCTCAGTTTTTTTTTTTAGATTACCAACAAGCACATGGCCTACCTCTGGCAATCAGGTATAGCTATTGATGCCCAGAAATATTAGCAACGCCAACGTTAGAAGTTCATTATCCCTGAATCTCATACAACCCTACTCCTAACGTGAAGTTACACAATATTTTAGTAATAACGCCATTTAAAATCGATCATACGTATGACGCAGACCACTCTAGCTGAACATCAATTCCTGTAAAAATCTTTTGATATTCTATTTTGAATGACATATCCTTAAGGAACAGAAATGGGTGGACTTCGGACTCTAAATCCTCTATACTCTCTTCTTCCACTGCACTACCACATCTGAAATCTATTTCCATTTATTCTATCAAGAATAAAATTATTTTGTGTCATCTATTTCATAGCTTGTTAATTATTTTTAATGACCTTTGTGGAGATTTCCACATACAGCTAAAACATACATCAATATAATTGAGCAAAAACGACCTGCACTACGTAGTAACTACTAATCCTGTATGGTGCATTCAAAGTTATCCTTCCGAGGCCCGCGGTACGCCAGTTATTATCACCTTGCCTGGTTGGAGGATCTTTCCTTGTGCTGGAGGGACATAACACCCATTTCTCCACTGTCTTCATAAAGTTAGGCATATTCAAAGTGAGCGGAGTCAGCATAATAGCTTAGGCATCGATGTTGCTTGTTCAAACTAACCCATGACATAACTGACGATAACCCACTCCCAAAACGAGCATTTAGCATATGCGAAGGAGTTATCAAGAATATTAGTAGTGTGTGATCTGCATGAAAAAGTATTGTTTAAATAATTACAGTACTGAGTGTAATCTGAACTGCAATTATTTGTTCTAAGATACTGTTACTGTTACTATTGATTGCTTCCTATTGATGTAGAATGACGAATTCTGGCAAGAAGACTCACAGCACAAATAAAGGAAAAATCCGAAAGTCGTTAATTTGTTATTACATCACATAATTATTTTTTTCCATTACGACCTTACATTTTATGAAACTTGATTTAACATTGACTGTGACGTATATTAATTTATGCGGAGTATTATTAGAACGGCAAAAGATAACTTTTTTTCAACCGACTTAAAAGATACGTTTCGGAGACAAATACTCCAAAAAACGGGCAAAAATCGTCGACTGCAAACAAGTATGTAACCCTCAGTGCGTTAATCAGACTCGCACTTGTCCAGTTCCTTCTTTTTATATTCTATAAGATCCTGCTAGGAGTGTCAAGCAGATCAGAAATCCGGATTAAGTTTAATAATAATTTCAGTATTTGTTCAATAACTACTTCATTCGTGTACGAATGACTAATAGACTATATATTGACTCGTCTATTTGACATTGTGTTATGTACTCATACATACATATAAATACAGCCGCCAGATTTGAACAACAATGTTGTCCCAAATTACCCCTCGACCACTGCCTAGCTGCGGGATCTGCATATGAATAACTGTAACACATTCGCTATTCGTTACGTAGGTACACGCGCTGAGTACACAACCGTGGGATAATATTTACTTTTCACATTATGTAAGTTTAGATCCTGTTGGATCGCAATTAAGGTATATGTTGTATATGCAAACTTTAAGAAACGTATGCTTAGGTAATGGAATCATAACTTGAAACTAACAGGAGTTCCTCAAAGGTACTGCACTTTTGAGGTTGATTCATGTTCAGTTGAGTTCAGTTGTTTTGGCTTGAATAACGAACAATGTTTGGTAATGATGACCAAACATGTCGTATGATATTTAGTCATTGAAAGGCTTGTTAAATTATTAGGTAAGTCTCAGACTTCTGCGCCAAGGTAAGGTGTCCATTACACGGGAGGTTTTGTTGTCAGTTTTGCCTCAATCAAGACGGTGATTAACGAATAACCTATCGTCTAATGCAGTTATTGATGGTTGCATGATATTGATTGCATAAAACCTGGATTTTCATCGCGCAACCATCATCATTACTTTTGAGTGAACGTGTAATGACATTTTGTCAATCATCCGTCAGTCAGCGCACGGACAGCAATCGAGTAGGACATGGATCACGCTGAAGAGACGCCTAACACGCGAGCTTAACACCGCCACTCCCGTCTAATGTTTTAAAGTCGGAGATAGAATTTATTTTAACATTTGAGACTCTCTGAATTGTAGGACCCTAAAATTTTTTTCTATCCCTCGGAGACTGACCTTTTTTTGGGATGAAAGGTACCCTCTGTCTGTTTCAGTACCCCTGATAACGTATATACAACATTTTATGATGATCGGTTGAGTAGTTAGGGCGTTAAAGCGTAACAAACAAACCCACTTTTATATTTATAATATTAGTTAGGATTGAAATTTTCATTATAAACTCAACTAACAATGTTTAAATTAATTTGACAACGTGAGCGTAATATTGTCTGTTTTTAATTTAAAAGTTATAATAAGTATAGGGACTTCATTATTAGACATTACATATTCTTTTCATATTATTTGATTTCAGGAATTAAAATTTAGCAAAATTGTAAACAATTTAAAGAAGATCACCAATCAAATGCTTCATTAGAGGATGTTAAAAAGAAAATAAATACCATTCGATCAAATTAACGGAGAGAGCTGAAATAAATTATGTCTTTATAATACCCAATCTTTCACCCAACGCTTTCTATATTTGCGTTTTTTTTGTTATAATTACAATCAAAATTGCAGTACAGGCTTTTTTTATGAATATTCACATAATCTTGAGTGTGTGTACACACAACACGTGTATTCTCTGCAAAATCTCTTTTATGATTGACGGTTAATCAGATTGAGCGTCTAATGTCGATATAATTTCATCAATCACCAACAATCATTCGTCAATAATGACTTGTAGAAATGATTGACGCTCGCATGAGCGTCTAATGGACGCCTAAAACCCAAGGTGAGGGCGTCGAGTGTCGGGTCTCGTGGCAACAAGAGTCAAAACGAAGGCGTCTGTCTACGTTTGGTTTAGTAGTTCAAGTGCGTTCAAAAGTTGTTAGAACTTTTATTCAGAAAGTATGGAACTTTCGTGTTGAATAATAAATATAAAAGTTGTTTACATTAAAGTCACTCAAATTTAGGAATCAAATAAAACAAAAAGTACATTTGAGGACATTATGGGTTTGACATAATTCCGAATACCCGAAAGTTTAGATGGATGGATGGATGGATGTTTGTTACTCTTTCACGCAAAAACCACTGAACCGATTACAATGAAACTTAGTGGAACTATGTGGATAGCTGGAGACCTGGATTAACGCATAGGCTACTTTTTATCCCGATATTTTTACGGGATCGGGACTTATACAGGTGAAACCGCGGGGCGCTGCTATAAATAATAAAAACCAGTTTTATACGAATTGAATATTGAAATACGTGTACTTAACGAATTGTGTGTGGTTTGTCTGCATAGACGAGAGATTTAAAGTTGTTAAAATATATTTATAAAAGATTCACCTTGAGAGTCTGGACAGAGAATACCTAAATTCCATCAAAAACATAGCATGTAAAAAATGCAAGTCAACGCAGTTTTACTACCGCTAAAAGTTGTGACATCTAATTGTTACCTTCCTAACGTCATTGTATAGTAGCGGTATCAAAATAAGACATCTTTATTTCTTTAAATATACCGAATGACTTCGCCATCGCATAGCGCTAGCGGATCAGATTTATACACACACAAACATAAATAAAGTGCTGAGAGCATTAATACTAGATTTTGTTGTAAATAGATTCTATCGTCTCGTCTCTAATTATTATTATAGTACGTATTTCATGCAAAAAGTTCACCCGGGGTGAAGCTAACCGTAAAGAGGAAAGCATATGTAATAGCTGCAGCGAGTGTGCGATAATCTCGAGACTTCATCGTGGTTCCCATATAGCGAGAGGATAGACAGGTTATTAATTATCTCAAAATATACTCTATATTTTGAGATACATAATATCCTAATCATTGTATTTTAAACAAACTCGTCACAGACATATCTAGTAGAAAAAAAAAAAACAATCGCAATATAGGCTGTTGGTTTTGTTGCGTTGAAAAGATTATACGTATTTTTTTGGTCATAAAATTTGTGCCCTCGATACAATCATAAGTGAAGTTTGGGCGAGAAAAACCTTTATCCTATGAAGGGCTTGGGGTGAAATGTATAAAAATGATTTTTCCTTGTTGTTCTTCGTAAGTCATAGTGAGGATATATGGGCAATTTATTTTATTGTAGCACTGTCGGGGGCCTCCTTGGGAAAGATTTCATATTGTTCAAGGAAGAGAGTTGTAGATATCGTTACCTATGTCATTGTATCATTATTAATAATTGATATTCAGATACTCAAATTGTAAATTTGGTACCACAGGTATGATAAGGGAATTATTTGAAGTGAAAACTTCTTTAGGCACGCTTGTGCACTTTTATATAGGTATTTTTATATAGATCCACTAGAGGGCGCTAATCTCAACATTGAGTTCTGTCAGCTCCTTATTCATTAATGTCACCAACCTGCTAATGTGACGTTTTAAGTTCGTCGTTTCGTTTAAGTTTTCACTTCTGTCGGCAGTCCCATGACTACTTATTTTTTTTCCGGGGCCTCAACAATAGACCACGTGACGAAACACGGATTATGACATATTTATCCACCGTTAGCCCCGGCGAGTTTATTGATCCACCGAGTGTAAGGGTGGGTCAGTGACTGACTACTAACCCGCTAAAATAGTAGATTTCACCCGCTTGTTTAGTTTACATTGTACAATATATAATATTGCTATATACTGTCGTCTCAACCAACCGTTCAGACCTTTACAAACACTACAACGTTTACGAATGCTTTTATATAATCATGTTTTTTTAATACAATAAGATCCTTATTTCTAATCCATTAACAAAACAACCTACTGCGAAGTGTCAAACCCCCGTCCTTTCAGACCATAGATTCTTTACATAAAACCTTAACAAACAGTGGTACTGAGAAGTCAATATAACAAGTGGCCGAAGGAAGGTTCGCTAAAGAATTCGTTGCATAATTCATAGATGGCCGCTCTTCACTTTGCTAAATGAAATAAATTACCATTGATACGTATTTCACAGGAATACGTTACACTTTAAATTGACAATTTTGTATAGAAGCATATAATAGAAACTCTCACTTATTTGTAATTTTATCTAATAAAATGGAATACATATACTTTAAAAGAGAATGGATTCTCGGGGACTTCCTTCCTAGGGTATACCCGAGTCCCTTGCGATAGACTCGCTTGTGACGGAACACCGTGGCGATTCCGACATACCACTTCACCAATAACCATGGTGAGGTGATGAACCGTGGTTTCCAAAAGAAAAAGAAAAAACCATAATGGAAATACATTTCATAATATACTTATTTAAATTTATTTTCAAAGATTAGGTTTCGAAGGCGCCCATTACACGGTAGGTTTTGCTGTCAGTTTTGCCACAATCAAAGCGGTAATTGACGAATAACCTGTCGTCTTTTGCAGTGATTGACGGTTGCATGATGAGATTTGAATGTCGATATTATTTCATCAATTACCAACGAACATCCGTCAATCATGACTTTTGGTAATGATTGACGATTGCATGAGCGTCTAATGGACGCCTAACAGGATGATGAATAAAGGGCGACCTTATCGCTTCCTAACAAAAAGTGTATCACAGGATAGAATGTCAAAAAACTCAGTGCAGTGGAGATTTACGTACTAATGTTTGAGTACATGTTTTTAAAATAAGTTGGAAAACAAGCACAGAACTTTAATCGTGGGAGAGCTATGCTTCGGCACGTTTGGGCCGGCTCAACCGGAGTGATACCACGGCCTCACAGAAAACCGGCAGTGAAGCAATGCTTGCATTGCTTTTCGCCGAGTGAGTGAGGTGACCGGAGGCCCTAACCCTTCCCTCCCCCCTCTCCTCCCCACTCTCCTCCTCTTCCACCTTGTGACTCTTGAGTTGCAGGTGCCCATGGGCGGTAGTAATCACATTTACCATCAGATAACCAGGAAAAAGATCAAGGACTTTTTTCTGTCTCAGCAATAATCAAATTGTTAATTTTTATGTATTTATATGTGTATGTATATGTTTAACATACTACTTAGTGTATATGTGGTAATATATGTAAATTTATATTGCGAACATATAGGTACTTGTTATTCTGTAGGTATACATTATGTATTTATAGTTTTGGTTTTTAATTTTATGTTTATTCAATTCCCTTTAACGTACACACTTTGCCTCTATTTATTCTTTACTATCCTCTCTTCACTCCCAAGGTTTGCTGGAAGAAAACTCAACTATGTGTTAAGCTCGCCTTTGTACATGCTATTTTCCTTCCTGTACTTATAAGATTGTTATTTTTGTGTACAATAAAGAATATATGAATACGATAACCCGACTCTGTTCGTTTGCCCGTTAAGTATTTACCAGTTAAAATACATATTTAATTTTATCACATGGAACTAGCGAATTTGAATCTTGTGTAGAGTGGAGTCACCCGCGATTCGAACATAAATCTGCAGCGCTTTAACCCCTCCTATCTCTATTAATTCCATCAATGTATGACTGGATGATTATTGAAAAGGACTGAAAACATGCAGAACAGAATTTCAAGCGTAAATTATAACCACTTATGACTTGCCATTAGGAAAAAAAACAGTTATAACATGTAGTTTTATGCTCATTTTCAACCCTTCAGTTGCCTGCCGAACGAAGTGAGCGTTTACTTCCAACTAATTGCTAGCAAAATCCCGTTTTGAAATACTGCGCAGCTATGTTGCAAAAGAGAAAATTTTAGTACAACATTAAATACAAATTATAAATACGAATGAATGTTAATAGGTTTAAGCTAAATTAAATAAATAAGTTTTGGCTTGCAGTGTAGAATTTTACGTGGATTATATTAATATTCCTGTTTTAAATTCAAAGGATGAAGCTTTTATTATATGCCTTAAGAAAGTTCTCTTTCTATTCAACATGGTTAATTCTCATTCTGTGGCTGTTTTAATTCTAAAAAACATAATCCTGTACTTCTTTGAAACACAAATGTTTTATGCATGTAGGCAAACAACATAAGTACCTATTTCTCCTCTGTATGTCAATCTATTTGCTTTTCTATGTATAGTAGCTACTCATAGACTTGTGTTGACGAGTGTTATCTTAAAATATATAAAAGGCATGCATGGGAACTGCCGACAGAAATAAAAACTTAAAACTGTGGAAAAATAAGTTTTTTTTTATGGTATGGGGGGAAAACGAGCAGACGAATAATTAAAATTTATGAAGTGAAATTATTAGTAAGTCGGGGTCGGCTTTCAGCCTAACTACGATACGGCCGAACTTTGATATTTTACGTGAAGCGACTGCCATCAGATCTCCACAATCCAAGTACTAGGTGATATGGAAGTTCTGTATTTAGACCAGGCGGTTTTACTTTTTTTAGGGCTCCAACTACCACTCTACGCTCTCCGAGGCACGGAGAGGTCTCAATGTGTTAAGTATGGTCACGCATTCTAAGACTGACCTAGCTAGTAAGTATTATTTAACCTTAACTTCGTAATGTGCTACTTGGTTACCACTTAGCCACGAGCCGCTCGAAACTTAACTGATTTGTTTAAGGAAATTTCGTTATGTTATTTTACTTAGTACAGTTCCAACTTTAAACAATGACTGGCAGAAAAACACTAATTGCATTGGAGATGTTAAGAAACAAACTAGAAATACCTACAGTTAAAAAAATGCTTGAAAGAAACAAAAAACCTTTGTTGTTAAGGTGTTTGGTTAGTCATTGGACATACTCGTATATCCTCACGTCTCGTATTTTTCTCCCGGAACGGGCCATTTGGTATTCAGTTTTTCCATTAAGTTATTCTCAGCAGTAGCATGAAGTTAGTAAAGTCTTCAAAGTAAATCAAATATTGTCTGTATTCTCTAGCTGACGAAATTAGTAATACACATTTGACTAACCTCTCACGGACGTACCGACGATAACGAACTAGCAGCACCCTGCGATTTCACCCGCGTAAGTCCCTTGTTAGGGTTTTTTAATTTTTTTAATTTTGCTCGCAACTTTCTTATTTTTTTCTTACATAAGAACTTTCTCCTGACAATAACAAACTCAAATAAAAGAATTAGCGAAATTGGTTCGGCCGTTCACACGTAATGCCGTGACCAAGGCAGATAGGGATTCGTTTTTATATAAGACTATCTGCACCTCGCAATTTCACCCGCGCAAGTCCCAATGCCGTCTGAATATCGGGATAAAAAGTAGCATATGTGTTAATCCAGGTGTCCGCCAACTGTCAGACGACTGACAGCTATGTCAAAAGTGCTAAGGTTATATTAGAAAAGTTAATATTTATGGTCGTTCAGTTTTCTTAATTTTTTAAATTTTCCTCGCAATTTTCTTATTTTTTTCTTTCATAAGAAGTTTTTCCTGACTATAACAAACACAAAATAAAGAATTAGCTAAATTGGTCCAGCCGTTCACGCCGTGATGCCGTGACCAAGGGAAAAATGTTCAACGCGACAAAACTTTCATCCCCATCACCTGGATAATTGGCATTCCACCACTGTGCGATTCTCCAGAAATGTTTTGCCTCGCACAATCAATCTCTGGAACAAATTGTCGCCTGCGGTATTTCCGGACCGATACGACCTTCAAGCCTTCAAGAAAAGAGCGTACTCCTATCTCAAAAGCCGGCAACGTTCTAGTGAATCTTGAGTGGCAGGTGTCCATGGGCGACGGTAGTCACTTACCATCAGGTGACCCGTCTGCTCGTTTGCCCCCTATAATATATAAAAAAAAAATAGGGATTCATTTTTATATATAGATATAGTTTAATTAAAAATACTATCAAGTGGAAGATATATCTAAATACAGAGTAAATCTTTGTGTCGGACGACTTAGATAAACTTCAATAGCAGAGCCGATCATTTGTAAGCAATAATTTAGCTGCCATCGTTAGGTATCTATCTGACAACGCCTTCTGGACATCGTATTTCAAACTCCTAGATAAACTTCGATTAAACCGGGACTGTTCGGTCCGGTACTATTTAAACCTTACGATACGATTCATAATTATTATTCAAACAATAGAAAGCTCGATATTAGCTGTATTAATTATTTATATACTAAATTAAAATAAAAATAAATATTAGTCTAGCGTCCAACAGGAACTCTTTATCAAGAGGTAAAGTGACCTGTTGAATTGATGCCAAACAAGCACACAAAGACCTAAGCGTAAACCGTGATTAATAAGTACTAGACAGTAAATTGGTTGAAATATGATGATGATTGTTGAAGATGTCTCTGCCACCCGTGCGAAGCCGGGAAGGGTTGCTAGTAGATAAATAAATACTGTACTACTATGTCTGAGAGAGGTTTTCTCTTTACCAGCAAAAATAGAAAGAGATACTAGGAGTACTTTTATTGGAACTGTTAATTTAGAACTGACGGGTAAGTATTCGTGACTACGCTACAGTTATTTGGTTCGCTTGCGGCATGACGTGCCAGTCATGACCGAGTCATATCATGTAATCTGTTTGACTGTGTTTTTCCCTGTACAAAAACAATAAATTCAATGAAATAAAAAACTTAGTATTTTATTTAATTGAATTGATTACTATATATTACGACTATTTGGAAATATTCTACAATTTTTTTATAACTTTCTCGGTTTCTTTCCATATCAGGTGTGTACTTATTCATATTGCATACAAAAATCCTAATTTACGCATATAAATTTATAAAAGGCCAGGTCAGAACTACTCAAAACCTGCAAAGTGTTATTTATCCTAACAAAATGTTAAATATCAAATCTTAAAAAGACCATTGATATTCAAAATTTGACATTGACGGAATTCAACTAACTCGTTGATAGTTACCAAGTGAACCACTGTTTCCAATACCCCAATTTTGTCAATTTATCTTACTTATATTGACTGGCCTGTTGGTCTAGTGGTTAGTGACCCTGACCGCTATGCTTATAGGTCGTGGGTTCGATTCCCACCTGAGTCTGGGTTCTTTGTGTTCGTTGTTTCTATGTTTGTAAAGTCCCCCGCGACACAGGAGTAATTCCTAGTACGGGAGTTGTCTTTTTAAGAGAAAAAGAGATGAAAGATAAAGATCTTACTTTTATAAATATTGAAATTTATATATAAACTTACTCCCGATTCCCAACAGACCAATTTGAATGCGATACGATTAGTCGTAAAGTGTAAAATCTTATTTGATCGCCCCTTCAAGCAGAATATAGTTGATTAGAGAAGCTCTGTTGGTAGAAACTCGTAACGATAGCGAGTCCACTACCTAACATTCAAATACGTTATGTGACATATATTTTACATAACGTATCCGACTGTTGGTAATGTAACGAAGCTGAATGGAAACGAAGATCATTTCAGTCATTTATAAAGTTCTATAGAGTTTATGAACCGGTTATTAAGATATGTTTGGTGAAGGATATTTATAAGAATAACATTAATGCAAAATAAGAAACATTGCAGAAAATGTAACACTACAATGGTCTCATATTATGAACTAAGACTTGAGACTTATAAGACTAAATAAAAATCTTTTTAACAAAAAATTAAACCGACGAAATAACTAAAAAGCAATAAATAAATAAGCCTCTTAAGTCTTGAGCTTATTTACATAAACTATCAAATTTTATATAAACTTATTTTGAATCGGCGCCAAAACAACAAACTGATTAATTATCTAAATTTTATATGTACCTACGTAGAAATGGACATGGCTATATGTAGGTAATTAATCATTGTATTATTTGGCGCCGACTCAAAATAAGTTTAAATAAAATTTGATAGTTTATGTAAATAAGCTCAAGACTTAAGAGGTTTATTTATTTATTGCTTTTTAGTTATATCGTCGGTTTAATTTTTTGTTAAAAAGATTTTTATTTGATGATTTTTTTTCATCATCAGCTCAGCTACATGATATGATGATTTCTGAACGGAAATACCTGATAAAGTAATAAAAAGTAAACAGAAACACTATTCGTTCCTCCAATTTTCGAGTGTTTCTCGCAATTTTATCAGGATCCTATCATCAGATCCTGACTTCCTTGACATGGGACCACCCTTGAAGTATACCCTATCTAACAACAGAAGAATAATCAAAATCGGTTCATAAATAACGGAGAGAGGGCTGAACAAACCTAAAAAAAAAAATATATATATATACGGTCGAATTGAGAACCTCCTTTTTTTTCGTCGGTTAAAAAAGACTGTTAACGCTTAATGATAAAACCGCTAAAGGTAAATTTCCTATTTTATTTGGAATTGGTGCAATATGTTTTATTCTTCCATTCCATGTAACATTTTACTGCTTACACCCGTTCTAGCCATATTCTCTTTCACGTAGCCCATCCGTCTTTTCTTTACTCTGGCACCCGTCAAGTTCCATATATAAAACTCTCTTCACCACAATATGCTCATCCCTCAACTTTTTATCCACTGACGCTCCTTTGAGAATACCTCAAATATTTTTTTTCTCAACTTGTCCATTCTAGTCGCATTCGCATTTCAAAGACGTCTCTCGCCGTTACCTTTGTGGGCCAACTTTCAGATATGTCCTTTTAGCTTAATAGGAAACCTGGGATCAGATATTGAAAAATTTGAAGGAGTTAAACCATATTAGAATATAAACTTTCTTGAGTGGTATCCATATTTATTAAATAAATACGGCCGCGGCCGCATACTTCCACGAAACATTTGTGTTTCAAGGAAGTGTGCGGCCGCGACGGTGTCAGGTGTCACACTGAGTGTGACGGATCTTCTGGGTCTTACATATTGAAATCAGTTTGCATTGTTTCTTTAATTATGTATAACTAACTACAGGTTACCCAGAGGCCGAAACTCGGCCGTAATTCATTAAGTTATAGATACTAATAGGGCACGGTCAACCAAAAAGAAAAAAAGAAAATTGTTTAACAAACAATTGAAAAAAGTTACTAGACTGTTTTGTATTTGCCTATTAATATAAGCTAAGTTAAGCTTACCTAATTTCTCAGTATGACGCCTAATACCGTGGCGGTAGGACGCTTCACTCCTTGAAAAAGAACCCCCGTCGAGTCCGAAGCTAGTCAGGCATCCAGACGTGAGAAAATCGTATATCTTTAATAAGCCATATTTTGATTCATATTTCTTTTAGAGACGTTAATCCTTAGTAATATCATGTTTCTAACACCACATTTCATATACATGAATACTATGTCTAATAAAATTATATAGAACATTTTCACATAGTCTACTCCATTCCACAGACTCGTACATACAGTAGCAGTTTAATATCGTACTGACCACACCAGTGAGGCCGATTAATTTGCGGAACAGCAATTTGTACTGGACGTCGCAGCTATCTTGTGCAGTTCAGGACAATTTCTCAAGCTCTACAGGACTTTACTAAGATAAAAGATAGATATTAAATGTTCAAACATTTACAGAAATATAACAATTAATGAACATACGAGTTTTTATGACTATAGAAACTGGTGTTCAAATAGGCTACAGACAATTTCGTGATGGAGTCTTTCGAAAATCGAATTAATTTAGATCAACTCTCTTTAAACATAAAATGTATTTCATATAAAATATTTTTTTCAAAAAACATCATGTCTCTCCTTATGGTGAGTGGTTACCCGTGCTTATGTCCAACCGCCATATCAGTGGTGACAACTACACGTTGTTAGTGACGTGCCCAAGACAGTTCTGGTGACCTAACTCACTAGAGCTGGTCAACCATGGTCTTCCGAACGGTGGACGTTTTTCCAATTAGAAAACCAAACATATCACAGTTAGAGTTACAAAAAATGTTCGTATTAAGAATTTTAGGTATGTCGTAAGAGTGTTTAAATGTGGTTTGAAAAAAAAAAGTGAAAATATTTGTTTCAGTAACTTATTACACATTTATCAAAATTGCTGAGACCTCCTTTTAAGTATGGAAAAACTTGTGTTTATACAGACAGAAATTCCACTGAGACATTTATTTATTTCATCCGGTAAAGAAATTTACAATTCTTATAATATTAAGCCTTCGTAATTTTTATCCTTAGTAAACTTGTCTTCATAATATTACTTTTGAAAAACTTCAAAGAAAAATAAACTTGCTGAAAGTTCTCAGGTACGTTGATTCCTTTTTCGTCTATGAAAATTTTAAATTCCAGTGAACGAACTGAAAATTCAAGATAAGAAGCGAGGCAAATCGTAAAACCCTTTTAATCAGACGTAGAGGGAGCCAGAGATGGTTGATTAGAGGAGCCAGTCCTGACCAAAATAGGTAATGAGTCTACTCACGGGTAACTTATTTTAACTAAATTAACCAATACCACATAACGTAAGACGTAACACGCAGTTTTTTAAAGGAGAGATGCTTTTCCAGTCACCTTATTTCTTCACGTGTTTTAACTGTAGCAAGAGTCTTGAAGTTTATTACTTAGTGAAAATGGAAGCGTCTATTTATTTGAGTTCGTGTACATGTAATTCTTTTCACGAATTCGAAATTAAAATTTGTAATGCAACAAAACTAATATCAAAAGCCTAAAGACTAAATACTATTCAACGTAATTCACTTTTCTTAGAAACGTTTTACATACAATTTGAAAGCTTTGCATTAACGTGAAACTATAACATCACAAGTTCAAACCACTATCAATCCAAAATAAACGCTAAACTGAACTCTTAAAGTAAAATTTCAAATACTGTGTAATTATTTGAGGGATTATTTAGAACAGAAAATGTAAAACCACATTTTAAAGGCAGTAATGATGCGGTATGCACAACCCACTAGCGTTATTAATTAGTATGATTTACTCTTTAATATTTTGTAGAAGTCTTATTTAGTGAGCAAAACGTACCTGCCAACCACGGTAAAGTTTAACACAGTATTTCCAGCTAACATCCAGTTCGAGCTAACATCCAGATCGAGCCAACATCCAATTCGAGCTAACATCCATATTGACAACATCCAGTTCGAGTTAGAAGTTTGCAACCCTGACCTGCTCGAACTATTGCTTACATTCCCCCATATCCGTATAAGCAATATTCCTTTCCTTCCATTGTTCTTACCTACTTCTCCCTTTCAAGATACTCCCATCCCGTATTAATAATTTTAATTAATTTAATGTAATCATTTGTACACCATTCAATTTGGTAGGTCGTAGTGCACATTCAACATATTACTAAAATCTGTAAACTAACCTATGTTCCACAATTAAATAAATGAATACTGAATACCCCTTCAGGGTACAGGCATAACTACATGCATTACATGAACACTAGTAAAACACGGTAAACCAAATCTTAAACTGAAAGTGATGTTAGACTACTCTACGTGATGAGTGAATAAAAATATCAGCATATAATTTTCATTACTTTGTAGGCGTAATAAGACACACCTTTATAGTAACAAAAGTCAGTAAAACAGTACTTTCACGTACAGACGTTGCGACATACTTCTTGTCAAACATTGTACATAAACCGTTTGACATATTAAACAGAAGGTTAAACAGACTGACGAATATACATGAAAATTGACAATTAATACGGACGAAAACAAATATTATATACTGTTCGGGGTTCGTGATTAGACGAATGCACTAATTTGTTACAAAGTAGACACAATTTATTGAAGTTATACACTTCTTTTGGCGCATTATGGAAAAATTATGAGAGTAAATTTTTACGATGCGCGCGCATACCGTCACAAAAAACCGACGCCCTGAAGCTAGCTGGTTAGTTAGTTTTTCAAAAAAAGTTACCAACTTCACGATAGTGATAAAAATAGTTTTTAAATATTACTTTGAGTATGTTTGTAGAATTTGAGGTTAGTTGACGGTATGTATCATTTATGAAAATTTACTGTGATTATAAGTGATAAAAATGGTTTTTATATATTACTTTGAGTACGTTTGTAGAATTTGAGGTTAGTTGAAGGTGTGTATTATTTATTATGATATTTATATAAACTTTATTTAACGATTATTCTCACGTGCGTACATAAGTACACACACTTTTTTTTAATAATTCACAGTTTATAACAATTATCACTAGTATTAGCTTGTACTGTTCCCTTTTCTTCGCCTTGTTAACTCTTTGTATCACAATTCTAAAATAAATTGAAACCGGATGCCGACGCATTTTTTATACAGGTGACCTTATCTCATACAAGCTTCGTGAACCTTCTCGGAGTATTTCGATATAACTGTTTGACTCGATACCTCTTTAAAAGTTCTAGAACGTAGCAGAACATTATATTAGTTCCGCTATTCGTTAACAGATGGCACCACGCATATCAATTTAGGCTGCTTTAACACTACATTCTAAGTAATATTTGACATAAAGACAGATGTGCATATACGTGATTGACAGAGATACTCGCACTTGATTCACACTACGGGACACAAATATAGGGGCATAAAAAAATAGTATTTTTTTTAAAATAATTATTTAATAATAATTAAATTATTAGCAAACCCAATTAAAAAGTAAAATAATATTTTTGATGGTAAAAAAGCTTGAGTGCTTTTTACTACATTTTTATAATAACTCTAATTTTTAAAATAACTACCCATGAATTTGTAATATTTATTTGGACTGGATGCGGAAGGCGGAGGACCGGGTACTATGGCGCACATTGCGAGAGGCCTATGTCCACCAGTGGACTAGAATAGGCTAATTGATTGATTGATTTTGATATCAAGCACCCCAAGTTTTTTTTTCAATTAAAAATTATTTTCTACTCTTTAGTTCGGTTTGCCTTTAAACCGTGTTTTTTGCAGTTTTTTTACTTTTAGTAAACTACGTGACTTTACTACATAATAAAAAATTCCAATCAAACAAATCCTGTCAAAATGAGCCTCGTGTTTAGATCTAAATTAACCTACTTTACGTCGTTGTCTCTACATAGAGCTTACTCTACATAGAGCTACTCTACATTCGAATGGTAGTAATTAGTTCGAGTCGAGGAGAGATCGAGCTCGGCACATGATAAAGTGATAAACAGACTTTATCTCATTAGATGAAACAAACATCAGCTACTGTGTGCCATACTTGATTGTAGGGTAGAGAGCTTATTACATTATTCGATATCTCGAAGACGCATCAGTTGTAAGAAATAACAACATAAGATGTATTTAACCAATGAAAGAAACAAACTATAAAAAACAGGACTTAGATATCTTTTCTAAAGTATCGCCAATAATTTACAAATAGAGTGACGTTTGTAAATTATCCCACCGTTGGGCAATATTGGGAATGGCACTCAGTATTAGAAACCAAACAATATTGAAGAATCAGATTTTTAGCCAATTACAAAAAAGAGGATGTTCTCAATTCAACTGAATATTATTTTTTTTTGACGTAATAATGTCTTATAACACCAGCTGCCCTCACGAAAAAATGTCACGTTCCGCCCGAGCCGAGCGTGCAAGCGAGAGCGCAGAACAAGCGATAGAAAGGCACGATCGGCCTAAGCGTTTGGCTTGTGACGCATCTGCGTCCGAGTAGAAGAGAGACAGCGGCAGCACACAACCTACACGTGAACTGTTTATAAAGTGAAGTGAAAAGTTAATGTGGTTTCCATTATTTATTACAACAACAATTGCGGCAAAAAAGGTATTTTTTTTTTGGGCAATGTGGGGCAAACGAGCAGACGGGTCACCTGATGGTAAATGACTACCACCGCCGATGGGCACCTGTAACTCAAGAGTCACAAGTGCGTTGCCGTCCTTTAGGGTGGGAGTAGGGGAAGAGGGGGGAAGGGGGGGAAGAGCGGGAAGACGGGAGAGGGGGATTAGAGGGGAAGGACGGGAATAGGGGAGAGGGAAGGGTTAGGGCCTCCGGTAATATCACTCACGCGGCGAAAAGCAATGACATCATTGTTTCGTACTGCCGGTTTTCTGTGAGGCCGTGGTATCGAGCGGAGTCGACCCATACGTACTGAAGCATGGCTCTCAAACGTAAGCCACGTAATTAATTCTTGGATTTTAAAAATTTAATAAAATAAAATTAAAAATTATTGTTTTTAACCAGAGTTTGAAAATATTAATATCTTCGTCATTTCTTAACCGATTTCAATATTTATTTAACTGAATTAGTTGTACTCAAAGTTGGAAACATTCAATTTAAAGAAATTATTCCGCTTCTATGGGTGGAAAATGAATGTATGAAGAATATATAGCTTATTTATTATGATATAGGTTCATTGAAGTCGTTGATACCTTTTCAAGTTAATTATTTATCTTAATTTCTTTAAACAACTTAATACGGTAAATAACGGGACCCTATTACCAAGCCTCTACTGTCCGTCCGTCTGTCTGTTAGCGGGCTGTATCTAATGATCCGTAATTGGTAGACAGTTGAAATTTACACAGAAAGTGTATTTCTGTTGCCGCTATAACAACAAATAGTATAAATAAATTAAAAGGGGCTCCCCTACTAGAAAGGTGTTTTTTTTGCTCTATAATGGCAACAAGTAGACGTTTGAAATGCTCACAGAGTTTGTATTGTTATATATCAAGTACGATGGTGCGGAACCCTTGATGCGCGAGTCCGACTCGCACTTGGCAGGTTTTTTTTTTATAAAGTATTGTGGTGATGGACCTTCGCGCCCACTTGTGATCTCCTGCAATTGGATTAAGAATTCTTTGGAAATTGCGCGAAGAGTCTGGCTGGCTGCTCCATACTCAAACGAAGTGTCGAAATAGAATAAAGATTCGAAATGCAAGAAAGGACAATCGTCTTGTCACAAGAAATATAAATTTATTTGATATTATTATTAATTGTTATATTGTTATTCGGAGTCTAATTACAGCATCAGTGTTGCCTTCCTAATCTTTTACTTACTCTCCTCGTAATATAGATCCCATTGAGTCCGGTACTTGCTACTACCTGGGCTGCTGCAGTATAGTCAGCAACAAAAGATAATGAACACATAAAAAATATGAATTGCGTTATACTCTAACACGTGAGTAAACAATTGAAACTTAATTCATTCTTATGTTAAAACTAACCATTTTTTTTTTTTTTTTTTTTTTTTTTTTGTGCGTGTGGAAACCCCCTCGGGCCGTCACCCCGCCGGGGTTTTCGGCGGGGCGGTGTGTCGGAATCGAACCGACTAAAACCACACGGTGTGCCGTACTGCGCCTTAAGTAGGAGGGATCCGGGAACAGCTTTATTAAGACATCCGGAACCCTCCTAGCGCCTGCCCGCAAAAGCGCGGGCACCACCTTCGGGTAAAATTCTCTAAATTAGGCGACGTCCAGGCACACGCGGACGCCGCCTCCTCGCGGGGGGCCACTACAGCGGGTGGAGGGGAAAACCCGTCCCGTCCACCCGCGGCCACACTCAGGGCGGCATGAGGCGCTGGTAAGCGCGCCTCCGCCGCCCGGTTCGCCGGCGGCGAATTAGGTCCGAGTGGAGATCGTCCTCCCGGACCCTTTCCGCCGCCTCCTTCTGCGAGATGACGTCCTCACAGAAGGTCGCGACCGCGGTAAAATTCCTGTCGCTACCGGCCATGGAGCGTATGACGGCCGGTAGCGAGAGATCCCCTCCGATGACTGCAGTGAGGGCCCGACGCTGCGTCGCCCAGGCGGAGCAAACCGCCAGCGTGTGCTGAGCCGAGTCCTCACTGCAGTCGCAGTGGTGACAGGCGGGACTCAGTTCCCTCCTAGCGACTGAATGCAGGTACTTCCCGAAGCAGCCGTGCCCGGAAAGGACCTGCGTCAGTCGGAAGGAAAGGGTCCCGTGCTGCCGCCCTGCCCACTCGACGATGACCGGCTGGAGCGCCTCCACGGCGGCAAAGCCAGCACGTGGAGCCTCCAGCCGGGACGACCAACGAGCCATGGTGGCTCGGCGAGCGGCCTCACGCCATTCGCGCACCTCTTCGGGCGGGGGCCGACTGCCGCTTCCCGCCCGGAACTCAGCCGTTCGCCGATATACTTCGGCGAGCACTTCCGCCTCCAAATCCCACGGGGGAGTCCCGGCCAACGCGCACGCCGCCTCCGTCGACACGGTGCGGTAGCCGCGTATGGCTCTAACCGCCATAACCCTCTGAGGGCGCCAGAGGCGCGCCCTATTCTGGGCGGTCAGAGCACCATGTTAAAACTAACCAGGTCTAAGGTTTAATCTTCAATGGGTTGAAGGACTATTTTTACTATCTGTACATGTATAATCAATATCGCATAACTGCATTGTTTACGCACTCCCAAAGTTGTGCGAATTGCAGTATGTTTGTATTTTTTAAAACAGTAGGCAGAGTCAACAGCCCACCAATTAATTGTTTCTGTCCTCACGGGCATCGTCTACTGTCATTGACCCTTCGTACAAGCCCGCCGGTTTTGGGTACCTCTAATTTAGGCCTTTGTTGCATTTGCACATGTTCTGCGATCTTCACCAAAGTTTGCCTTAAATACCTCTTCCTACGTAACCACTTCAGTATACCCTTTTAAATTTTCGTAACTACAGATAGATATTTGAGACCTGTGTAGACACACAGGTCTCAAATATCTATCTGTCTTTCTCTTTATGTCATCTACTGTTACTCCGCACATACAACGCAATGATCTACAGTATTTAACCTAAGAAAATAAACAGTATATTTAAAGGCATGTCTTAGACTTAAGTGCAGCAATATGAATGACCTTTCTCACGCAATTTTATTTCTAAGGTGACTGGATAGTCTAAGCGCTCGTATATAATATTTTTTTTTTTTTTTTTGAGAAGACCACTCTCGCATTAGGAATGACTCCTGTGTCACGGGGGACTTTACAAACATACAAACAACGGACACAAAGAACACCCAGACTCGGGTGGGAATCGAACCCACGACCTATGGCGTAAAAGTCAGGGTCACTTTAACTAGGCCAACAGGCCAGTCAGGTTTTATCCAAGTGTTGTAGTAAGAGCTGTATTTTTTTTTTTCCTATTAAAAGAAACTCCTGCATTAGGAATATGTCGCGGAAGTTATATTAGTAGGGTATAGATTTAAAAATACTGTAATATAATAATTTCAATTTTTATTATGTCCCTCTTAATGTTAATGTTCTAGTCGTTCCCCCGCTTTTATTACGAGTACGACACTATTTTACGACGTTTTTATTTTTTTTTCTGTTTACCACGTCGCTGGCAAACAAGCAAGTCAAACTGCGCCTAACTGCGTATGTGTTTATTTTTGAACTGAAAACTTCTTTAGCGGCGTTGCACTTTTTAAGATGGGTAAAAAATGTTAAACTCGCGTCAGGACACGTGACCTGATCGAAAATTCGTAATACGGAGCCGATTTTCTTATATTTAAAAAAATATAACATTCGAAATTCAAACATTTATGAGCGGCCAGGAGCGCAGAACTTCCAGTGTACTCTATGTATACATTTAGATATGTTATTACCTACTTTTTATTTTTAACCTATTTATATATACAGATGTGTGTGTGTGTGTATGTATATGCAAATACATTGTGAAGTTATGTTTTCACTTCTGACGTGCAATCTTACGACTAACTGTTTTTGTTTTTTCTCCCGCATTAGGAATGATTTTGAATGATTGAAACAACGGACACAAAGAACACCCAGACTCTCACTCACAGACAACACACAGACGCATTTGTGGATCACACAAATTTTTGACCCCTGTGCGAAAGTATCGAGACAACCTCTCTAACCATTGCACCACCCATGCAGTCAAATTTATTGTTCCATATGTTACAATATGTCGTTGTCAGGATATCCTCCCCAGCATTGAATTGTCACCTGTGACGGGTGAACATGTTGAAGCGACTATAAATTATGTTCATGGATAGACCATGGACGGATGTTAACATGAATATGTTTCCTGTTGACCAACATCCTAAATAACATGTACATGCTACCTATATCTTTGGTGGCTACATAATTATGAAACTTTCAATGTGTTTAGGAAAAACTTTTATAGACGAGTAAAAATATACACACTCACGTCTATATCCCCAAAGGGGGCGTATGAAAGACGAACTATACTTTGGTCATATTTACATAATAGGGTGCAAGCCTAGACGACGAGTTAAAAATTTGTTCATTTTATATTGCTTAGGTGGCATATTGTATATGGTAATCTGGATCATTGCATATATTATATAAACTTTTTACTTATGATCTTATTCAATCAAAACCTTTTTATACTTAAATAATTCGTAACAAGTCAAATTTTAGAATGTAAAGCCTACTACAAAAAGTGGTAATGATGACTGATTGATGAAAATGATTTCTACTATAACTAGTGTCACCAGACAATAGTTATTGTAGCAATTAGGCAAATTAAATTTCCAACAACTTGCACAATATAACTTACTAGCAGCGTCCCGCGGTTTCACCCCCGTAAGTCCCGATTCCGTGGGAATATCGGGATAAAAAGTAGCCTATGCGTTAATCCAGGTCTTCAGCTATCTATAAATCATTTCATCGCTATCGGTTCAGTGGTTTTTGCGTGAAAGAGTAACAAGCATCCATTCATCCATCCAAACTTTCACATTTATAATATAAGTGGGATTCTACATATGATAAGGATTATAATTTGTAGAATAGGTAGGAATGAAGCTTATAATATGAGCTTCATAAATTAAAAAATAAGGCGTGTTAAGCCATAACATTTCAAAAATTTATGACTTATTGCTTTCAAGAGCTGCAAATCAATTACTATCTTACGATGTAATTACATTACATTAGATATACTATACGCACACAGTTCACATTAAGACAAAATACACACAAAAAGGAAAAAAAGTTTACTAAAAGTTTAAAATTTTTTTCTATAGCACCTCATTTTAAATAATTTTATTTAACTAAAAAATGCCTGCTTCTTTGACTACACAAAACGTGTTGAAACTCACATTACTTTTCCTATGTCTAGAGGGGTTCAATTACGACTCCCGCTCAAATTAGCCATTTTTCTTTGCCAAATGTGTCGTGAAGTGAAAAAAGTTTTAGGAGCCTTCTTCTTATATAAGGTAAAGGCATTCTTCAACTGAAAATGTTCTCAACATTTTGTGAAAAGTAACTGAAAAAATGGAAGACAACAACGCCGTTGATAAAGAGATTTTTCACGGACATTTCAGGGACAAAAATAGGACAGATTTTTCTACAGGAACTCGCAGTATTTTTTACTCGAAAATATGTAGATAGGTACTCATGATGACTACATACGTTATACAAAATTACCTAAATAAAAACTGTCATTATCACCGACAAAAATTTAGTAATGGAAAGTGTGAGAACAAAAATGGAGTGTAGCTGTGTCATGAAAACCGCCGTCTGTCGTACTCGTGAATACGTGGAACCATTTTGCACTAATGTTTTAAATATGCAACCGATGGATTTTGACAAGGGCTGACGGTTGAAACTTAAATCCAACTACCGGTAACGAATGCCGCAGATGTTCGTATGGCAGCGGGGACCGACGGCTTAACGTACTCTTCAAGGCACGGAGAGGTCTCAATGTGTTATGAATGGTCACCCATCCTAAGACTGACCTGGCTAGTGTTATTTAACCTTATAATGTGCTAACCTACTCGGTTACCACTTAGCCACGAGCCTATTCCTTATTCTAAGTTAATAATAATTCAAAGTTACGAACTTTCAATTATTACTCTTAGAAAGTTTAAAACCGTGGCTGTCGCACTCGGCTGTTTTTTCCTTTGTTCACCCCCAGTTACAACGATAAAATTATATCCTCTTTATACCCTTAACGTTATTTTTTTTGTTTAATTATTTTTTACTGTCTGTACTTATTTAAAATGTTTGTTACTTTGCATGTTATCTGTCTCTAGTAATTGAGAGAACATGAGGCTAACTACATTTGTACAAGATATTTAATATTGTGTCATGTATTTCTCGTTAGAGATTCTATTTAAATAAATAAATAAATATTTTCTTTCTCTTACACCCTTCGATAGTATAATGTAGAAATATAGTTATAGTTATACTATAAATATACTATTTGTTAATCCTGCTCTCCAGCTAATTACATACCAAGTTTCATCGGAATCGGTTCAGTAGTTTTTGCGTGAAAGAGTAACAAACATACAAACACACACACACTCACAAACTTTTGCCTTTATAATATTAGTGTGATTATGTGTAAATCCATCCATATATTAACCGTAACTAACATAGTTTTGTTTTATTGTGTAAAATAGTTTGCGTATATCCTCAACGGCGAAATAAACAGGCTTTTGTTGACGACGCATAAAATGTCATAATTTATTATTCCATTTTATTCTAAGAGCTTTCCATTAAACATTTTGTAAATATGGCCGTGGATAACATTGCCCGAGTGGCAACAGGTGAGAACGGAATTTATGCCCAACCCGTCACACCCGGCAGGTAATTTTATTACGAGAATTACGAATGTAACGTGTTAATGCTACATTAGTATTTGTGAAATGGAATCCGCGATGGAAATTTTATTGCGAATGTGTTTTGCTTATTTTAATATTTTATAACATTTTTATTTTTATATTTTTTTGTTACCGATGGATATTTAACCTTCACCAACACCTCTCTTGGAGCTTTGGTAACCCTACCTATCAGCAGAGAAAAACAGTAGGCGAATAGAATTTGAACAGTAGCCTGCTATACCATCCATCTTTTAATAAACATATATTTCAGGTAAATAATAGTGAGTTAGTACTTTTTGATAACTCAAAAGATGGATTAAAATGACTTTCCACCAAGGCTGATGACATCAGTGAAATTGATAACCATGAAATCCCACTAATATTATAAATGTGAAAATTTGAATGAATGGATGGATGTTTGTCTTTCACGAAAAAACCACTAAACCGATTGAGATGAAACTTGATATGTAGATAGCTGGAGACAGGGATTAACGCATAGGCTACTTTTTCTCCCGAAATTCCCACGGGATCGCGACTTACGCGGGTCAAACCGCAAGGCGCTATACTGTGCTTCGCTCAGTGAAATGCATTTGCAAAGACTTGATCGGCACTGATTGGGTTTAGAAAGAGTAACTTGACTGACTTGACTTGACTTTATCTGAACTAAAACGATTACTTGCAATACTATAACAATTCCTTGCAATACTATAACAATTACTTGCAATACTATAACTATTACGCTGTCGTTGCTTTAGTTTAAATAATAGCGTATATTATTTTTTTACTTTTTTACTCTGCTGAGTCGAATTACTTTTAAGTGTTCAAGAACTTAGTAAAGAAAAATATTCCAGAATTAACCCGTGAATTCTAAGACGGAGACGAGGATTCTAGTAAACAAATATCTTAAATTTTATGTCAGCCTCAGCCAAACGAACAGGTAAGAACCCTTGAAGGCACACATGGCCGTTCAAAGTCACATTAAGAATTTTGCTTATACCTTCCGAAAAAATTTATTCACTTTTCCTAAACCGAAAAAGCATTTCGGAATAAACGGCCAACGGTATTCGAAAAGAGAATTTTTGCTCGGACGAAAGTAGGAAAGAAAAGCACCGTAAACCGTTATTAGGCAGTACTACAGTACTAGCGCGCTAATAAGTAGGAAATCAGATGATAGTTTATACGCTGTCGTGAATAAATAAAAATTTCTGCTGGCTATATCTCGGTATAAAGATTGTCAGCTCATGCCCTTAAAGATGTAACGCAGGAGCCGGACAAGAGCATCTATCGCCTATTTAACTGGACTTTTTTGTTACTTACTGGATCATATTTACAATTAGTTTGCGAATTTTGACGTATCTAGAGTTATTCGATATTATGCTCCACGCAATAAACTAAAAACTAAAGACATAATTTTATGTAACGATTGGATTAAGTCAATATTCTTTATATCATGATAATTCTCCGAAACATTTTACAAATATCACCCGAGAGGAAATGATTGACCAAATTTGGACCTGGCTCGTGGACTATCAACAGGATATCAAAATAAATTTGGATTTGAATAGGGAATGACATGACGTCCCACGTCACATTAATTTTGTGATTTATGTTATTTTATGATTGCTTTACGACGCTTCCAATTTTCTTTTCACTTCTTTACTTTTGTCTATTTAGAGTAGAATGAACATTTTATAAATGACTAAAAATATTTAGCATTAAATAAACGTAGATACGGCATGATGGACCAATGACTTGAAGAACGTGGCTGGCAGCGGATGGATGCGTATTGCCCAAGACCGGAATAGTTGGCGCTCCTTGCGGGAAGCCTTCGTCCAGCAGTGGACGGCGATAAGCTAATGATGTTGATGAAACCTATATTACCTATTAACTTGAAATACAAGACGTTACTGCTTAAAATCTCTTATATACTTTAAAACGCCGTTATTTATGTATTTTAAAGTTAAAACGTTTTTCTAAAGATAATTATATATTCTTCTAGCAACCCGCCCCGGCTTCGCTTGGGTAGCAGAGACATCTTCAACAATCATCAACATATTTCAATCAATTTACACAAAATCTTAACAAATTATACACCTAAACCTTCCTCATGAATCACTCTGTCTGTTAGTGAAAACCACATGAAAATCCGTTTAGTAGTGTTTCAGTTTATCGCGAATAGACAGACAGACGCAGCGGGCCACTTTGTTTTATAATATGTAGTGATTATTGTAACTAATCTATACTTAATATTATAAAGTTAAGTTTTGTTTGTTTGGTGGAAGCGCTAATCTCAGGAACTACTGGTTCGAATTAAAAAAATATTTTAATGTTGGTAAGCCCATTTATGTAGGAAGGCTATATAACATTATGCTACGTCCAATAGGAGGGGAGCATCAATGAAAAATATTGCTAAAACGCAGATTAAGTTGCGCGAATCAGCTAGTTCCATTATACAGTTCGCCCCTCGTGACGTTTTAATGCTTTGTCATATTAAGCTTTTAAAGAGTCAATCACAATAATAGATCAAAACTCAAAATCAATTACTCTGTAGCTATCCAAAAACCATCTCTGTTTTCTACCATCTTAAATATGAACGTACGAATTACGCGTGGTTTTCTCAAACTCCCGCAAAAATGTCAGTTGCGAAGTCCAAAATATAATCTTTAAAAAAAACGATTACCGAAGCCTGATTCAAGTTCCAAATTTAAAAACATCGAGAACCCAGTTTCAGAAGTATGCAGCACTTTTTTCATTAAGCAAATAGCACTTAGGTGAACAGTCGTCAAGCTAATGACTATAACTTTTGCACCACTGTTGTCTTAACCGTTATATTGAGTAATCTTGATTCTGATTTGATGGTTCACTGAATAGGCTCCCCTAATTAAGGGGCTGATTATGCAGAAGGCCTCTCAGTCACCTTTGCTTAAGTAATTATGAAAATTTGAGGGTAAACGAGACGAGTTTACGTTAAGTTCAAGTTAATGCAGTTAGTAAAATTAGCTAAATTTTCAGTAGAGAAATAAATTGACGGTGTCATCGTAACAAAAATGGCTACGTTCTAGAGTTCAATATTATTAAACTTTTTGCTTCATTTCTCTTTTTATCTCCGAGACTATTCTTTTGTGAAAAACGTTTATAAACAAACAAACATACACACAGAGATACTCTCCTATTTGTAATACATATACATTATTTTAATAGAGTATTGGCAATGCAATATGTTTCTCGTTTGAAAATAGAAACTGTTTTTTTATGGTATGGGGGGCTAACGAGCAGACGGATCACGTGATGGAAAATGACTACTGCCGCCCATGGGCACCTGCAGCTCAAGAGTCACAAGTGCGTTGCCGGTCTTTACGGTGGGAGTAGGTGAAAAGGGGGGAGAGGGAAGCGTAAGGGCCTCCGGTAATTTCACTCACTCGGTGAAAAGCAATGCAGGCATTCCTTCACTGCTGATTTTATGTGAGGCCGTGGTATCACTCCAGTCGAGCCGGCCCATGCGTGCCGGAGCATGGATCACCCACGAACGTGGTTTGATTTGAACATAAGGCAGAAATTTGACACTGCAATATGAATAAAATTATTATTATCTGTAAGTATTTTTAGTACTCTACATATCAAAAGTTTTTTTAAACGTACGTAAAGTAGTAAGGTCTCTCGCTGTTTCATCGAAAGTACACATTATTAAGACTACCAAAAAATATCTAAAAACGAGTGACGTCACGAACCTCAGCAAACTATGTATAAATACCTACTGAAACTCACTTCGTTTTTTACAAATAAGAACATTTTTTAAATCTTCGTAATGTCAACTATCCTTAGGGATCGTAAGGCTCATAAAATTCCTAACTGACTATGGCGGAGATTGGGACCAATTTACTGAGGCCCTGAGGGACCTCCGTAATGGTGGGCTATTTAGGGACCATGTGACGCTACATACCATTAGGATGCTGATACTCTTTTGTGAGGAAATCTTTATTGTTCGCCTAGCGCCTTAATGTTTTATAGAAAGAAGAAAAAACCTTTTTAGAGGCGAGTCATCAGACCGATCCTAAAAAAAAACGATTCATAAGTCATATTACTTTCATCTGAAATAACTAGACGCTGCAAGTCAGAAGTTTGTTACCCTAAAAAATACAATGATCCAAAACTATGCAGAGAACGGCACTTGGACGTCAAGCACTGTGAAAGTGTTTTATCTCTGCCGTGAATTGATCAGAAGTCAGTTTAGTATATTTGGTCACATATAAATATTTGTTTATTTTTTAATATGTATATTTGATTTATACAACATGAACCTAACGCTTAGGGTCATTTCTGGTGCAGAGGTTGGCCATTGCCATTGAGCGTGGGAACGCAGCAAGCGTTATGGGCACCTTTTTATAGATCTCAATAACAAATCAAATAATTTCAAAATTAAAAATAATGTTTGATTTAAAATCTTTAACTTTTAGCTATTCCACCTATTGCTTTTATGAAAACTGGTAGTCATAATACCTGGAAATTGACTTTTAATAGATGGTTTTTTTTTAATTTTTTAATTTTCTCACTCAGTGATTTAAATAAGTGTTCCATTGACAGATAAATTCTGTATATGATCCTGAGTGTAGCAAAATACCTAACTAAGATAAAATACCATTGTTCACAATAAATTCGCATCTTCTCCAAATGTCTCCTTTAAAGCAGGAATATAGTAAATAGTTTAGTGTGTAGTGTATTAGCATTACCATCAGTCACACATGCAAACATATATATTTATTTAGCACTGCTGCGACCTCTAATCCTACGACGGTTCTCTTTCTGCACAGACTATATTAGAAATTATAGAAAGGTGTTTTGATATAATTAGTTTTTTAGTAATAATGGGATGGAATGGGTAAACTTGGGATTGTCAGAATTGACATTTGACAAGATGTTTAGTCTTCAAGTCAGTCTTGCTTAGGGATTCTGAAGAAAGTTGTCCCGTAACGAACAATTCAATCATCAATTTTTTTATAGCTAATACCACAAGCGACTAGGGACACACTGTATCTTAACCGTTTGGAACAAATTCCCCGAACGAAGCCAATGGCTATTGATTGTACCTTTTTCGTCCCATGACCCTTATAACTATAAGTTATCATCAAGGGATGTTATGGGAAAACTACTGGGATCAATTTCGTATCTACACTAATTTTATAATCTATTATTCCTCTAGAGGTATATATTGTAAGTAGCTTTTAGGTAACTAGGTATCACTCTCATAAAGGATATTATACACTGATTAATGAATAGCTGGCCAAGTGCGAGTTCAACTTAAGTGCTGAGATTTCCGTACGGTGAATGTGTGTCTACCATAATTGTATAGGTTTTCTTGTGAAATCTATGTGTAGCACTATTTCTGTTTTTTAGGGTTCCATTCAAAAGAAAACCTTATAGGATCACTTTGTTATCAGTCTGCCTGTCAAAACCCTTTTTCTTAGAGACTAATAAAATAAATAAAATAAATACTTATGTCTGCGGTCCCTTGAAGCTATAAAAACATCTAGTCGACGCAATCAAAAGATACGGCCATTAAATATGAACATTTCGTAGGTAAATCAAAACCTATAGGGTACTTCCCATTGCCTAAGAATCATGAAAAAATCCGAAAGTTGTTAATTTGATGTTATATCACATAAAATAAAATTTTGTGATTCCAAACTCATACAACAACATATTTTGCGGTTGGGAAGTTGACTTTGCCGTACATGTCTATGAGAGAGCATTTTTAGAACCGCAAAATTTAATTTGTCTTTCGGAAAAGACTGGCAAAAATCTTTGGGAATTGATGCCCGAGATGGACACACAAGTAAATCTCTACATACAAGCTTGTTTGCTTACGGAATTCTCACTGCGCGAGTCAGACTCGCACTTGTCTGGTTTTTTCTGTCAACAGGGAAATTAATTATACATTAGTTATTGTTATAGATAGACTTAATGGTCTAGACTTCTTTGGATCATGACAGCTTTTGACATTATCGCGATGACATTACGTCGTACCATGTTCTATGTTAGATACAATGAATGTTAATTAAAATTTAATTATGTTTATTCAAAATCCCACAATTTTTCATCTAGAACAATTCCGTGAAATTCTACCACTATTTAAAAAATCTGTATCAATAGTTACATCTAAACATATATGCAAAGTAGTTATGTTGGAGACCACTTACTCTGATAGAACCACTATTATCTTTCTATTAAATAACCCACGAAAAAAAGGTGGTTTTCTATTCGGCCGTGTATATATATATATATATATATACATATATTTTTTTATGTATGTTCAGCCTTCACTCCGTTATTTATGAACCGATTTTGATGATTAATTTTTTGTTAGATAGGGTATAACCTCAAAGGTGGTCTTGATTAATCGTGATTAATTACCAACGTAGAGCCTTCTCCATTTCTACGTACATATACAATTTAGATAATTAATCAGCTTGTTGCTTGGCACCGACTCAAAATTAGTTAATATAAAATTTAATAGTTTTTGTAAATAAGTTCAATACTCAAGACTTAAAAGGTTTATTTATTTTTTGCTTTTTAGTTTTTTTTCGTTGGTTTAATTTTTTGCTGAAAAGTTTTTTTATACTTAGTACAAGCTTCTAAAGTACATCAATAAAATTAGTATTCTATGACATTTCTATACTAGCTTTGGGAGCACGACGCGATAATTTCTTTCCTTAATCAATAAACACAGCATAAGTACATGACCTCTAAAACACTGACATTTGACGTAACCTAATCTTTCAATCAAACTGAATTAACTAAGTCAATTACACTCGCTAACTGTTCTTAACTACAGTTAAAGTTTGCAACTACCTTTAAGCACTGTTAGTTTTCACCTACTGATCCATGCGACGTATAAAGTTTAGCTATTAACTTGCTTTGTGAGGAGAATTCAATTGAGGGTAAATAGGACTTATGTACCTCGGCAGCGTCACGTTTTATCCACCAAATGCTACATAACGTTGAGGAGAAATTTAATTAAATTTATTTTACAACTATCTTTTGACTGCAACTCCACCCAGATAAGGTTCGATTTATCACGAATATACATAGTAAGCTTTTTAAATTTAGGAACAGAGTTGTTTTTTTTTATAATTCGCGATAAAAAGTAGGTTCTATAGGATATTCCCTTTCCGAATTTCAAGACAACAGATAGAAATAGTGGCCTAGGTTGGCTTTCACCCTCACAAGATACGATACAGTTACTACTTAACAGTACATATATAATCTACATTGTCTAAAAGAAAAAGCATCCGTGTCACCTCGTCATCGATCGCATCGGTAAGGTACCTTACACCCAATCCATGTATAGGTTAACTAGTTTGAACGCTCAGCGACTTGTTCAACTAATTGTCGTGTCGATATTTTTATTTATGTACTTATTTATTTAAAGTCAGCACTTGCAATATGAAGATAATATTAAAATTATTTACGTATTAATGCGTAATAATACCTTTTAGTCTTTCTGTGATGCATCGTTCTCAAAAAAAATCCTGTCACATTTTATACATTTCTTGTCAAACATATTGAAGTGCATAACCAAATCATTGTCTAATAATAGTGACGTTTAAAATTTCTGTTAGCTCACGGCAATGCCGCCGTATGTCATTAAGAACTTCCTTTTTAGTGTGACGTCGAATTTTGATTTTTGGAATTTTCTGGATTTATAAATTAGTATTAAAATATTTGAAATAAAGTTGAGAAAATTCTAAGAGGTTATAAAGAAAGAGATGTAAAGAAAGGCGACGGAAATGAAGAACGAAAATAAGATAGAAAAACCTATAAAAATTATGACTCTATTAGGTTTGGCAGGGATGTATAAACAGCCGCGAGCCCCAAAGCCTGTAATTAGTAAAATATTAAGAATGTGGAAACACGAAAAAGGGAAAAGAAAAAGAGGAAGAGGAAAGCAGAAAAGAGTGTTAACGTCAGAGCTATGCCACACCAAGGGCACATCACGGTGTCTGTTTGTTGTTGTGTGTATGTATGTGTGTGTGTTTGTGCGCGTGTGTGTATGCGTGCGCGTGGTTATGTGCGTGTGCGTGTGCGTGTGTGTGTGTGTGACAATAAAGCTTCATCTTAGCAATACAGTAGTATCCTTCCCGTCCCTTACCCACTTCCATAACAGTATACTTTTATGTTCTGCTTTTTATGTTAAATAAAACAATGTCATCGAGCTCTGAATAACGAAAATAACTTGCTTTATACTCTCACCACTTTTACCGTAATTCAGTTAGTCTCCGCGGACTCATTTAATATGATATTCAACAAGTCCTAACAAAAACAAGGGGAACAAAACACATCGCATCATTTCTCACTACTTAATAAACTGACAGTTCTTAACCGTAATAAATCTGCTCCAAATGACCTTTAGTTAAATCGCTAGATTACCCCTGCTTTATATTGTTTTAGTTTTTGATGGTAAGCTTAAGCGACTTAAGTTTTTATTGGCCATACGGCTTTTATGTTTTACTTAGGAACTGTTGTTTTCTTGGTGGTCAAGTTAGTGTTATATAGTTCAATAAATTGGGTGATGGTCCCCATTTCTTCCTTTATTATGTTTTTATCCCCCAGGAAAGAATGAGGTTGACTAAACTATGTCGCCAAAATCCAATTTGTCCCAGAATTACTGGTCCCTGGAGAAAACATGCCACACTTTCCAGAAACCACTTGTAACCTTTCGTCTTTAGCTATCTTTTCGGCCTTTTCAACTTTCTGATCGCCTTCATTGTGCGATAGTTTTACCATATCACTGAGATATGTAATTAGAAACACAACTAACTACTTATTTACAAATACACATAAAAACGAAGGTAATTGACGCATGTAAAGACAAAAATTAAGCTCAAAGATGGTCAGCAAGAACTATAAAGACAGTTGATATGGCAATTAATATTTAAATTTTTGCCTATTTACTTACTTCCACGTAAATTTTCAGAACTGTAACTCCTTTATGCTCTTACTAAAGAAACTCTTAAGAACCACTTACATTTAAGTGTCAGGCTGGTTTTCATAATAGAGAGATATTTCATCAGCAAAATACCAGGATACAAGAAGGTAAAGTCAGTCATCTGAAGGTATTTTTAAAGACCACTAACAATGTTTTATTGTTTGTGCTCTCCTTTGCCCCTCTTGGATAAGATCTTGACGGGCCTATTGGTCTAGTGTGACCGTGACTGTTGAGCCAGAGGTCGTGGTTTCGAATCCCACGTAGTACAAATAATTGTGTAATGAGCATAATTATTTATTCTATGGCTAGGTGTAATTTATCTATAACTAGCAGCGCCCCGCGGTTTCACCCACGTAAGTCCCGATCCCGTGTTAAGATTGGGATAAAAATCTGCGTGCTTATGCGTTAATCCAGGTCTCCAGCTATCTACCTACCAAGTTTCATCGCAATCAGTTCAGTGGTTTTTACGTGAAAAAGCAACTAACATCCATCCATCCAAACTTTCACATTTATAATATTAGTGGGATATATATGTGTTTACTTTACTAGCAGTCTGGTTAGTTTGGGATCAAACTGCCGTGTGTGAGGTGTCTGAAGTTATTATTATATTAAACCCATAGACTTTCTATTATAAATGTAATACTTTACACATTACATGGTCTTATAGTATAGTATATTACATTGTTGTATGGTAATGGCAGTCGTTTGCCACATCCACGTCAGCCAATATTCGTAACTTCACAGAATAACTTGGCTCAGAGAATGTGCTTATTGGGGCGTATAGTTTTAATATCCGCTTTTGACCACGTCTCAACTCTTTGCTTTGTAATCTATGCACCGAACAAAATGTCTCGTCTAAAATATTCGTTTTTCCTTTTAAATAGATGCATAATCTTACGAAGTATTTGTATTGTGGCATATTGCCTTAATTCATTATTTATAACTGCATTTTATGTCTATCAGTAGCATTAACTCTCTTTTAATTATACTACAACATAAATATACATATTTCTACTGCCACACTGGGTTTCTCTAACAAGAAACCTTTTACAATACATGGCGACCCAGAGCCAGACCAGTTTGACATTGTTCCTGTAACCTTACTCCACGAATTATTTTGATTATTTATGTTTGGTTTATATTGTCTCTAAGGTAGTATAGAAAGACCGCGAATCAATAAACTGAATAATAAACGGAACTGAAGAAGGTAGCTAAGATGGACTGAATGCAGAAGGCGGAGGACCGGGTGCTATGATACACATTGCGAGAAGCTTATGTCTACGAACTCACACCTTATTTGTATTCAATATTTTTCCGTTAGTACGGGTAGCTCAACCACAATAAAATAAGAGTCGCTACGGTTATTCAAACATCACAAACTAGACTCATATTACGTACATATATAGGTCCATATTGCATAACATATACTAGTACAATCGAGATAATAATGTGAATAATAATATCTTTACGATGTTCTGTGGATAGCCGAACTAGATTTTAAAACACTGACTTCATAAGCTCTAAATATTCCTATTACAAAGTAAAGTATAAATAAATGACACTTGTATCTGTAATAAAAAAAAAATCCAATAAGCTTTAGTATCGGAGATAGGTCTGTCTTTAATCTAATGAGATACCGTTTAAACACTATGATAGTTGCTTGTAAAATTAATCATTATAACGCTCAATAAGAAAAATAATATATATAGATTACCTACTTTCATTTAATTACAATTTTTATTACCTTTCGAAGACATTTTGATACTGCATTTAGTATTTTTTTAGTAAATAATTATTGTTTGACGCAATATAAACAGTTACATTCTATTGTATGTGTTGTATCGATATTAAATATTTATAAATCAATTCAAAAAGCTTTTAGTTACATCAAAATGTTAAAATTTAAGTTCCAATTGAAAATAATGAACAAATGAAAGATGAATCTCTATAGATTCGGCACTTGAGTCATCCATAACTTAAGGTCTCAGTAATTTAACATTGTTAAAATACTTTTATATGAGTTCAGCATTTTAAACTGAAATAATCTTTTTAGTATTTTATTAACCAAATAAAACTTCTTCTTTGATAAAATCGATCATTATTTTTAATCGAATTTTCAATATCTAAGAACATAACTAAATGACTACTTATCGGACTGTCATAAAAGAAAATAAAAGAATGAACAAATGATAATTAAATTATCTATCGTTGACAAAAAATTAATTCACTTGCAACTTGAACACGTCCAAATGTCAGGTATTCGAATGCACAAACATTAAAGAAATAAATTTTATTAATTTCTAAGAAATTTTTTAGACAATGGTCTAAAGATTTCATATCTTCGATCTGTCTCAAAGGGCTTTTATTACTTTTGACCCTCAAATGATAATAAGAAAACCTTTGCGATTTAGTTACGAATAAGTTAAGGTCTATGAAATGTTATCTTAAGTGATGCAATAAAAACGCTGACGGTTTATTGTGATAGTAAATAGAACATTTTTACAGTGAGGCTATCTGAGCATAGTAAAATTTATGAAGCAAATCAAATCAGTTTGAAGCTTTGGTCATTAATCTTCCCTATGTCTATAGATTGTTTGGTATTTGCTGGATTCATTACAAACATTTTTAATCTAGCTTTACTGATACATTAGTATCAGTAGAGCTAGATTAGCACCTTAAGTTTAGCCTCAGTTAATACCTGAATTGTTTTTAAATTATTATGCAAACAAGAAGGTTTATAATTGGCTATTTGTGGCAGTATTTGAAATCCTATTTTATTTTATTTTTGGATAGGTTCGGTCTGTTCCCGGATCACTCCTACTTAAGGCGCAGTACGGCAAACCGTGTGGTTTTAGTCGGTTCCATTCCGACACACCGCCCCACCGAAAACCCCGGTGGGGTGACGGCTCGAGTGGGTTTCCAAACACACAAAAAAAGGGGTAATATCCTAAAAATCGAATATATGGCGTGGAAAATAGTAAAGAAAGTATGTAAATTAATGTATGTATTAAAAAAAAATACTTTGAATCGACTCTAATAGTCGCTTTAGATTCAATTTCTTTTTTATATACTACTATTCTTTTTGCAAAATAAAAGTAGCTACTTATAACACCAGCTATCTGCCAGTGAAAGTCCTGTGGAAATCGGTCCACCCGTTCCGGTGATTAGCCGGAACAAACAGACAGATAGACCGACAAAAATTTAAAAAACTGATTTTTAGGCATAGGTATCTTGCAAATAAATGTATAAGCTTAAAAAAATCTATTGTTTTGACATTACAAACCGACACTTCAATTTTATTTATTTGTATATTGACTAGATACCTAGCCACGCGTTGCTGTGGCTAAGTAGTTTTCAAGTTTTCAGTAAAAAATATTGTGACTATTGTTGTGTAAGTTGGACCAAACTGCACAGAGTGCATAATTTCATTAAAATCGATTCATTAGTTTAGGAGCTCATTGCGGACAAACAATGTTACACGAAGTTAGTATATATAAAGTTGATAATTTACATTGTACATTATAGGGAAGGTTTACTTTGAAAGCAAATTAATATTAATGTTTAAATTAAAGGTCCTTCTTTAAATGTTTGAAGGTATACCAAACTATCTCGTAACCATGCCACTCAAAGTGACCATGGATCGTGGAGCTCAACCAGTGTTTAGTCGCTGAAATTTAACGATGTCTTTCAGAACGCAATCATTTTAATGGGCAACGACCTAATTAAATCACTTTTAATTTAGAGGTGATATCCAAAAAGTAATTTGTTCATAAAGTTTAAAATGGAGAGCGTAAATTCAACGCGACAATAAATTCGTTCCCGTTACTTAGATAATATTCATGCCACCACTGTGCGGTTCTTCAGAAACTTTTTGCCTCGCACAACCAATCTGTGAAATAAATTGTTGCCTGCAGTATTTCCGGACCGATACGACCTTCAAACCTTCAAGAAAAGAGCGTACTCCCCCCTCAAAGGCTAGCAATACACTTGTGACTCTTGAGTTGCAAGTGTCTATGGGTGGCGGTAGTCACCACATCAGATGACCCGTCTGCTCTTTTGCGCCCTATACCGTAAGAAAAAAAAAAATTCCATAAATGTGACAATTTTTTAGTCTTTTTAAAAATCTGAGTATTATTTGTATTTTTAATGCTATACTTATTAAACACTATTTTAATGACGCGATGGCATGCTCGGACTTGCAATAGTGGTTGCTTTTTCGAACACTTTATCTCGCTACCATCAAGATGCGTATTCACCACTTTTGTACAACAAATATACATTGTCTTATACATACCTAAAAAAAGACACCGGGATTAATATCATATATTCTTAGATTTTACTGCATGTGTATTTTAACACTATATTAACCATTTTAAATGAATCCAATCAATAGAATTCGGTTTCCAATCCTATATTCAAGTTTAATAGAGTAAGCACAAATATAAATGAAGTCTAACTAGGACATCTGGAATCTAGCATCCATTCAACAGCCTTAGCCGGGACGCCAGGAAATGGATTCTACTGAAATCTTCGCTGAATAATACTCTCTACGTAATACAGACGGCGCTATATCAAGAAATACTCTTTCAAACGAGACAACTATACATTTTCAACTCTAATCTTTATGAATTTAAGTTAAATTTAGCTAAACAGGTAGCTGTTTTAGAATGTGATTGCAGTATAAATGAAATTAGATTCTAAAGTGAGCAGTGTAAGGTTTACGGTTGTGTAGAAAGATAAAGAAAGTATAAGTTCTTTGAAACTCAAAAGGAATGGAAATACCTACTTGTTGCAAATAGACACAATCTGCAAAACTGTATAATGTTAAGGAAAAGTCTGTATTAAAGTCTACTTTGTATATTCAGTTTACTCATCTGATTATCTGATAGCTCAATGCTTTATACTGTCTGTCATTATTCTTTTATTTTACAGAATTATTTGCAAGGGCTTTCATTCGTTTTGGATTAAAAATAAAAAAAAAAGTGCAAGAACTTTGCGCTAAAGACGTTAGAGACATTTGATACTTGGTAGCCCAAATATCTTTAAATATTGTTTCTATGAAGGAATGCTTTGTTTTGAACTAGCATTCAATGTTTCATTTATGTACGTTAACCAACTATTGAAATCCAGCATCTTATGGACTTTATTCGAACGACAGACGGTATACTATAACTTTTCTTTACACGATATTAAATTTTATTTATGTGATCATCTCGTCAACTGTCTCATATACCGCGTGCATTGAAGGGTAGCTTTATTTTTTTTTAAATATTCAATAATTTTTTTATATACCAAGTAATCTTAAACTTTAGACTTAGATTTCTATGTGAACTTATGCATTTCTGTATATTTATTGCCTTTCCCTATACATATTACACTCATTTCTATATTTAAATGAAAATCCTCAATGCTTTAAATTTAGAGCATCTTAATTTTATATCACTTCTATATACACACTGTAGTTAATTTAAGTTTTATTCATATTTTTTCATTTCAGTTGTTTTTTTTTTGTATTTCACTTTTACTTTTTTACTACTTAACCCAATATCGAAAACGAAGTATTGTTTGTTTCGGAAGTTGTGTACAGCTGTAACTGGACTTCAGGTTTATTCACTGTTTATTATTAAGACTGTTTAAGACTGTATTAAAAAGTTGTCTGTATCTGTACCTATTGATTAAAATTAAAATAAAATAAATATCACCCTACAGATAGATTGGTGGAGAATTTCCATAACATTAAGTCCACCATTGTACATTTTATTGCATAAAGTTTTAAATAAATAAAGCAGCAATGTTGTTAAGAAACAAATCAGTCGAGATTCTCATTCAATTCGAAGTTGCCACCAATTCGTATACATAACTGTATCTATTTGTTTACCCACAATCCATTAATCGTACCCTTCCCCAACAAAGTGAAACGTAGTAAACCTGAAGCTTTATCGTGATTAATTGTACGGAAAAGAAAGAATTGTTTTCTTGTGCCAACAACTTGTCGTCACAAAAAAATGACCGAAGTAAATGGCACGGAACCTCTCTGTCCCAATTGCAGCACACTTCACTAACTTTTGATTCAAAATCATTGACTGATTTTAGCTTATAGAGACTTTTTCCTACCTTTAGTACAGTTAGTCGTTTTATAAAGTTGTGAGACCAGTGCGGACACAAACTTTCAAGAACCTGTCAATTGATCTAATGGAATTCATACATGTCAGTAATATTCCCAATAGATTTCTTAAACTTTTAAAATACCAACTAAAAAGAAATTTTATCTCAAAAGATAGTTTATCTATTTTTCCATTGCTGAATCGAAAAGTTGTTCGAAGAATACACCAGAACCTATCACTATAATCCAAATGGGAATATAACATTTCTTCTGTAAATGAGACGAAAACCCAATTGGTAACTTCTCTTGAGGTGGGTATCTACGATTACTAACGCATTGTAAGGTACTTTTAAAAGCTTCCCGTAGCATTTTGTCGCTTCTCCTTATAAACCAAATCACAATCATATACTGCAATTAAACCAATGTACTATGTATTTTTTAATTATCAGGAATAGAAGTAAGTCACATTCAGTTAATTGTACGTAGTGGATTGATAAGCACACAGGCTTGATGGGCTTGATAAACAAGCTCAGAGTTGCTCAACAATCTATGAGCTGTTGACTCTGCGGGATTCAGCAAGTTGAAGTGGCAGCCGGCATGGCACATAGCACGCTGTACAGATGGCCGATGGGGCCAAAAGGTTCTGGTGTAGGGTGCTATAGAGCGGTGTAGGACATCCAAAAAGGTGGGCGACGGCAGATGCAAACGTCTTCCAACCGGTCTTCTTGAAAGTTATTAAGGGAGGCCCATATTTAGCCGTAAACGCTATGACTGCAATGATGATATTATAACACCGTACTTTAACTATCTAACGTAATACAATAATGCACCCCTGAACTTATTTGGACAAAAAAGTAATGCAGCTCTGCAATGCAATTTAACTGGATTACACCCTTTGTGCTTAATGCATATATATCCTTGGGAATTATCCAGGGATTACCCGCGGTTCGTGTAGATTATTACTTTACTCGCTTGTGGGTTAAATAAATATGAAGTAAGCCGAACAGCAATGGAAAATTGTGGGGAAGTTTATATTTCTGTTAATGCTTTGTTATTTTTATAGACGACTAGACATTTAAGTAACCTGTAAATGAAAAAAAAAATGTGTTGAAACTTCTTTATTCTTACATTTTTATTGATCTAACATATTTATATCTAATTCAGCTCCAGCATTCATATTGTGGCATATTATACCAGGACCAAATCGACACCGCTCCAACCCAGCAACTAAATTGTCATTCAAATTAGAGCATTATATCGTCTGCCGTATAATTTATTTCATAATGTCAATATAAAAACACCAAGGGCGTGCAGAAAACAAACAATGACATGGACATACAAAAACAAAACAAAACCAACATATATATTTATTCAACGCATGTTTGGGGTCTATCAATCATCAATTTCAATAGGAAAGTTTATACTGATAACAAGGTGATAATCTGAACATTCTTGGCAAGTGTTACCAGCGCTAAATTGCTAATATCATGAATAAATGACTACAATGAACAAATGTGCTGATATTTCGTTCCTCCTCTCGGAAAGGCACAACATCTGCAGCAGTAAATTTTAACTGGCCGTTAGTGACCGTGCGTGATCACCAATTTACTTGCCAAACGTTGTAATTTTGATAATGCTTTGGTTATTTACGGCTTTTCAGTGCAGAAATGTAAAAACTAGACCCAGGCTTATAACCCTTTATACATGCTAGAATTCCATACATGAAAAACTGTAGATATATGACAGTGTTCGCTCAGTGCGCTTTAGTGCTCGCGTATCGTGTCACCATCCGCGAGAATTTCTTCTGCGCGCACCGATTCAGGCCTCCACCGCGAAACCGCTAAATGAATTCCGATGGGAAACAATTATCCAGATTCGAGAAGTGGAACGCCAAGCGACTGTATAGTTTGAATAGCAGCAATCGAAGCGACATCTTGTCGCTTTCAGCGTCAGAGCAGGAATAAATATTATTGTGGTCATTAACTTAGAAAAGGCGTAGAACCTCAGCACACCTGTCGGTTATACCTCTTGGTTATTAAAGGGACAATACTAATGAGTTTCTTGTACGAATTATTTATTTAGCTCTTGAGATGATGTCATTACAAACGTGGGAACGCGACTAGTTTAACAACGTCGAAGTCTTCACAACGGGACCCGCACAGCACGTGTAGACGCTGGATCGGGGCGATGGTCCCCTTTCAGCGGTGTTTACCGCTACCCCGAGAGAAGGATAGGTCTTGGTGTTGAGTCTTGTTCATGGGCTTGTTTTGTAGGCCGCTTGATGAACCGCTTCAGCATAATGACTACTTTGGAGCTAAGTAGACGTAGGTGTTCGTGAGTGTGGGTGGCCGCAACGACATAGTCTATTTCGCATCTCTTTCGATTTTCCTTAAATCTACATCCTTTTTACAAAAATACTATAGTTACGTTTTTGATACATGCAAAACTAACACGAAACAAAATGGCGGGCCGAGTGCGAAGGTGTAACCGGCACCTGAGCAGAACGCGCAAAATCACTCGGGATAGAGATCGAAAAATAATAAAATCTGTACGTTAGAACAGGCAGTTTCGCTTCTTTTTCGCTTAGCGGACGCTAACGGACTTGTCATCGCTAAAACAACAACGGTCTGCTATGGTCTCGCAGTGGATGTGTGCTTCAGACGTCAAAAGCGTAGTGCTAAGAAAATATGAATTGGGTTTTATGATTTTACATAGCTATTAAATTATATTTTATGATTGTGCTTAGCTAAAGTAATTCTAAGTTTTCTCTTATCTCGAGAAGGAATAAGAGTATTGGAACTTGGAATAGGCAAGGTTCAGAATGTATTCATTTTTTTTTAATTCTTCGTTTGGTAAAAATTTACTCAACGTTTTGCACGCGGTTATAATATGTAATGGTTTTTAAAAAAAATCGCGCCTTTATCTCTGAGTGCCTTAAAAATCAGCCGTACTATTAACAGTCTTATCGAAAATAACTTCTTCGATAATACTATCGATAGTATCTATAGACAAAATTAAAAAAATACTATTGCTAGATATCAATAGTATCGATATTATCGTTATATAAAAATAGATATTTTTAATTACAATACTATAGATAGTATTACTTTTCGATAGTCTTAAACTTCGATAATAGTTTAGATAGTATCTCTAGCAATAGTATTTTCTTAATGTTGTCTATCGATACTATTAAAAATGCCGATATTTTCGACAGCACTATCGAAAAAGTTTCTATTTTTCAAGGTCAACTATCTATAGCAAAAATATCGCTATCCCAATAACACTGATTATGGCTGTAATAGGTCATAATTTTTTTTGTGTCAGTTTAGTACCGAAATTAACCTAACTTTTGGCCGATCGAAACAAATTGTCACCTGCGGTATTCCCGGAACGATACGACCTTCAAACCTTCAAGAAAAGAGCGTACTCCTATCTCAAAGGCCGGCAATGCACTTGTGACTCTTGAGTTGTAGGTGTTCATGGGCGACGGTAGTTACTTAACATCAGGTGACTCGTCTGCTCGTAAAAAAAAAACAAAATTGGTCTTCCTAGCATTATTCCATAACAGAATTAACTCCTTGACTTTGCATAACAGTAATCAATGAAACCATTGCCAACCCATTGTAAATTTTATGGAATTAGCATCTGTTTTATTTATTAAATTTTTCACATTGAAAATATTCACAATGATTTCAATTAATATTCAACATTGAAAGGCTTTTAAGGCTATTACAGCCTTCTGTATATACGTAAAGCTTATGTTATACGCGCTGCTTGTTACCAAAAATATATTTGATTCTCATTATCTAGGCTTTTATTTCTAACTAAGGCAAAATCGCAGCTTTAAACACAAAAATGTTTTCATCTTTTTTAAACGTTCGAAAATAATTTCGTTTTAAAACTGAATGTGATTTTTTTTGTGTATTATTAAACAAGTACTTGGAGGTATTTTAACGAATATTATTAAAGAGCTAGCTTTGTGAATTTTTTTTAGTCAGTACATTACTATTTTGCTGAAAATAATTCAATCGAATGAGGGTGAGATAAAACACGTATGGCTCAAACCCAAGTAATTGGTGTAATAGTAGAATATTGTTTAAACGTTTATTATTCGATTTTCATACATTTTACATCGATGCTTTAGGCTGTCCAATATTGTTTTTGATAGTTATTGTAGTATGGTCATACTACACACACTACATATTAAGTTCGAAAAACTGTTTTTAGGGTGCCATTCCAGGAACCCTTATGGAATCACTTCCGTCTGTCTGTAAATACCCTTTTTCTCAAGAACGCGCGGAGGTATCAAGTTGAAATCAAAATCAAATATTTATTTATATATATGAAGATGAAGATGTAAAAAATCAGGCTTCTAAGTCAACGCAATCAAAAGATACGGCTATTTAAGACTTATATTTTGACCAATGTTAAAACTTCTCCGGTAAATCATAACCTATATGTGTATATAAACTTCCCATTGTCCTAGAATCATGAAATTTAGCAAGAAGCAAGGTCTTACAGCACAAGTAAAGGAAAATTTAGTGTAACGTATTTTTAGAACGGCATAGTTAAGTTTGTCTTATAATCATACTCGGAAAAAATAGGCGAAAATGTTTAAGAGTCAATTACCGAAATTGAACGCATTATTTTCATACAAGTTTGTGCGGACCCTCGGTGCACAAGTCAGGCTCGCACTGGTCCGGTTTTTATGTATAATCTACGACAATAGTATGTCGTATTTCTAACAAATAAACTTATTTCCTTCCTTTCTTACTCGTGTTTCACAACAAGAGTTATTTTTTTATTTAATAAAACTTTGTAGAATAAACTCGACAGCTTGTACACGGTAGTGTGTATCATGCTTTACAGATTCCATTTTCAATCAAAACTGATAATATCCTTTATTGAAATTGATGTGACACACTATGCTATTTTTAAACGAGTAACAATTGTGTGGAAGTGCATATCTATACTAATACTAGCAACCCGCCCCGGCTTCGCACGGGTATAAATTATACACCTAAACCTTCCTCATGAATCACACTATCTATAGTGAAAACCACATGAAAATACGTTCAATAGTTTTCAGTTTATCGTGAACAGACAGACAGACAGACGCGGCGGGGGACTTTGTTTTATAATATGTAGTGATAATGAAGCCGAAGAGTTTTATTTGCTTGTACGTATAATATCGATGGCTTAATTATCAAATGTAACTCCAAAATTTTAGAACTTGTGATTTTGATGTCATCTAGTGTAAAATGCCGTACCGAATACGATGGAATCACTCGTATTTCCTACTTGTTTTTAGTTTGTTTGAGGCTGTTAGTTTGTTTGTTGAACACATGTTTGAGAAGTATACGTAATTTCATGTGTTTACTCCGATAATAAATCATAATTACAACGAACATAAGCACAATTAATATTTAAACTATTTACTATTTTATTAAAGTTAGTTATTTCTTAAACTAGTTTTCTTTTCTCCTGTAAAATTTTACCAAATGGAGATACGAAGTTTCATAAAGCTAGCGATATGTGTGTACTTACAAAACAATAGTAAGTATCTGTGTTTGTTTATCCGTTCTAGAACCCGTTTCCTGCTTTGCTCAGTTTGGGCTTATACAACGAATTGTAATGTCTCAGGATATTTTATTATATAATTAAAAATACTAACACTTTGATAGTTTGGGTCGTTCGTCATTTCGTCCCCAAACAAACTTGGCCCATTGGGATGAGTTGACCAATTTCAAAATTAATATATTTTTTTGTCACCTCGTTCCATTATTAGTTTTGTTAAGTTTTAATTGGAACTAAAGATAAAGGACTGTTAGGAAGAAAAGCGATTATGATTTTTTTAATATATCCCGATTACTATAATTATGACAGCTTTAAATCTTAAATAGATTTAAAGCACAGGATACTTTTTTATTAATATTTTATCATTGATGTTTATCTAAATTCTCGAAAATCAAAAATCTTTAGATATTATTATATCTAAAGATTTTTTCTTGACTGTACTAAATCATCTAAAACTAATGGAATGTCAAGAATGGGATGAGATGACGAATGAAAAAATATAAATTTGGATATTCGTCAACTCGTCCCAATAGGCCGAGTTTGTTTTGGGACGAGACGAGCGACCCGACAGTTTGCGTCGTTTACTTTCTAGGATACGTTTAGGTTTATCCCTAATAAGTTAAGTTCTTCTCACACACGTAAATCGACAGTCTTAACATATCAAATGAATTATACTTTTCCCTCGACATAAAATATAATTTCTTTCGTCACAAGAGACAAGATGTAACTCTAACTCTGTTACTCAAAGATATAACTTAATCCTCGTCTCAACGGGTTAATAATTTGATTAAAACTTGAAATATCTGAATAGGACTATGTGCTAAGAAGAATTAATTTCGTTACGTCTTTAGAATGTTGAGGAGAAAATGGCTGTGGATTCTATTGTTGGCGTGTTTTTTTATTTTATTCATCTGCTTCTCACGTTCTACTCAGTGAAGCAAAAAAACTATTTCGTTTTTTAGACGACTTGTTCATGTATGTATGTTTCTGTATTCCATCATAACTTCTAAATGCCTGGACAGATTTGTATGTATGGGGTATCGTTAGAATCCTTATGTCATCACGAGTGACAATGGCTATAAATAAAAAAAAATCAATAGGGCGCCATTGTCAAATGTGAAAAGAACATTTTTTTTTTGGCAGGGAAGTCGTGTTTTATAATTGTTCAATAATAAGTGACTTTCTATTGAACAGCTGTTCAAAGTAAGATTCTATAAGAATCAGAGATATACAGAACACATTTTGCCCAACAATGACTTCCGCGGTGTAAGAATTTAAGCGATCGTATTGTAGTAAAGTTTTTGAAGTTAAACTATTTTTGGCGCGTTATGGAAAAATGATGAGAGTAAATTTTTACGATGCTCGAGCACACCGTCACAAAAAATCGAAACCCTGAAGTTAGCTAGTTTTGAAAAACTATAATGTTGACTAGCTAACTTCAGGGTGTATTACTTTGAGTACGTTTGTAGAATTTGAGGTTAGTTGATTTTATGAATTATTTATTATGATATGATATTTAAATAAACTTTATTTAACTAGCGCCAAAGATGTATAACTTTTTACGTGCGTACATAAGTACACCCACCCTTTTTTTAACTTATCATGTCTTCTAGTAGTTTAGGGATGTTTTTTATTCATTCACCCACTTACCTTCATCATCCATTCAGTTTCATCCTTTTTGTTCCTTGATGTTCTGATTCTGGTTTTAAAACTACACTTAAATTTGACACAAGGATAGGTTATATTCTGGATTGATATACAGAAACATTCAAAACGAGATGAAGCCGCATGCAATTAATTATATTATTACATATTTTTTTATTTTCATTTTGGGAGTGACACCTGCTGGTAAGTGACTACCGCTGCCCATAGGCACCTGCAACTCGAGAATCACAAGTGCGTTGCAGTTCTTTAATATGGGAGTAGAGGAAGGAAGGGAAGAGAGGAAGAGGGGAGAGTGGGGGGTGGGGGGTAGAGGGGGAAGATGGGGGGAGGGAAGGGTTAGGGCCTCCGGTAACCTCACTCACTCAGCGAAATACACTGCCGGTTTTCTGTGAGGCCGTTGTATCACTCGGGTCGAACCGGCCCATATGTGCCGAAGCATGGCTCTCCTATCCCCTTAGATTAAAGTCAAGCTATAAGCAAAAGTTCCGCACTAGTCATCGTAATATTCGTGTGGTAAAGTACTAAAATCGATCCCTCTTTAAAAGAGTTACTTACTTTTAAATTCTAAAAATGTATTCATTATAAATTAAATGAGTATACCTTCACGGTTACCTTTCAGCAACTGAAAAATAGTAAAATAAACTTTGCCGCAGCCTCAACTTGTCTAAAAGTTAATTTAGAAACGTTGTACAATCCTTCGTAATCTGACGTTAGAGTTAGCTGAATTAATTTATGATGCAAAAGTTGGGGCGGGAATAATAGCTGTTGTTTGGTAGTGTGTATCTAGTTTAAATACATAAATATGTTAGCGGTAAGATATTTTTTTCATTCAAGTTTTGTTAATTTGTCACATCGGCAGTGTTTGGATTGTGTGTATAATCAGTCCAAATTTTATCAGGATTTGTAATTTATAATACTTAAGATTATTTGTTATTTAGAAACGTGGTTTCCTGTAAGAGGATAATACAGATAAAAAAACATTTATTTGATAGAAACACGACGACGTAGTATTTTTTTTAATTTCCAACTTTGACAGTACATTTTTTCTGTCTCTAAGGACCTAAAAACGAAAAGTTAAAAGTATATCTTATGTAAATTTATAATCGATTAGGTCTTGAACACGAGTCTGTATCTCTTTAAATTAAATAAGAATACCTACCTAGTTGATACCTATTTCTAGTTATATTATCATAGCCTTTAAAAATCAAATTCCGCTCCCTTCTTTATGACACCAATTTCTTTTCTTTTACGCAGGTACAGGTACAAAAAAATCATACGAGCATAGCGCTTGAATTAATTTTTCGACATTATTTTCTTTTATTGCTAGATGGAAATCATAAAATATTCATTTTTACAGGAAGTATTTATAACATTAACATTTGCAAGGCCCCAAAATCACACCCACTGGCATTCAAGTCAGGTGTTTAACAATGTAATGAATTGAAATCTGCCTACATGATACAGTTGTTAAACGTGACCGCGGCAATATTGGAGGTTATAATATTTAAACTATAACTGGTATATTATCAATTACAAGAATACATAGTATTAACGAGAGAAATTAGGAGTACTAGAATTACCATGATACCAATTGCTAAGACTTTGTAAAACTACAAAACCGTAAATTGTAAATTTGCAATCCTAAAATTCTTGACTAAAAAGCAAGTGGGATCGGGAATCGTGGGAGAGCCATGCTTCGGCACGTATGGGCCGGCTCAACCGGAGTCATACCACGGCCTCACAGAAAATCAGCAGTGAAGCAATGCTTGCATTGCTTTTCGCCGAGTGAGTGAGGTTACCGGAGGCCCTAATCCTTCCCTACCCCTCCCGCTCTTAGATTTATCTGTCTTACTCAAAGTTGCAGGAAGTCAGTCGTAAAGTTTTCGCTTCAGCGGGATCCTTGGGAAGATTACGTAACTTTCTTCTGCCACTAAACCTGTACTCGCACAAGCACTTCTTCTTCCGATTCTCGGCTATACTGATGTCAGCTCTCAGAATCTCATTGAAGCACAACTCAATAAACTTGAGCGTTGCTGGAGCATCCAGTGGCTTTCAATTCGCTCTCGTCAGAGTACTCATATCCCCTATTTGCTTCACAGTGAAAAAACTTAGAAAAAGAACTGAATGGTTCAAATTCCTTCATGACACACATGAAAAATATTTAAGGTCATCTAAAAATTTTAAACTGGAGACGCCACTGCATTCCATTAAATTTTATGATCATTCTTTTTACTTAAGATATTCAATTCAATATATTCAACTTAAGAACACCTTCTTTGTATTTCTTTACATTATAATTTTTTTTTGTATTTATACACAGGCAGGGTGTTTTGGGTAATTAGAATTACCTTACTCGTAACTGGTACTCTGTGCACTCTATAAACTATAAACATATTTGAATTGTCTTGAGATATTGCGCAATGTTGTGATCTCGCGACGACGCTACACCCTCAAGTTTGTAAAAATGACGCGCTCACGCGATAGCAGTCGAACAGTGCGGTGTATGCGGGAAAGGGACAGAAAATTATAAGTCAAAGTGATTTTAATTTAATTTATTATATAATTTTATAACTAACGCTTGTTTTAGAATAGTCATACGTGGTTGTTTTTGCAATGCAACGTATTTGTGGGTAACTGTGTTCCTAGTTTTAAGTAACATTTTATTTTGATTGCGCATTGCGCGACTATATTGTGAGGCAATAAATGATTATTTCTTTCTTTCTTCTTCTTTCTTTATTTTGAAGCTTTACGCTTGTGGAATGTATTACCAGTCTACATTAGGCGAGCGCATTCAATAGCCTTTTTGTACGTCTTTAATACACACATAATATTTTATATAAATCGAAGAATCGTTCACTAATTGTAGGCTTTTGCAGGAGTAAGGGTGAGAAGTAATATGACACACAGCACAGTTTCTAGGCTTCTACACTCTTTTACAGCAAATATTAAAACTATGACAAAGAACAATATCAGTTGCTAGGCTCCGCACACGCCATTCTGACGTTTGTGTGTCGTTTCACAACTGTATTCAGGATCCGGTTGCGACATATATATAATTTATTCGATTTCATTTACTGTGTTATTGTTAAAATTGTGAATATATTTATATATTCGTCGGACTTTATATGTTATAGTAAATGGTCGGCTGGCGGTGGCTCAATACATTAGTTGATATGGGATGCCCGTGCGTCGCCCGCTCCCACTCCAATCAGACCACACACTTGACTCGAAACTAGCGTCGCCTGCACCTCAAAACATTCTCGCTATCCCCTTTATTATTCTATTTCTATATTCTTAGTGCTCTATTTCTCTTTTTGTGCTTTGTAACTTACTGTGTAAAACTTCTTGTGCTGCCTGTCTATCATAACTGTTTCCGACCTGTCGTGTTTATGTGTATATATTTATATATGTTTATTGATAAGTATTGGTATTTATAGGAAGTAAAGTAGGTTAAATTACAGAATATCTGTATATTTATTAGCAATTACAAGTTTTATTAAAAAAATTAAATACACCACCAACTACCACGGTCTCACCGAATCATTTCGATCCATTCTAAGGTCGTCTGAAAGAGATTGCATTTAGCTTTATGGCTGCCCTTTCTACACTTTCTGTTTGATATAATTATGTAAACGAGTATGTATGCTACCTTTACTGCAACAATGGTGTACAAATAAAGTGTTTTCTATTTATTTATAAACGGATGAAAATAGACCAACAAAAATCAAAGTAAAAGAAATCTTAACTAAAATCGACAGTTGCTAAAAACAAATGTGGACTAAGTCGACGCTTGATAAAGGTCAGTACTTAAAAGCCTGCCAGTCTACATTAACCTTGATGGGAGCTTCAAACTCGACCACTTAAACGATAGACAGCACTAGTTGTTGCTGTTTAGTTGCTGCGAAGTAACTTAATAGTGTACTTCAATGTTACGGCACTGCACCAATGCATTTGAAAATCAACAACGTGAAAGTCAGCTTTATTTTCAGATTTGAATGACTTAATTTATGAAGATTTTTTAATAAAATAGGAATATTATTGTACTGGGGTATCCGTTTAACATTTGTATATCACTACATATTATAAAATAAAGCCCCCGCCGCGTCTGTCTGTCTGTTCGCGTTAAACTGAAAAACTACTGATACGAATTTTCATGCTGTTTTCACCAATAGATAGAGCGATTCATGAGGAAGGTTTAAATATATAATTTGTTAAAGTTTTGTGTAAATTGGTTGAAATATGATGATGACTGTTGAAGATGTCTCTGCTACCCTTGCGAAGCCGGGGCCGGTTGCTAGTTTATAATATTTTAACTTAACTTATGACTACCAACCGACCGTTCTATATTTAGCCATGAAAGGAATTGAAACAGTTAATCCCCCAAACTTTACATTGAGTAATCGAGCAGAAAATCATAAATAATTACGTAAAGAGCATAAACAACAGGTAAAGCAAAACGTATTATTACGGTCTTTAAATACGCAATCCCCGCACGAGATAAATTTGTACACAACAGAGTTCACTGACCCGAAAGCTGTCACGATAATTTGGTACCTACTTCACGCGAGGTTCTTTTCATTTCACGAAATTCGTACACCGTGAGCTATTTTAAATACTTATGCTCTTTATAAATGAGATCAGAACCTTTGTAAAGATAATTTATACGAAGGAGTCGGATATCAGAAATGTCAGTTATTTGACTCAGGGTTCTGGCAAGATTGTTTGTCTTTGTCTTGTTCTTGACAAGTTTAACGGCACCAAGTTATTTTTGGGTTGAAAATTATAGAGGTCTTAAATACTATGATTAATGGAATTTGGCATTGGGTTTTTAATCCTTCCTTTGATGGATATAATTCTGGTGCGCATTTTATAGGAAATATTGAAGGTAAGAATGTTTTGCCTTTGTAACCGACAAAAAAGAGCCCGTTTTTTTAGTTTTATTTTATTTTAGATAGCAACATTCTAATTTTATATTCTTTTATTGGGTAACAAAGTGTAGTGATTAAAACCAAAACAAATTATAAGGATTAATTTTCTTTCATTAGACTCGGTGATATATTGGGAAGATGCTAGAGGTCAGTAGCCGATAGTCGATTCAATACGCCAGGACTTCTCGTTATATTATAAAAAGGAAAAACTTAAACCAAAAAAAAATAAATAAAGCAGTAATAAAAAGCCACAGCTAAGTGTGGGTTGATTTGCTAATGTAACATAATGAATAATAATGACTGGCCTGTTAGTCTAGTGGTTAGTGATTTTGACTGCTAAACCAGAGGTCGTGGGTTCGATTCCCACCCAGGACAAATAATGGTGTGATGAGCATGATCGTTTGTTCTGTGTCTGGGTGCAATTTATCTATAATATGTATGTATTTAAAAATATACAAGTATGTTTATCAGCAATCTGGTTACCAAAGCACAGGCGCTGCCTAGTTTGGGATCAGACAGCCGTGTGTGAAAAATATTAAGTCATGATTTACAAAAAAAAATACTTTAAAAGGTAATCGATAAACGTTAAATATGAAAATTTCTTACAATCTTTGAAAAGAGATAAACATATTCATAAATAGGATTTAGCCTGCGAGAGAATGATATAGAATACAAGTATACAGTGTTTCCTAGAATCGTTGAAAAGAGACAAACATAATCATAAATAGGATTTAGCGTGCAATAGAATGACATACAATACAAGTCTACAGTGTTTCCTATAATCTTTGTCTTTGCGCCTGCGTACTACGAAGCCTTCAGAAAATGCGTCAATGTAAACGTGGTGTCATTTTTGTGCATTTGCGTATTAAAATTCGTTGGTTAATTATTTTATGTTAATAATTTAACACATCTGTGTTAATTTGACCAATAACTTTCATATAAATTATCTAAAATTAAATTTATTAACATTAGTAAATTATGTGTCTTAATTTTACTTTTTATTTCTCATTCCCTCGTAGACTACTTTTCTGAAGTTTCACTTCCGCCGTGTGTGAATTGCACACACACACTTTTTTTTAAATTTAATTCAGGAAACAGACAGTCACATACAGTTTTTGCATCAGGAGATACGGTACTTTTATACTTAGAGTAAAAAAAAGAAGTTATAAGGATTAATTTTCTTTCATGGGATTCGTTGCAATGCTCATTAATACATATCTAGTGAGATACGCGAACGCTAAGGCTGGCATGGGGGTCCTCCAAAAAGAAGTGTTTGTTTCTGGAATTGTAATCGAAAACTTACGAGTTCAAACAACATTTCAAAATTGGATACGGTGCATTACCATGGATACAAGACAAGAGCACCTACAGTCGCGACCTCAATGATGATAAGCGTAACAATTATCTACAATTACGTACTTGTATATTTAGGTGGTCTTTTAAGAGTTGTTTGCCTAATATACTTTTAAGTAGCAAAACTATTGCTGAACATATCGAGGTCTTTAACCTCATTATTATATATTATGTACACACACTACGTCTGAAGAAGTTATTACTAGTGTAAATTGTTTTATAAAAATACACTGAAAATAATAAAAAAAAATTAATAATAAGTTCATTTAAATAAGAAATATAACTCATAGTGTCTTTTAAAAAAAAATACTCTTTCTATCCAGTACCATACTTCCTGCGAGGAGGCGATGTTGGCTAAAGAGGCGGCGGAAAGGGTACCGGAGAGGACGAGTACTCTCCCGTCTCGTAGAAGACGCACCAGGCACCGGAGAGTGCAGAACGATCTCCGGCCTCCATGAGCGCTGGCCTGGGGGTAACGGGTAGGGCTGTCCGTTACCCTAGCAGAAGCAGGCCTGAGAAGGTGGCGCGACGTGTTCCGCGTGCGCCTCTCTAAACCGGACGGGGGCAAGGCCCCCGTACTCTATAGTGTGGCCGCCTGCTGACCAAGAGGCGGCCAAGGTCTGCAGGAGTTCCCGGAGGCTTCCTTCTTAGGGTATTCCCGGGTGCCCTGCAATAGGCCCACTTGTGACGGAACACCGTGTGGTTTTAGTCGGTTCGATTCCGACATACCACTTCACCATTAGCTCAGGTGAGGTGATGACCCGAGGGGGTATCCACACGAAAAAAAAAAAAGTACCATTCTACCACATTTACAATATTACATGGATTACAATAAAAACTTTCGTGAGTGATATTCATGTTTATTAGAGATTATACGGTTTTACTCACGTTTGTAAACACAACCGTCTACATCCGCACGTTCCGAAAGACAAAGGAACCGGTGGCGGCGTAGTAATCCCAGTGTGACGCCTGACACCGTCGCGGCAGGACGCTTCATTTCTTGAAAAAGGGCCCCCGTCGGGTCCGAAACTAGTCGGGCATCCCCGAAATACAAACGTGAGTAAAACCGTATAATCTCTAATAAATATTACATGGATATAAATTAATATTTTCAAATACAGAAGAAGTAGGTACTAAACTTATTTATCTTCAAAAACCGTTTCAAACAAAAAAAAAAGAAAGAAAATCAGTCAACAAACAAAGCGTCGTCGTAGAAAAACGACGGCTTTGATTTTTAGTGACTTTAGAGGAGAGCACTTTAAAGCTTTCAAATGGTGTTTGACGTAATAGTTTGAAAACGGCTATTTCTGTTACTGAAAATGTTACTGTAAAATATAATGATCTCAGTTGGGCTTTACGTCAAAAATAAAAATCGTTAAAAAATCTAAACCGCCGTTTTTCTACGTCTGCGACGAGAGGAGAAAATGGTTTTGTATTACTGTTTTCTTTTTGTCAATTTTTATATAGAACTGGCTGACCTATCAGACTTACAAACACAACTTAAGAATATTATTCCTGGAATCCCATCGCAGCGCTATCTACCGGGTCCAATTGTAAATCTAAACCATTCTCGAATCCACCTGAAGACACTAAAAAATTCATTAAAATCCGACCAGCCGTTTAGGAGGAGTTCAGAACATACACACGCACAGAAGAAATATAATCATAAATAAATATACAACCTTATTTAATTTATTAGATTGAAAAACTAACCCACAAAATCTGCATTTTCAATTTCAGATAAAAAAATATTCTTATTCAATTACCATAGTAGCCATGCAAAGCCAGCTGCTCCGATCGCTGTGAATTTAATCATTGATTTCACTGTTAAATTTAAATTGAATCGATTTTGGATAATCCCGTCCATCCGTGGTGGTTTAACCCGCAATTCCCGATGTTAGGTAGAACATTGAACTTTGAACCTATTGACTTACTACCAATTAATTTTCACACTATTGTAATGACAGCAATACACAACGCAACAGCAAGCAATATTTGGAGATAAGGAAACAAGATATTTTTAGAAATGCATGTTATCGTGGTGTACTATAAAGTTAAAACTGCTATGTGACTTTGATTTACATAGGCCCTTTTAATGACACACGATTACAGTAAGATTATTCTAGGATGCGCCGGAATCTAAAGCGAAGATGCTATAAAATGTAAGAGAAATTTGATAAATAAACAAACAGGGTAGTTGTTATGTGAATGGAAAACATTGATGTATGCAGAATAAGCGTGGGAATTTCTTGGTAAGGTTTCTTTTCATAAATTAAAACAACCATATCAAAAGCACAGACCTGAGTGCCACGCTGTGTGAAGTATTATACGTTTTAACAATGAATGAAGACTGATTTATTTATCACTAGCAGCGCCACGCGGTTTCACCCGGGTAAGATCCCGTGGGAATATCGGAATAAAAAGTAGCCTATGCGTTAAACCAGATCTCCAGCTATCTACATATCAAGTTTAATCGCAATCGGTTCAGTGGTTTTTGCGTGAAAGAGTAACAAATATCCATCCATCCATCCAAAATTTCACATTGATAATATTAGTGGTATAGTAGGATGATATTTTTTTGTTTAAACGCCAAACCACAGTTCATGTTTAACAGTACCTAGTATATTTATGTAATCGAAAAATATATGAGACCTTTATAAGTAATTTAATAGAATACAGTTCAAGAAATATAAATGAATTAAGCCGAGAAATTAGTGAACATACGCATAGATAAAAAAAATACGTGATGGCGATGAACATAGCACCTCCTGTTTTCTGACGTGCGTAAAAAGTCCGAGAAGGAATGTGTGACTGAAAAAGAAGTGTTGCTCTTCGGGTCCAATATTAATACATCACTATTGTACAATGTCCGTCGGCACGCGTGAAATTACGCACCCTATTGGCGACAGAGTGACCATAAATTTATCAGAAGTGGGTTATTTGACCTCGGTCGAGGTCGAGGCAGACAGCGGACCCTGGTCCCGTTCCACCCATATTTATATACTTTTGGAGCAATTGAAATAAATTTACAATGTTTAAGTAACATTTAGTACATTTCACTGTTTTTTATTGCTATGGGATATGAGGATTCTTCGTTTGATAGAGGCTTCGGGCTACTATTGGAGATATATACATACATATACTCACGCTTAAATCTCAGAAGGGGAAGGCAGAAGTCTATAAAATTTTGGAAAATATAATTTGGTCATGAAATAAGGGGTAAGCCTATTACTGTCAACCAGGCACTTCAGGAATGAAAAATGGGAAAAATGGCAGTATATTGAAGGGAAGGCAATGGAAGGAAATGGATATTTCTAATGCGGATGGTTTGGGGCGTGTAAGCATTAGCTCAAGTAGTTCAGGGTCGCATACCTGTAACGCGAACTGGCTGTTTTTAACGTGGGAGAGATACCACAGCCTCACAGAAAACCGGCAGTGAAGGAATGCTTGCATTGCTCTTCGCCGGGTGAGTGAGGTTACCGGAGGCTCTAACCCTACCCCTCTCCCCCTCTTCCAATCTTCCCCTACTCCCACATTAAAGGGCAACAACGCACTTGCGACTCCTGAGTTGCAGGTGCCCGTGGGCGGCGGTAGTCATATACCATTGGGGAACCCGTCTGTTCGTTTGCCCGCTATACCAAAAAAAAAAAATTGAAAAACCCCGATTGAGATTTCTACGAAAGAAGTCTCAGCAATATCTTTGTTGGCTGGTCAGTAATACTTTGGTTTTGGGTTTGTTTTCTATCTTAACGCCATCTATAACGTACTAGGAAAGGTGTACTAATATTTTACATACTTCATTAACCGAAGAGAAGAAAAATAGTCATAAGTGCCACCTATTTAAGTTCACTCAATCAACTCTAAGTGTACTGATAGATCGTGAAGACCTTTTAGAGCTTTCAAATACAATAGCGATTTAGATGCGAGAAAGTAAGGGACTAGTTTCCAATCAAACATGACCATGTCATGTCTCATATCTACAAAAAAATCTTGAAAGAGATCGTAGTAAGAATGAGGCCGCCCTTTTTTAACCGACGAAAAAAAAGAGGTTCTCAATTAAACCGTATGTGTATATTTTTTATGTATGTTCAGCCCTCACTCAGTTATTTATGAACCGATTTTGATGATTCTTGTTTTGTTAGATAGAAATACCTCAAGGGTGGTCCCATGTCAAAGAAGTCAGCATCTGATAACGGGTTCCTAATAAAATTGAGAGAAATCCTTGAAAATTGAATCAAAATTTGTTTATATAAAATTTTATAGTTTATGTAAATAGGTTCAATACTCTACCTCAATAGGACTTAAAAGGTTTATTTATTTTTTTGCTTTTTAGTTTTTTTTGTCAGTTTAATTTTTTGTTAAAAGTTGTTTTTTATTTATTATCTGTTCGACATGTACCAATAAAGTGTTTTGTATCTATTCAGTCTAAAAGTAAACTATTACATTATCATATATTTCATACCATGAAGTCGCACAATAATTCCGACCAGGCTAACTCTTGTCGTGGAGTGAAGGTTAAGTGCCCTTAGCATTGACTACCACTTAAATTTATTTGCGTCATTACTACTTATTGACTGGCCTGATGGTCTAGTGGTTAGTGACCCTGACTGCTAAGCCAGAGGTCGTGGGTCCGATTCCCACCTAGGACAAATAATTGTGTGATGAAACGATAATTTGATCTGTGTCTGGGTGTAATTTATCTATAACTAGCAGCCCGGGGCGGGCTTCGCACGGGTAGAAGAGACATCTTTAACAATCATCAACATATTTTAATCAATTTACACAAAATTTCAACAAATTACACACCTAAACCTTCCTCATGAATCACTCTGTCTATTAGTGAAAATCGCATGAAAATCCGTTCAGTTTATCGCGAACAGACAGACAGACGCGGCGGGGGACTTTGTTTTACAATATGTAGTGATATGTATGTATTTAGAAATATATAAGTATGTTTATCAGCAGTCTGGTTACCATAGTACCGGCTCTGCCTAGTTTGGGATCAGTCGGCCGTGTGTGAGATGTGGAGTTATTGTTATCATTACTTATAAATTTTTTTTTTCATACATGCGCACTCGGTAAGCATTGATCTCATTTATCTTAGCTCAGCACTCTACCGGTTAAAAACACGCTGAAATTATGTAGTACAATATTCTTTAAGATGTTTGCACAAACTTAAGAACCTAAGTGAATCTTGCTAAATATTGTTCAAAAACAACTTTTCGCAACCGAAAGCAAAAAAATAAAATAAGTACAATTTATAAGCTTTAGGAAATTGAGACATAAATCTGTTGGCGCGGTGAGCGTGTGATAAAAAGTGGACGCTCTGTGTCAAAGCAATGGCTTCCAAAAGCGTTTTTGGTAATGTCCAATAAAAAAATATCGTAGCACTTTTTGTGCACGCGAGTTGGGGTAAGCGAAACTTTTTGGTGAATCAAATAACCTAGATATAGCCAGCTCGATAGTTGGGGTTATTTAGCCACACTACTGAGACGGTTTTTGCACAAGTGGTCATAACGAAAATTCAACACATCGATATTGGTAACACTTGTATAATTATAGTATTTTTAACATAATAAATGAAATTCAATTATAACACAGATCCACAGATTAATATTCATTCGGTGCTCCAGAGTTAAAGTCTAAGAGTTTTCTTTTTCAAAAAGAGCACATAGAAGAGATGAACAGAAGAAAGAACATCGTTTTCACGAATTTATTTGAGAACAAATTAAAAACATATTTGTTGGAGAAGTCCTATTATAATATATACGAGTTCATTAATGATACACATAGTAATATTTTTAAATTATATGACACAAAAATTTGCATATAATAATTACTAGCAACGCCCCGCGGTTTCACCCGTGTAAGTCCCGATAGCGTAGGAATATAGGAATAAAAAGTAGCTTATGCGTTAATATAAGTCTCTAGCCATCTACATACCAAGTTTCGTCGCAATCGGTTCAGTGGTTTTTGCGTGAAAGAGTAACAAACATCCATCCATCCATCCATCCATCCAAACTTTCACATTTATAATATTAGTGGAATTGATAGAATAAGATTTAATTTAGGAAATAGAAGTAGATGATATAACATGGAGTTATAGTTATAACCTTTAATATGTGATTATTGATAATTTAATTAATAAATTGGATTGTGGTCTAGTAATATTAGAAGTTTTATAATCATAACTAATTGTATTCCTGATTTTGTATTTAATTGTATGTATTCGTTTCAACACAAATAATTATGTTATGAAATAAATTACTTTTGACTTATTTTAAAATTTGACATCTAGTTGCTATTTACGATTTAGCTACCACGCTCATACTCGTAGTATGAACAAGCCCACTGCCATAAGTCACGAGGTATCACCAAATACAGGCGCTAGAGCATCAAGATTGGAAGCCTGGAAGAATCAGAAGGTTAGGTACCCGAAGCCAGCGGGCTTGTATATAAGGTATAATGACATTGGACGAAGCTCGTGAGGTGAGGATAGAAGCAAGTGACAGTCTGTTGTTTCTGTCTACCTTGAAGGGAGAAACACTTGAGTTTATGTACTTATCGTTTCTTTTCCGTATCGATACATTTTTTTTTGTTTTTATTTACAATTATTATAAATTACAATAAATAAACTATGTGAAAACTTATCAAAATCAAATATAAAAAAAGAAAAAAAAGATTTTTCCGAGTTATGACATTATTCAAGCAAAGATGCGAATATGTGTGTATTTTATCAATAATATTTTCGTAGGCAAATAAAGGTTTAAGGACAATGAAGCTACACAACGAAATGTTTAATTTTTTTTAATTCATTTCACTCATAATTCATAATTTCTTGGAGCTGTACGTAATTTTATATTTTTAAGTTCATTACGTAAAGGTTTTTAATTTGCAAAAGGAAATTTAACAAACAAGGGACCATTTGCTGACGCACCAATGGATGCACCGATAAACTGAATCACAATGTTGCCACTGACGTCTCCCTTCATTTTATCTCGATTATGCCACAATTTCTAAAAAAAAATTAAACAATTATCTTACCCGCATTTTATATCAAACAACAAAGTTTATTTTATATAGTAAACAATGACTTACAGAAGAATTTCATTTCTTTATCTTCATAAAAAGTAATAAATGTTAAACAAAGAATTAACATTCATAAAATCCAAGGACCACCGTTTTTAAAGAAAATAAGATATGACGATAAGCAGTCTGCTGTTGGATTCATTCCAAAATATCTTCGCCGAATCTAAAATTATCAGCATTGTCAAGTGCATACTACATTTAAAGCTTAGGATTCATGGTACGACATAATAGCTGACATAACATACTTCTTAATAAATACCTATGAAAAGCCATGATTTTTCAAATGACGTCTTATTCTAACTAGTAGAAGACAATAATTAATCTCCGAGTCCATATATTTTTATAAAATCGATGTGTGTATAATATATGTTCCTTTAGACTCCAAAACGGCTGGAGCAATTTTGATAAAAATTTCAGGCAATTGTTAGATTAGACTAGCGATAGATCATGTGAAGTTTGGTAGTGATCAAATCAACACTTTTTTTTTGGCCATTTATTTATGCTAATTTATGCTACCCGTGCGGCGCCTTAAGCCAAAGCAAGTCCTTAATAATAGACACAATCACAGAATAATTACTTTGTTCTATATCTCATTTTATTTTTAATCCGCTAAACATTTAGCTAGTTCCATGAACAGTCCGCCTTACTTCGTTTTGCAGCCAAAAGGCTCCACAGAGTGCAAATGACACTACAAGATTTTAATAAAAGATAATTCCTCTGCATATTCACATATATTCACACTTACATAAGTTTGTAAAGTTTTTGTGTTAAATGTTTATGTATGTTATATACATAATATAATAATATCTTATTTTTTCTTATATGTATGTGTACGTTATCCTCTGCAACTTACCTTACTTTTTTTATGTGTGGATACCCCCTCGGTTCATCACCTCACCGGGGTCAAACGAGTGGTATATCGGACCGAACCGACTAAAACCACACAGTGTTTCATCACCAGGGCCTCAGGTATACCCTAGAAAGGAAATCCCTGTGAACCCCGGCAGACTTGGCCGCCTTACCCCTTCTACGTGCCGCCGTCTGGGGCCTGCTTCTGCTAGGGCGACAGATAGCCCTGTCCGTCACCTTCAGGCAAGCGCTCTTGAAGGGCGGAGATGGTTTTGCATTCTCCGGCACCTGGACTCTGTAACTAACCTAAATGCTTGTTTTTAATTAAAAATGCGTTCGTTTACATGTTGTACGGTCAAGATTTAATTTACCGACTTTTAAATTATTAATCACCGCTTCATTTGGACTTTTTTAGGTGTAGTGTAATGTGAAGGAGTTTCAAATATAACAATCACCGCCGCCTTAACATCAATTGTACTCGTACAATATTTTGGATTACAGTTCTACATAAACCAACCAGTTAATGAAGGCATAGTAGCAGTACTTGATGAAGTTTTATAGCGGAGGATCTTGCCCTCCGCTCGTAATGGTGTGGCTGCCTGTTTAAGAGGCGGCCAAGGTCTGTCGGGGTTCTAAGGGACTTCCTTCCTACCCGAGTCCCTTAAAATCAATGGTTTTAGTCGGTTTGATTCCGATGTACCACTTCACTAGTAGCCATGGTGAGGTGATGAACTGTGGGGATCGCACACGAAAAAATAAAAAATAAACAAAAGGCAAGCACTATCGTTAATTGTATGAGGTAGTACTTAGAGACTTATATATTAACAACGTGCCTGTACCTCTTTGTATGTGTACACATACCTACTTGTAGAAACGAATAGATTAACAACATGCCTGGACCTCCTTGTATGTGTAAACATACTTGTAGAAACGTATAATATTAACATCCTGCCTGTACCTCCTCGTCTGTGTAAACATTCTTGTAGAAACATATATTAACAAGTTTTCATACCTTTTATATTAGCGAGAATGAGTCACGATTTATATTTTCAAAAAAGTATCTTTGTTATTTAATCAAACCCTAAGAACTTAAGGGACTTAGATGAAAGAAGGCTCAGTAATAAATTTGGTCATTTCTAAGAAACGTTTAATTAAGAAATATAAAGACAATACATTAATTTAGTAGTTTAGATACAAAATTCAAAGAATAAAAATTGAAAATCAAGATAGCTTCTTAAGAAATCTCTCATTTAAACAAAGTTCTACGTTTATTTATCACAAGTATATTTTGTATAAAATATAATTTCCTTTGAGACAGAGTCATTGAGTTAAGTAAATGACGTCAGACTATAGGAATGTTGTTACTTTTTTTTCAATTTACAGTAAAAGTCTCAAGTTAATTAAATGGTGTTCCAAGTTGTAGGTGCTTGAATATTTATGGGGCTTTAAAATTTTTGATGAGTGCTGTATAACAGAATGTACTGAATGTTCTTCAAGCTAAAAATGGCTAAAGTAATAGCCATGGTGAAATCAGACTACATAATATACCCATTAAAGAGATGTTTCACTTTTGACACTCTTTATAATAACTTGACGTGTCCATATGTAACTACATACATAATGTCCCTAAAGGAGTCAATGATCTATATACTGCAGCAGCCCAGGTAGTAGCAATTATCGAACTCGAAAGGATCTATATTACGAGGATAGTAAGTAAAAGGTTAGGCAAGCAACACTGATGCTATAATTAATTAGATAATGATATAACAATTAATTATTCATCAAACAACAAATAAATTAATATTTCTTGAGGCTTCGTGCTTCCCACACGACATCTGACACACACCGTCCGCAAGACGATTGTCCTTTTTTCTATTTCGAATCCTCGAACTATTTCAAATACGAATATGGTGCCGCCAGCCAGACTCTTCATGTCATTTCCAAAGAGTTCTTATTCCAATCGCAGGAGATCACAAGTGAGCGCGAGGGTCCATCACCACAATACTGACTTCTAGATAGACCGCTTCGGAATGAAGTTCGTAAGACGTGGCTACGTTATGATGAAATTTATGTTTACAACACCTACATTTAAGATAAACCAATTTCGGTTGTTACCTGTAAAAACTCATGACCCTACAAGGATGTCATAGATAATTTTGTTTGTTGTTTCTGTAAAAACTTTCATTGCGCGACGCAGGAACCGTTAAAATTTGAAATGGTTCCAATTAGTACGTCAGTTTCGCTTTGGTAGATAATGCCAAGTTATTTCGGTGAGAACTAAGAAATTGATTACAATCAAATCAGTTAGATTTGAAATTAATTTGATTTCATTTTGAAATTAAATTGATTTCATTTAGATAACTTACCAATCTTCAATTGGTTTAAAACGTCTGTTATCCATACATAATATCGTTCGAACCTCTATTCAGTAACCTTGAACAAACTGTAACTGAACAAACTTGTCAAACGGTAATGTATGGTATACTCTACATAAAGTTTACTACCATCACCCTTACTACGCGATTAAATATACATAAAACATTTATGGGTAAATAGTCTGATATTTCGTATAACATATATGTGTATACCTGTCAGAATCGGCAATAATTTGTAGACAAAAGTGACACTTTGCTCTCAACGCAAGCGCCATCTGTTAGCCCTCAACAGAGTCTACGAGTCGGCGTGAGATTCCGCGCCGGAAGGCAGTGTTGTTGCAGCGTTCGAGTAGAACAGTAGTCATAGAAACTGTCTCGCGTTCCGTAGTTGCTTAAATACCTACCTAGTTAGACAGTGATTTCTTTGTTACGTAATTACTTGGGACTATAGCTCATTTACGAAGATTACCGACATAGCCGAACGGGTCAGCAAATTGAAGTGGCAATGGGCGGGGCACATAGCACGTAGAACGTATGGTCGATGGGCCCAAAAAGTTCTGGAATGGAGTGGTCTCCATTCCAGAACTTTTCCAGAACGCTCGGACCAGAAGGCGCAGCGTGGGACGTCCATTATCGCGGTTGACAGACGACCTGGTAAAGATCGCAGGACGTCGATGGATGCAGGCCGCTTCCAACCAGTCTTCTTGAAAGTCACTAAGGGAGGCACAGTGGACGTCCTATGGCTGAAATGATGATGATGATGATAGCTCATTTGACTGTATTTTCATGTTCACTTTGTTTCCTACCGACATCTACTTACGCTGCCCACAAAACTACTGCCAACGGAAAAGTAAAGAAAAGGGACAGATGACATACCTATTTACAATATAAAATATTAAAATCTAACAATCCAACATATTGACAACCTTATTATTTGACACTGTTTCTACAAAATTCATTTCTTCCAAGCTTTAGCGCAACGTCATTGAGTATCTAACGAGCCGTGCTCTGGCAAATAATGTGTAAAATTATCGTAAATTGAGCCGCTAAGTTAAGCTATTTTGAGTCAAGTCAAAGTGTTTTCAGACAACTATAATTATCTATATGAACTCAGGATGAAATCGGGACGAATATAGTTTAGAGTAGTATATTTTCAGGCTTGGTAAAGAGTGAAATGACACGTCATTGCACTGATTAGTATATATCAACACAACATCAATTGTTGGGTTGCGGGCTGCCAGGCATGATCACCCTGGTCGGAGCCTCCTGCCTTTGTGTTGGAGGGACAAAAACCCAGTTCCTCCTAAACACAAAATGAAAGTTACATAATTATATTATTCTTTTCTGTAAATAAGAATTCGTGCTCTTTTTACCAAATGTAAGGAGCCGCTTATTTTTTAAAATACCGTTTTAGTATCGCGAGCATCTATAGAGAAATGGACAGTAACATCCCCTTTACGTAAACGGAGGAACAGCCAGCCAGGTAAGATTATAATGCTGGATAGCCGCCCTATCCAAACACTTGATGTTGGGACGTTGTTTGTTTTGTAACCGGGTGTAAGAATTACCATTGTACGATGTAAGAACTGTTAAAATTCGAAGCGGTTTCAGGTAGTTAAGCCACGTACGCGGCGACTTAATGATAATAATGATTTATTTTTCTCACCACAATACAGTAGAAGTACATTACCTTTGATATTGGTGTTAAATAAGTTTTTCTAATTTGGATGTACTGTTGGAGACTGGTGCCTTAACTAGACGGATAGTCTGTATTTCAGGACACCAGTTCGTGAAATACATATAATTCACCGTATGTCTAAGTCACCACATATAATGTAAGATATTACCATTAATAAATCAACGATTTATAACTGTTTCACAGTAGACTATGGTATAGTTATTTTTACTAGTCTAATGTACTGTTACGTTCACATTAAATAAACATAAATAGGGATAACATCGCCGATTGAATTAGACATACAAAAGTAGGTACAATAAGAACGAAGTAGATTTTCATACAGAATTTACTTTCCGAGTTTCTCCAATTTTCGAATAACAATAGCGGCGTGTCTTTGACAGGAAACTCTAAGTATGTCCTGAGAACATTTTATTATAGAGAAGCAAATCTCCCTGATTTTGTCTTAAGTTATTAAGTTGTCAATATTCATAAACATGCCGCTTTTGTCACGCTAAATTTAGCTCAATAACAAGTTTTTCATAGTGTTCCCCTTCGCCTAAGTCATAGATAATTTAGAATCATTCAGTTCAGATTCACTTCAGTTGTTAAAACATTTATTGATAAGTAACGTTAGAATTCCCTGGCAAGCTGAATGCGAAGTATTTTATTTGGAAAATGATTTTTCTTCCTCCGTTCTAGGTCTAGGCAAATTTCCAACAACGTCTTACTAATTTCCAATAAAAATTCAATGCTTTTGTCTTTTTTCGGACAACTTTTTTTATGCTGTAGAAGGCAAACGAGCAGACGGGTCACCTGATGGTAAGTGACTACAGTCGCCCATGGACACCTGTAACTCGAGAGCCACAAGTGCGTTACCGGCGTTTGAGATGGGAGTACACTGTTTTCTTGAAGGTTTGAAGGTCGTATCGGTTCGGAAATACTGCATCCGACAATTTTTTCCACAGATTACCTATATGGTATGACTCTGGATATTATCTATATAGTTTCAACAATATTAGTCTTTTCCCTTACGATAAGCTAGATATAATAGCTATATAAATAAATTATCAAGTCTTATTGACAGTTTCCAAGTCTTATTTGAGATGTGATGATGGAGCCAGGAGCTGGATAGTGGAACTCTTCAGTGGCTAATAGTAAAACAAAAGCCAGGAGGGGGATAATGGCTAAGGCGTCGGACTTGCGATCAAGTGGGTGCGGGTTCGACCCCACCCAGTGCACTACTGACGTGAACCCACTCCTAACACAAGCGTTAAACTTAGGCAAGAATACTAGTAATGTGTGACCCACGTTAATAGTAGATAATCTAATATTTAAAATTATCGTGTCGCGGTGTTTGTAGTTAAACTCCTCCGAAGCGGCTTGACCGATTCTCATGAAATTTTGTGTGCATATTGGGTAGGTCTGAGAATCGGACAACATCTATTTTTCATCCTCCTAAATGTTAAGGGTAGTCCACCCCTACATTTTCTTTTTTATTTTTAGATATTTTTTTTATGATACAGCATTAGAAAATACATACAACTCTGAATTTTCAACCCTCTACGATCAACCCCTATTTTTTAATAGCGATTTTTATATTATTCTGTTCCATCCACAGATCCGCAATAGGGTTGCAAGATGGCAATTGAATACAATTATTGTAGATACGATAATTTTTTTTATGTAATATTATTTTTTTTTATTTTTTATTGCAACGCATGCCGAGTGCATCTAGTCTTTTTATAAAGAAAAAAAAACAAAAGAATATTTTTTTAATTTACTTTTCAATTCTATTCAACGTTAAAGTGTGTTTTCTCTAGTTTCATTTAACTAAAGTTACTATCTTCCTCGACGTGTAATCCAATATATGCGATACAGTACAGAATAAATATCTGATTAAACTCGCGTCGCTGCAACATTGTCTTATCTTTTACGACCTATTACAACGATACTAGAGATCGCGTGGTGGTCGAATTTCGACCATGGTTTATTTCATTGGCCAGTATTACTTAACCTTTTTTTTTTTTTTTTTTTTCTTTTTTTCGTGTGGAATCCCCCACGGGTCATCACCTCACCGGAGCTAACGGTGAGGTGGTATGTCGGAATCGAACCGACTAAAACCACACGGTGTTCCGTCACAAGTGGGTCTATTGCAAGGGACCCGGGATACCCTAAGAAGGAAGCCTCCGGGAACCCCTGCAGACCTTGGCCGCCTCTTGATCAAGAGGCGGCCACACCGTGGTGTACGGGGGGCCTTGCCCCCCTCCGATTTGGAGACGCGCGCTCGGAACACGTCGAGCCACCGTCTCAGGCCTGCTTCTGCCAGGGTAACGGACAGCCCCATCCGTCACCCCCAGGCCAGCGCTCATGGAGGCCGGAGGTCGTTCTGCGCTCTCCGGCGCCTGGTGCGTCTACTGCGAGACGGGAGAGTACTCGTTCTCTCCCGTACCCTTTCCGCCGCCTCTTTAGCCATCATCACTTCCTCGCAAAATGAGGCTGCGGAATTCCACGCACTCTCGCTTTGGACCATGGACAGAACCATGGTGTCCAGCGAGAGGCTTCCCACACCGATAGCCGTCGCGAGGTCGTGGCGCTGTTGCATCCACGCTGAGCACTCCACAAGAGTGTGGAGTGCAGTGTCCTCGCGACTGCCTCCGCAGTGGTGGCACGCAGACGTTGGCTCCCGGCCTATACGACACAGGTACTTGCCGAAACAGCCGTGTCCAGTGAGTATCTGCGTCAGCCGGTAGGAGAGGCTGCCATGTCGCCTCTCTAGCCAATCCTCCATGACGGGTCTTACCGCCACAATTGTGGCGTGCCCTGCGCTCGGTCGCTCAAGTCGTTCTTTCCACTCGACCATTGAGACCTGGTGAAGATGGGACCGTTGTGCCTTAGTATTACTTAACCTGTAATTGTATAGACTTTGTACCATTACACGTCAAAATATATACTGGACACTCATAGCTGTATGTACCCGTTTTTACATTTTTTTTTACATTGAAGCAAATATTGTTCAAAAATTTTAGCATTCGTCATTTCTTCTCTGTATAAACTATAAGTTTGCGAAATTTCATACTCCTCCGTCAGCCCAATTGTCATATAAAGGGATCCAAAGTTTTCGCTTCACGTATTAATATATAGATAAGGCGCAGTGATAGAGCAACCGACTGCCTCGTAAGGGGTCGCGTTCGATTCCCGCTCAGTGCAAATATCTGTATGTTTATTTGCATTGATCAGGGTGTTATTATGTATATGTATGTATTTACAAAAAAACTGTGTGTAAGTAATGTTTATCGGTGTCCTAGAACCCGTTGCAAACGCTGTACTTAGTTTGGGTATAAAAGCGATGTGTTATAATGTCCTGGAATATTATTATTTTAGAAATTTGGCATTGATCTAGTGCGTATTCTCTTATATTACACACCAGTGATGCTATTTCAATGGGGTGTATTTCAAGACGGTGGATTACCACGACCCTGAAATACGTTGAAAACTATCTCAAACGTCTTCGAGCGACTGGAATACGAAATGCTGTAATAACCGATGTTGAAAAAATAACGTGTAAGGCTTAACAGAAAAATTCGTTAAACCAGATAAAATGCAATGCTTTTGAAATTCGAACTACCGAAGACGACTACACAGGTGTGGCATGGAGGTCAAAGTCAAATACATCTAGCAACCAATGGGATAAGCCGTGAGTTCCTTATTTCAAATCTGTGTTCTATATGCACGGGATTTGAAAAAAACCAGTACAACTGTTTCACTACCTCAAACAATTTTAGGTCTTATTCCCGAGACATAAGATTGAAATAAAATGCAAAGCAAAGTTGGATAGTGTAAAAATCCGCTTAGAAGGTGCGCCAATTCCAATTTTGAAATGGTTTTGGTGAAATGGCAGTGGATTTTGTTTGTAGGGTTCATTGGGTGCTATGGATCTTTCGTGACCTGAATGATATTGTCAGTTTTAGTTTATTATACAATTGGGAAGGGTTAAAGAAGTCATGCTCTTATTTTTCGAATATCTAACAAGCTGCTATGCGACACTTATTGTTCGAATAAGCATATTTTACAACTTTTTCAAGGTAAAGCTTTCCTTATTGTTCACTCATTTCTTTAAATGTGTTGCGTATATATATATATTTTTTGTTTGAAATAGATATTTCTAATTTAGATAAACGAGATAATACTTAAATCCTGACTGTAAGATATAGCTAGCTCATTTTGCTTTATTCAACATATATGTAAGTCTATTGGCATCTTAATTTTTATAATTCAGTGTTCGACGTCTATAACTGTGTATGTGTGATTTTTCAAAGCAAACAGTAATACGTCACGTCGTCGTAAGTTCGTAAGTATTAACAATTTTCCTACTACACACGGATAAAGTCAGCCACCCAGGAATATTTTTATAATCTAATTTGGCTGAACACAACATCATATATATATATATATATAAATATATATATAAAATTTTCTCTCTTTTTTAGCAGCCAGTGTTTGTGTAGAAATTTTAACAGATCAAACTAAAGGTACATCTAACTAGATAGTATGCATCAAGTTGTGACAAACAAAGAAATTAAAGAATAATATATTAAGGTATACACCTTGTGATAAACTGAAAATCTAAGCTTTTTCTTACAATTCAAGACAGACTATGTCCAATATGACCACAAAAGACATCACTAATTTTACACTTTTAATGATTTGCACACATTTTTATTAAAATACATACATACATAGTATACATACATATTACTTGTATTGTACATCACTCGAAGACAAATAAACTTGTAAAAGATCATTCCTCACTAATTGTTTGACCACGAGGACTCTGCTATTTGGAAGCATAGGTGCTTCCAGATAGCAGAGTCCACACACAGAACCCAGCTAAATTCTTTAAAACTTGGTATACATTTTTTTTATAGTGTGGGCCGAAGTTCTGTAGAAATAGAAATCGAATGATAGTAAGATGGCGCTACTACCTCTAAGCTGACATCTGAAACATTTAAAATAAAAATTTTGCTTGTGTTTGAAATTGTGACGTACAAAATTGTTGAGGCCTTATTACCTAAGTCACAAATTCGTTTTTTTAAGTATGTACGTGTAAAAGTATATTACTATTCATGTGATTTCAGAAAATTCATCATTTTCTTGTGTTCTTATTGGTTGCCCCGGCGCTCTGTATGCCTAGGATTTTTTGTACCTCTGAGATTTCACGATATGAACGTCTATGTACGTGTATATGGAGCATATCAAACCTTTCTAATATCTACTTGTACTGGCATGTGAGACGGTTTTTCTAAAGTCGTAGTGTCAATTTTGAATTGTATAAAAGTATAGGAATTTAAAAAGAAGAGAAAAGACAATTGGAAGACGACGACTTCTAACATCGGCTGGACTGAAGTCTCACGGCTCTTCAGAAGATATAAAAAAGATACGGATACACCTATCATTTGTCTCTCTATCAATAACACCCCTTTTGCTGGAATACATTTCTCTGGGTCCTACAGTATAGTACATACATATATGTCGCATCTTCGGTCATTAGTGCGGATCCTTAGAGCGCCCTCTATATTCAATACACCGGAAATTAACACAAGCGCCATCTTTTGGCGTTATGCAGAGTCTAGGCGGAGGAGGATTGGCGTGCGGACAGACGAGTTCATTTTAAGTTTAGTCATCGCCGAGTCAACACTAACCTTCGAACTGTACATTGTTTCTTTGCGTGTTACAATACATGAGTGATTAAATATCAAAAGGAAGTTTTCTTATCGTCCGTACCCACTCCGTGCCCACATTATGCCTGATCCTGTGCCTGAGGATTTGACATATGTATCTCCATTCTGACTAAAGAATTTAGACATAATATATGTATCCAAATGTTCAAACATAGAAACTAAACGACATAGCACAAAATAAAATATTCTAGTATATTTTAAACTAACAGTTGTATGTGTTGTCGTCCGAGGCGAGGCAATTACGGCTGGCTGTCTGTTTTTAAGTCGTTCGTGACTGAACGACTGTTAGAAGGAGTCCACAAATTCCTTTCTGTCAAACTCCAGAATAAATTTAAATAGCAGTTTTATGTATAACATTAACAAAGCGCAAGATAAAACATTACAACATTGTAATATAGAATTGTATTCTAGAATATTGCTCTGTTGTGCCGTGTTAAAAAAACATGTTTAAACAGTACCTACCTAAATTTAATTTGCAAATAAGTGTACAGGATGCTACATAAAGGTTTGGTAATATTTTAGGATCGTATAGTTGACTGCCTAAATAACGGTCTCCTATTTAACTAACTACCGTTTAAATATGTTTCTTTACCAAGTCAGAACAGAGCAATATTCTCAATTTGTAACTTAAAATATAATCATTTACTGAGCCTATTATATAACCCTAAAAAATGACCACACACACCTTGGTTTTTTTTACAATCACTACAGCGAAACCATACGCAAAAATTCAACTTTATCCAATCATAATTGAGACAGGTACTCTTATAAAGATCCCTACTTGACGTTGGCATTATTAGGCAAGATCCTCTCTCCTCTCCCTTAAGAGTACTCCAGTTCCTTATAAAAATAATTTCTGTTACATTTACGTTAATTCAAATTAAGTAAATGTCCTGTGTAAGAGTCAGGGCTCAAGTACACGGAACTGGACGAAATTAGTTGGATAATTATTAACTAATAGGAAATTTTTAAAGTGACAAAGGTAAAGTAACCGTCCTGACATGTGAAAGCCTTCAAATGAGTTGAAAAACTTTTTACTTATCTATTTTTCTTATTATATCCAATTACTATTTTGTATATGAAACTAAAATATCCTAAACAGATAAAATAACAATATAAAAATTCAATATATAAACAGAATCATTAGATAATTATACAATACTAAAAAAACAAAAAAAAAAAATTGCTCAGTATGAAGTAATAAATAAAATAAGCAAAAAAATATTTAAAATGTTATTGTAAGGAAATAATAATGATGTGGATACTGTACTAAAAGCTAAACAGTTTTTAGTACGCAGCAACAGTAATTAACTTTAAAAAAATATTTATTTTATTTTCAAGTTTTATATTTTTTATTTAGTTACTTAATATGGTATATATGGTGTATGCGGTATATATGGTATATGTTATATATATATATATATCGTATATGTGGTATATATGGTATAATATTAATAAATGGATATTTTTTCAATGGTATATTCTATTCTACTAGTTTTCCTTTCATTTGATATCCAAATTGAAGGGGTTGTAAAGAAATATGTTATTTGTTATTTGTAGCGGCTGCCATCTCAAATTTACAATGATGCTCAATACATTATTAACAATAAATTAATTTAACGCGCCCCGGCTTCGCACGGGTACAAGTTATACACCTAAACCTTCCTCATGAATCACTCTGTCTATTAGTGAAAACCGCATGAAAATCCGTTCAGTAGTTTTTTAGTTTATCGCGAACAGACAGACAGACAGACGCGGCGGGGGACTTTGTTTTATAATATGTAGTGTCATTAGAACTCAAGGTGTGTACCAATTTCCGCATCAATCGGTCCACAAGAAGGCCATCCAATTTCAATGACCAAATGTGACCCAAAAAATAAACAGGGCAAACTAAATAAAACCGTTTAATAGTGGTCACATGTGTATGTTTAATATAAATTTCCTAAGGCGTCTTTTCACTTGGATCGCGGATTTCAAGACACAAGACACAAGCCTTCGCTTTTATTAATGTACATAGGTATATAAAGTAGGTTTTGACCATTAGGAAAGTATTCTTATATGCACGAGACCAAAGTGTCTTACCATGATAATAGAGACCATAAGAAAAGTGCCAATGGACACATTCTTAACTTTGTAAGTTTTTAGCAAATTAAGTTAAAATTAAATTACTTATTATCCTCAAGGTCTAGATTGTAATTGTTATGAATAACCGTTTAATTACGAGTACATCATAATGAAAAAAAAAATATGTATGCAATGAAATGTTTAATTTGTCTCAAATATCTGTTTCCTTCAATCTGTAAATATTTATTTCTATCCTTTGCTTTATGATGTATTTCCAGCTTAAGGAGGATCAGGACGAGATTACACTACTTGCAAAAACTTGTTTGAAGTATCTTATTAAAATTAGAAAATAATAAATAATTTAAACTAATAGTACTAATTTTCCTTTAAGAAAAAGTTTAGTATTTTCCTTTAGTAAGTATTTTATTCTGCCTTAGTAAGTATTTTCCTTTAGTAAGTATACTTCTTAGTAAGTGTAGTTATACTTCTTAGTAAGTATTTTATTCTTATCAAAAAGGAAAAAAAATATATTTCATCATGAAACGCAAAGTCCCGAACTAATAGATTTTTTTTTGCTAGTTTATTAGGAGATATACAAATATTGATAATTTGAACGCTATCTGGCACACATATTGTAGTCTTAGTTTGCATGTGTAGTTATAACACCCTTAAGGGAAGTCGATTCTTTCTAGAATAAAACAAAACTTTGTTAAAAACGGATATCGGAAGCAATAAGTGCTTTTTGTCGCAAAGGTCTGGAGTGAACAGCCTGCTTCTGTTTTTCGAATTTTTTATATTCCTGGAATGTTTAAGAGTAGTTAATAGATTTCTCTTGGTCACCTTCGTCTCCATGGTCACTTTCATTTCATGTATGTAATAAACTGTTTGATATATATGTGGGATAGCCGATTTTCGTTGAATGGCAAAAATAAAAGAAAACTTTGTGATAATCCAAAAAAGAACAAGTTTACTCCACCATACCAACTGTTACACACCCCACCCCACTCAACTCTTTCCCTTCCTCCCGTCTATATCATCTACGTTCGGATACATTCATATTTATTAATTTAAAATTAATAGATAAACAATAGACAAGATCTTTCGTTTGGATATTTTCCTAACCTACATATATTTTATCATCTTAAACGTAGCTAATCTACATTGTTTATACATTCTGTATCACATAATTTTTTTACAGAACCAAATTACCTATAATTTAAATATTTTCTGTCAGCTCTAAACACACAATAAAATTTATTTATTGGCTCTTCTTTTATCAATTTGTGGTTTAAATGTTGGCAATATTTTATCTGTTAAACCTCCCAATCGTTGTGAATAGATAGGTGCTTTCTCGTTAATGTATTCGAATCTTATCCTACAGTTAAAATTGTTTAAATGTAAAAATTAAATATACTTTAAATTTAAAACTTTGAAAGTAATCTATAGGTGTATGTTTATGAGATTACGTAATAAGTGTTTATGCCACACACGAGTAAAGACGATATATAAAATGTATGCTCATACTTATTAATTTCATCCGTATGGTTCTATAGCCATTTATGCATGAAACTGTTAAGTTAGAGAACGTGTGTGTCGCATTTTGGATTAAGGTCCTACTTATGGCGCAGTAGGCACACCGTGTGGTTTTAGTCGGTTCGATTCCGACACACCGCCCCACCGAAAACCCCGGTGGGGTGACGGCCCGAAGGGGATTTCCACACACACGAAAAAAAAAAGGTATCTATATTGGTGAGTAAACCAATCCATTACATATTTCTTGCATATTTTAATTCTTTTTAAGTCTTGACATCATATATTTGTTAATTATTTCTGAATAAATTATAAGCAATTAGTTTAGATTTTTTAAATTATAGTTCACAATGTTTTGCATGGATTTTCACAATATTTATAATTGTACTTTAATAGTAATTAAGTAAATATCACTAAATTTAAAAAGCTCTTCACCTTTTTAGCTACTTATATAATAGACGTAAGTGAAGTCCATAGCCATAACAATTATCAAAGTAAAAAAAACATATGTCCCTAGTAACACAAAGAACATGGATGTTTCTAAAACATTAGCACTATTTTAAAGAACTTCATGCAAACATTCATTCAACACTCATTGCTAAAAACAACACTGTGAATGCATTTTATCTACAATGATATGAGCTTTAGCTCATATCACTGTAGATAAAATGCATTCACTGTTTCAGTAATACCCATTAAGCGTCTAATTCACTGTCACTAACGCGATTGAGTCCCGCGTACAAAAGGCGTTCATTCTAAATAACGTCGGACGAGATTCCCCACAAATTTATTGTATGCGGCGGCTTTGTGAACAAAAGCCTCTATAATGATATTGATTCTTTTATTCTGATAATTTGGTACTTTACACGTACAATCAGCAAATAAAGCCACAGCCAAAATAAAAATAATAAAAACACTTTTTTTTTTACTGTAATTTTTATGGTTATACTTAACTGCTGTTAACTGCGCTATCTTCTCTGGTCTCGTTTGAGTGCGAACTCGATTTTATTATCACGTTGTGTACCTATTTAAAAGTTACTCTATTCTAAACTTGACAATTTAGATTGTCATTTTACATTGCACATTAAATAATTTATATTTTCATAAATATTTTTATAACTTAATAATAATAATAACTTGATATACCTCACATACGGCCGTCTGATCCCAAGCTAGGCAGAGACTGTACTATGCTAACCAGACTAATGATAAACATACTTATATATTACCAAATAAATTACACCCAGACACAGAACAAAATATCGTGCTCATCACACAATTATTTGTCCTGGGACCCGAAAAACCCCGAAGACTGGCACAGCAGTCTCCTGACTGCTGATTAACCACTAGACCAAAAGACCCGTCGGACTTTATTTAACAAACTCTGTGGTATTACTACTGACAGGCGAAGAAGATAAGGAAATAAATAAATAGAGACATTTATGAAGATAATTAATAGGTACACGTGTCATTAAATTTGTCTATTTTAAAATGTTAAATATGGCATCCATGTCTAAATAGACTATAATTTACTATGAGTCACTTTCCCAATATGGCTATTGATATTGGTGTAGGGCTCTGTTTTCGCATATAGACTCAAAGGCGGTCCATTATGCGTTCAGATAAGCTGACTAGTTGAGCCAGGGGGCGTTCACAGGCTTCTAGGAGCGACCTTGCTCCCACGAGGATACTTGCCCGTTGTGTGCCCATTCCCTCGCACTCCAGGACAACGTGGGCCGCCGTTTTCGGTTGAGACTGAGCACATGGGTATCAATAAATTAAAATTCAGTAAATTGCTAAGACTTTCAGACAAACATAAAAAGTAGTACATGCATAAATATAACCTCGATGCTATAAATACACAAGTTTCGTAAAATCTTCATTGTAATCAGACACGTTTACAAAGAAGTGCCAGTTTTCTAGTCAGTTTAATTTCATTAACTACAAATTATTTAATTAACTAATATCTGCAATTTATATGAAGCGGTTAACTAATCATTTCATTAATTACTTAAATAGCACTTATTTCATAGGAGGATAGGATCATCATTTACATTGATAACTGAAAATTTATTTTATGAAAAAACGAAGGGCCTGCTCGTCTAGTGGTTGGTGTCTTCAATCAAATCAACACCATTTATTCACGTCATTGACGTTTAGTCACGAATACGAGTCAGTGAAGATAAGCCAGTCGTCAAGCTAGTTGCCTGTTCCAATACGTAGATCCTATGGAGAAGAACAGGCAAGAAACTCCAAGGACACTCTTTTTCAACAAGTTCTTTTTTTTATTTTCTGGTAACATTGCTTATAAGCGCAAATTAAATGTGACGACAATGTAACATATTGTTCTAAAATATGAACAGTCGCGCAAATTACTACTTAAGTAATAGCAGTCCGGAGATGTCCAATCTCGAACAACCGTACCCATTCACGAGCATGACGCACGCGTCAACCATCGTGCAGATCAACCATATTGAAGGGACTTCTAGCCGAGCATGACATCCTCCGAACTGCCAAGCAACATAGGAAATTTAACTTAATGAGTGACCACACAGTTCTTACATGAACCATTCAAAATTTTATAAATGAAGCTTAAAAAATCATCATATATATTATAATTCCTACAATGTCAACATAGTATACCTATTATAGATATGGTGAATGTTGTGTAAAAACTAATAATGCCACTTATAATAATGAAAGATATCAATCAATAGATGCATGTCAGATGAAAACTAATATTCAAGAGAAAATTCAGGAGAAGCAGAATATAAAAACCACCACAAGTACCTACTCATTTACAGTCAGGCTGTGCAGCTGGACAAGCATTTTGCCAAGCATTTTTATCAGCTAAATAATCATCGAGTTTATTTTTCTGATAAACATGATATTTTCACAAATATACCGACTAGGCACCGCCAGAATTTTAATTTCTTTAAATAGATTCGCGACTACGTAGATTCTAAATAGCTCTGATAGCTCTTTTCTGCAGAATGAATATAGATACTAAATCGGCAGCACGCCCCAATTATAAAATACCGTAAGACGCGACACTGTGGAATTAACATTGGTAAACTAGTCGTGCAGTATCTATGTCTGTTAATTGGCGGACTTTCCTTACAGCGTATTATTATGCAGCAGAACTTAGCCGGTTCGAGAGAGATGTTAAATGAGAGCCCCATTCTAATCTAAAATCTAGCTTTATCCCTAAAAAGACAGAAAAGAAGAAGAGAAGAAAATCTAACTTTTCTGGGTACTTTTCTGACTAATGAGCTAGAGTAGGTGGAAGACAAGAAATAATTGTATAAAGAGCGCGATCATTTTTTCTGTCTGAGTGTAATTTATCTAAAATATGTATGTATTTAGTAATTAGTTATATGGTAGGTAGGTAGGTATGTTTATCGGTAGTATGGCTACCATAGTACAGGCTCTGCCTACTAATTCTAAACTTTCGCGTTCCATGATATAGTTATGTATTTAAACGGGAATTAACGCGATCACGAAAAGGTATTACATACCTCTGAATTGCCTGACGTTTCGACCAGGTTGCACTGGCCGTGGTCACAGGCTGACTGGCTCAGCGGTGCACGCTCTCCGTCGTCGATAGTCGACGACAGAGGGCGTGCACGTCAGGCAATTCATGGCATGACGCCCTTTCAGTGATTCAAGTAAGTGTTCCATATTCAGATACACCCTGAAGAATTCAAAGGATAATGAACGCTCCATTGACGTGACTAGCTATCTAAAGCCTTATTTTTCAGAGGTATATATCGTTCTTTGTGTCACAAAAATCAGAGCCCCATATGCATAAAGTTCGTATTTTAATAGCTGATTTTGTTGAAAAGGGTTCGGGTCAATTTTTCGCTTGATAGCTCTTTATAATATGGTCTAAAACATAAGATACTTAAACCGACTTTTTCTTAAGCATTTAATAAAAATGACCTAAAAGGCCAAAATAGTCTTAGTTTCTAGAAGTATTCAATAAGCTATAGTCTATGTGAGCACTGTTCCAAGCAGGATAGTCTATTCCTATAGTAAAAAATGAGAGTTTAGAAGATTTCCGTTTGGATAACTGTCAGAAGCGTTTACGAAACAAAATGAATGGCTGAGGAGCTTTACTTTTAACATACAAGTACATAGAAGTGAACAAGCTCTTCAGATATCGTCAGTACCTACACCGTCAACAAGATCTCTAAATACTTATCAATTGCCTTGTCCCACATTTAAACCAATTTAGCTTCTGCTGCTTTAAATTTTAAAAAATGCTCAAACATTTTTAACTTAAGGATACAATTTTCCAAATGGGTACTTCATAAATAATTTATATTCATACTTTAATTACCAAGAAGTTTAGGTAAATTGACTTATCAGCTGCTTAAACTTATGGCTTAAGCCGCGTCTAAAGTGAACACATGGGAACGCAAAGGTTACGTGTCATCTTGACTTTGGACATGATTTCAGATTTTCACATAACATTGATCTGGGTACCTTTGATATTCAGAATGTCCTTTCATCGCGTAATTTACTGGTTGCAGATAAAACAAATATATTTAACCGTGTCCAGTTAAATGATGCGAGAGTATTTGTTGTTTAAAGGGATGAGGGGATACCATAACAATGGGTTTATGTAATATAGCATGACACATTATTTTGTTGGCTTAAATGGGTGTTGTGTAAAGGAAATGAAATTGTGATTAATGATTGTGAATAAGACTGACATACTATTTTAAATTGAAACGAGTTTTTTTGTATAATTTTGTATTTTTTTTATTTTTTGAAAAAAAATCTGCAATAAAGGATATTCTATGTTTCAATTGACCTGTTAAAATCTACCAATAAACTAATAAAAGATTTCTATTACAAAATCACACCAACTCAGTTTAATTTAAGAAAATATGTCAGTCTATTTACAATCAATAGATGAGCGGGATAAACTCTCACATCATCAGAACAGAAGAATCTCTTGCTGTGTGCTGTTTCACAAAATATATTAGAAGAATAATATCAGCAGGAAGTAAATATGAAACAAATGAAATCCTCAAAACAAATTTTAATAAAATACATCATAATGTAACTATTTAAAAAAATGTTTTGCGTGTGAATTTGAAAATTTCTAAAAAATTACATTAGTTTCTTATAACTAAAGTCAGCAAAAATAATACTTAAATATAGATAAATAATTGAAAGTCGCACAGTTTTTGATATTTATTTTTAAATAGTGTTGGATAATATAATCTACAAAAAATATTAAAAAAACCACCTTTTACCAGTTTTTATAAACTATCCAGTTTCTCGTTAAAGGAAAATTAAATAATTACTTTTACTTAAAACGTTATAATCCTTTCAAATTAATTATAAGTGAGCTATCTACTTGACGTTCGTAATTATGTTATAATCATAAGTTAAGCACCTTTTAAGTTATTACGGCATTCAAAAAAATATTTTACTAATTAGGGCTATTTGCTAAGTAGTTTTTAGATAGTTTATAAGTGATAACGAGTGAATATCTTCTATCATTGTTGAACTTCTATTGCACAGTGCCACATCTACGAATATTCTGGCTTTTTATAATATGGAACCTCAAGCTAGTGCATCTCCATGTCGTTGTGACTATGTAAGTTCTTTTTTTATTGTTAATCTTAATTGTTTTTTCTATTGTAAAAAGGATTTAATATTACCGCAAAGGCACGGTCAAAATACGAATAAAATAAAATCATTCCAATTAGTTACCCAATATTGCAGTTGTTGTGTATGTTGATAGCACAGATAAGATAATAGTTACGTAAAAGATGTGTTTAATGAACAAAATCTTGTAAAACTTTCATATACCCGAATATATAAATTATTTATTTACTCGCTTCGCCCCGCTGTTTCGCCCGCTTGAGTCCCGATATCGTTGGAACATCGGGATAAAAAGTAGCCTATCTGTTAATCCAGGTCTTCACCTATCTACATACTAAGCTCCATCGTAATCGGTTACGTAGTTTTGCATGAAAGAGTAACAAACATCCATTCATCCTCACAAACTTTCACGTTTATAATATTAGTAGGATGTGAGTCAAAGGCGGTTGCCTTATTTCGTTTTTCCCGTGACACAGAAAAATCAGTAGCGTGGTCGTTTCACTAATGTAAAAAAACTTATCTTTTTCCAGGTTGCCCAATGGTTGGATGCTCATGAGAAGTATTTCAAGCAATCACCTCTTATACCGGAACAACCGAGCTTCTCCCAATACGTGCATGGCTCGGAAACGTATAATTATTACAATGAACTGCCTGTTTATTACCCTAAGGAAGCAGTGGTAGTACCAGTTCGAAAGCCTAGGAAACCTGTAGCCAATGGTTTATAATATTAATATAAAAACCACTTATAAAAGCAAACAATGTAATTATTTTTTTTGTATATTATTAAATTAATACATGTATTTATAACATTACAATAAATTTAATTAAAATTTCTTCCTTCTTATTTAAGTTTTTTTTTCCTTCCTCAACACAACTCTCGATGTCTTTTGTTTTTAAATATTTTAATAATTTTTTTAAGTTATTCCGAACTATAATAAACATTATAGTCCGTGTATAGTCCAATACCGAATCATCTTAAACTTTTTATATTTTAGGTACGGTTGTGTTCCGTGATCGGCTACGCTGATGTTCTCTCTACAAGTGTATACTCTAAGTAATGTCGCCTCTTTGAGCCTAACCACACACTTCAGCTAAATATCCCATTGAACTTTCCCTAAATTAATAGCTTCTCTTAAGCAATAACATTTCCCTTTATATCGATACCCTTAGACAGTGTAACCGCGCCATTAATATCACTAACTCTGCGCCAAGGGTTAATAGTACACGAATGTATAAGCGTACATATTTATTAGGATAATTTGTATATTGTGCTGACGACGACAAAAGCGGTGCACACTTGTTAAATTTTTTTTAGCCATTTTAAAACTGACAGTTCACGATATCTTGAGGGGCGGGGAACAGGAAAGTGCGGTTGGGAGGTTCGTCTACTAGTGATCTAGTAGACAAACCTCCCAACTGCACTTGGATGATTCCAACGATCTGGTCAATTCAGTTTACATTGAGGCGTCAAAATACCGCTGATTGGGGATATAATTTCTATTTACTTAAAGCCGACGTTGTAGCTGACAGAGAGAGAGAGAGAGAAGAAAGAGAAAAGAGTGTTTCAGTTACAAAGGCTAGGTCTACTTGTTTATAGTTCTGTTGTCTTTTCACAATGCAAAATAAAACGGTTGAAACAGGTATGAACTTCCTCTTATTATATGTTAACGCGATCTAAAAGAATTAAATCTCGATCTAAAGTAAAACACGCTAAAAACGGAGGTCTTGTTAAACTACTCTTTCTACACCACTAAAATTTCAAATAAATATATGGCCTTACGGTAACGGTCACTGTCAATTGTTCTATAGATACTTACAACATCAAGAGTGACAAATATGCTGAACCTAACTAACTCGTATAAAAATTATAATTTTTATACGAGATACGAGATCTCTAAGGCGTTGAACTAATATATGGCAATATATTAGTTCAACGCATCTCTCAATAACAGAGATAACACCTTGCATGCTGAAGAAACCGAATTAGGCTTGCGAGATTTTACTTTAAATAATTGTGTGATGAGCATGATCATTTGTTCTGTGAGTGGGTGTAATTTATCTATAATATCTTTGTATTATACGCTACTGTGCCACAGTAAACATCAACTCCGTAGAAAACACCCGTTTAAAAATAGAAAAACAATGTATTGTGGTACAAACCGCAACTAGTGCTGAAAGTGATGTTAATGAGGCATAGAAGAAAATATGAAATGGACACGTATAAATACATAAAAACGGCAAACATATAAACTGCAAGTAAACATCAGTGTTACTGTTCTGTGGACTTTTTGCGTGCAAACAAGCTATCGAACTTAAGCCGGACTCCTTTCCATTTGGTACTAAGTGAAATAAATTAATTCAAGTGCGGACTAATAAGTTATGAAAATTATAAACAAACATAACCTTAAAGTTTAAACTCTAAAAATGACTTGCAAATTTTAATGTAACTCAAGATTCTAGTGACCTACAACGCCATATAGTAAATAGGAGCGATATTGCTTCTCCCGGAGTATTACTTACTCCGCAATACAAATCGATCAGTTACGAAGTGCACCACCAGAGGGTGACACGAACACATAAACAAAGCCCAGGTAATATGAATTTCACCATCATGGAGGAGGTTTTGAATGTACTAAAACAAATACAAAAGGAATTGGATGTGCAGAAAACAACAATCCGGGAAAGTGGAGAAAAGGTGACTGAACAAGTTACACAGATTATTAATATTATGTTAGAAGAAAAATAATCTATATGGGACGAAAAGCACGGAAAACCAGGAGAAAAGAATTTACTTTATGGAAAAACAGGCAAGACAGAAATGTAGTCCTTTTCGGTATTGAAGAAACAGAATCGTCATATGAAAACCTAGAAAACAAAATTATCAAATGGATAGAACAATACTTCTCTATTAAATTAAACTACTTTGATATACAAGAAGCAAGAAGACTAGGAAAGAAAGGCGACAGACCACGGCCAATAGTTGTGACTTTTTCAACGCTAGGAATGAAAACTAAAAATTCCTAAGCAAAAACAGAAACTGAAAGATACTTCATACTACATTCAAGCGGACTATTCAAAACAAGTGGTAGAAAAGAGGAAAGAATTAAAAGAACAGCTAAAAGTAGAGAGAGAAAAGGGAAACATAGCCGCAATCAAATATGACAAACTGATCATCACCGAAAGCATAAATAAAAGAAATCTTTCTTTATCACCCGAAAACAGCACCGTACCAAAACAAAATAAAACCTCTCAAGCCAATAAAAAGAACAGGCCACAGCAACAAGGCTCGACTGCCCAGAGATCAAATAGCATTTCAGAGGGAATAATAAAACCTGGCTAAATAAAAACTTTTTAGAAAAAAATACAACTAAGACAAATAACACCCAGGATATAAACATTACAATTATATAGCAACTAAGCCCCTCCTCTTACATAGATCTAAACAAAAATGAAAACCCAACCCAGCTGGTCACCGTGGAAGATTATGACCACAACCCTCAAAAAGAAACTATACAGACGGATAATAGGAAAAATAAACGATTAACTCAATTCAAAATCGCAACTTATAACGTCAGGACCTCATCGTCATACGAACCATTACTGGAACTAGAAGAAGCAATACAGGAAATTAATTACGACATAATAGGTATTTCAGAAATGAGACGACTTGGTAACATAATTGAGAATACGAGAACTTAATACATTTGGAGGAGGTGTTCACCCAATTAGGGGTTCTTACAGATATTGCTATATCAAACTAAGTTATGTTAGGCTATATTATTATGTTATTTTAAATAAGTTAATAGTCAATAAGTAAAGCAGAAACGTAAATAAACTAGTTAAGCGAATAATAAATTAGTAATAAGTAACTTAAAAAACAATGTAAAGTAGGTTATTAATTAGTAGGAAAAAAAAGGCTTCTTTATATTTATTTTTTATTTTATTTATTTATTTATTTTATGTATATATTTAGAAATATATGAGTATGTTTTTCAGCAGCCTGGTTACCACTACAGGCTCTGCCTAGTTTGGGATCAGATGGCCGTGTGTGAGATGTGTAGAGTTATTATTATTATTATATAACACAAAATAACACTTATTAGAGATAAATAATTAAAAGTTGCACAGTTTTTGATATTTATTTATACTATTTATAGTTAGACAATATAATCCAGAAAAAGTATTAAAAAGAACACCTTTAACCAGCTTTTATAAACTATTCAGGTTCTCGTCAAAGGAGAATTAAATAATTACTTTTACTTATAACGTTATAATCCTTTCAAATTAATTATAAGTGAGCTATCTACTTGTCGTTCGTAATTATGTTATAATCATAAGTTAAGCACCTTTTAACTTATTACGACATTCAAAAAAAAACTTTTACTAATTAGGGCTATTTGCTAAGTAGTTTTTAGATAGTTTATAAGTGATAACGAGTGAATATCTTCTATCATTGTTGAACTTCTAATACATAGTGCCACATCTAGGAATATTCTGACTTTTTATAATATGGAACCTCAAGCTAGTGCATCTCCATGTCCTTGTGTCTACGTAAGTTCTTTTTTTAATAATTAACCTTTAACTGTTTTTCTATTGTTAAAAGAATTTAATATTATTACCACAAAGGCGTTAGGTTAACCTGCAAATAAAATAAAATCATTCCAATTAGTTCTTCAATATTAAAGTTGTTGTGCATGTTGATAGGTAGGTAGGTAATAGCACAGATAAGGTAATAGTTCCGTAATAGATGTATTGATGTGTTTAATGAACAAAATCCTGTTAACTTTTCATATATCCGAATCTACCTGCTTTTTTATCCACTACAATAATTTTCCAACATCAATTTAGTATCGAAGTAGTTGGCATATAATACGAATATGAGAAATTTAAAAATAAAATTATGAATAAAAGAAAAAGTAAATTCCTTCCTATGGCCAAAAGATCAAGCCGTACGAAGCCAAGTCATCAAAAAATTCCTTCCATTTTTATTTTCTTAAAAAAAAAAAAAACCTATTTGCTTACATGGCAAAGCGTTTTTAACTATATACGGCATTTTTTATTTCTACTGAATAAAGCCCTCAAAAAATATCTTGATCTGCTTCCCACATTGTATTTTTGCTTTCAAGTTATATAGAAAACACGCAAACACACAAGTTGGTTTTACAGACATAGTTAAATATCGCATAAGTCCCGATGTTGTGGGAATATCGGGATATAAAGTATCCTATTCGTTAATATGCGTGACGTGGTCGTTTCACAAATCTAACAAAACTTTTTTTTTCCAGGTTGCCCAATGGTTGGATGCTCATGAGAAGTACTTCAAGCAGTCACCTCCTATACCGGAACAACCGAGCTTTTCCCAATACGTGCATGGCTCGGAAACGTATAATTATTACAATGAACTGCCTGTTTATTACCCTAAGGAAGCAGTGGTAGTACCAGTTCGAAAGCCTAGGAAACCTGTAGCCAATGGTTTATAATATTAATATAAAAACCACTTATAAAAGCAAACAATGTAATTATTTTTTTTGTATATTATTAAATTAATACATGTATTTATAACATTACAATAAATTTAATTCAAATTTCTTCCTTCTTATTTAAGTTTTTTTTCCTTCCTCAACACAACTCTCGATGTCTTTTGTTTTTAAATATTTTAATATTTTTTTAAGTTATTCCGAACTATAATAAACATTATAGTCCGTGTATAGTCCAATACCGAATCATCTTAAACTTTTTATTTTTTTTTTATTTTATTTTATTATTTTAGGAAAACTTACAGCCAGTAATTCTTATAAGTAAAAACATAGTAGCAAAAGGCCAATTACAAGTTTTCACACATGAACAGTACCTATTATAATAATCTATATCACGCAGACAGCGATGTATTACATACAAAGATTACATTACACTATTATTTAACAGTTAGAAAATATACATAAATAAATTATATTTTATTTTTAAATAATTTTAATATTTAAATTATATTTTAGGTACGGTTGTGTTCCGTGATCGGCTACGCTGATGTTCTCTCTACAAGTGTATACTCTAAGTAATGTCGCCTCTTTGAGCCTAACCACACACTTCAGCTAAATATCCCATTGAACTTTCCCTAAATTAATAGCTTCTCTTAAGCAATAACATTTCCCTTTATATCGATACCCTTAGACAGTGTAACCGCGCCATTAATATCACTAATTGTGCGCCAAGGGTTAATAGTACACGAATGTATAAGCGTACATATTTATTAGGATAATTTGTACATTGTACTACCGACGACAAAAGCGGTGCACACTTGTTAAATTTTTTTTAGTGTTTAGAAAACACTTGTTAAGTGTTTTTAGCCATTTTAAAACTGACAGTTCACGAGGTTTTGAGGGGCGGGGAACAGGAAAGCGCGCTTGGGAGGTTCGTCTACTAGATCAACCAACAATCTGGTCAATTCAGTTTACATAGAGGAGGCAAAATATCGCTGATTGTGGATATCATTACTGTATACTTAGAGCCGACGTTGTAGCTGAGAGAAAGAGAAAAAGAGAAAAGAGCTGAAATTTTTATAATGATCTGTGAGGCGTTGAATTAATATATGACAAATAACAGAGATAACACCAACACCTTGCATGCTGAAAAACCCGAACTAGGCTTGCGAGATTTTACTTTAAATAATTGTGTGATGAGCATAATCATTTGTTCTGTGTCTCGGTGTAAATTATCTATGATATGTATGTATTTAGAAATATATAGGTGTGTTTATCAGCAGTCTGGTTACCATAGTACAGGCTCTGCCTAGTTTGGGATCAGATGGCCGTGAGTGAGATGTGTCGAGTTATTATTATTATTAGTATAATATACCTTACATCTGCCCTCTGTTGCTGATTGTACATTAATTTCTATCCCGGCATAAATCATAAAATATCAACTAATTTCTCTAATTTATATGCTAACATAAATGAACTGAAACTGATGATATTCACATTCACATATAGAAATCTATGTGGAATATCTTGGCAGTATTAGCAATGTGAGAAACCATGAAATTCTACTTTGAAGGAGAGGATCTAGAATTGTATTTAGAGATTGGATAACGCATCGTCCGCTCACCAGATATACTGCATACTTAATCAAAAAGACAAATAGAGGTGGCATTTTACTTGGTGTGTATTCTTTCACGCATCGTTAGGTACAAAACGACTCATAAGTTATATCACGAGTTACTATAGTTATATATATGGAGTAGGTACAGCGTTACATTTTCAAGCGAGTTCCCCTATCAGGATTAAATAAACGCGAGACTAAGACAAAGGTATATTGCATACGAGGCTTCAGCTGAACACTGTTTCCTGTGCCACAGATCATCCTAAATTGGGAGACAGAGTCCACACACACACCTTTACTTTAAGCTAAATGTAAAAATGTTATTGTATCAATGTCAATGTTACAAAGTTTTATGTAATAAAAGATTATTATTATATCGGTTATATCGCTAGCCATGATGTTTTTTTTTTCGTGTCACCACCTCACGGCATCAAAGCCAACGGTGAAATGGTATGTCGGAATCGAAAAACACGGTGTTTCGTCACATGTAATTCTATTGTGAGGAATTGAAAGTCAGATTGGGAAAAGGAATATTGTATTTTGCAGTGTTCCAATCGTGTGGGCTACAATAGCGAAGTACCATGAAGATATTTTTGTTTTTTTAAAGAATACTAGCTGTGGCCCGCCACTTCGCGTTTAAATTTTGGATCAGTGTTCTAGAATACAATACATAAGCTTACCATAAAACTTTGTTGGATTGAAATTCCCGCTAACGTGAGTCAGAAAAAAAAAACTATGATACAAATGTATATACTAACTTCCGCTAAACAATTACAGGCCATTAACATACTACAAATTATTAATGTCCATACTGAGTGTTGATGTAACATATCATATAACAAATAAAACTATCATGGCTTACTCTCAGAATGTATGTGTGACACTAAAGAGCATACTTGACAAGACTATTAACCAACAAGTTCACCGTAACTATAAGGATCTGACGACATGTTGGATAGATTATAAAAAAGCCTACAGAGTCATCTCTGTGCCACATCTCGCTTGCTCTGCTCTCGATTGTGATGGAGATATACAAGATTGATATAACTATAAACTTTTCTTGAAGGCATGTGTGTGTCAATAGAAAACGGTACTATAGATATAAGCTAGTATATATTAAGTATCCAGTATGTGTTCAAAAATTAAGCTACTATGTGCAAAGTAGGACCTGTTCGAGAAAATTATGTTCAACAAAACCATGATGTCACTGGGAACAAGCCCAAACAATTTTAATCAAAGCTGCTTAATTTCATGACTTACGAAATTGCGATGAAAATGAACCTAAATATATATTCCAGTACTAAATTCTTTGAACACTAAAACCTCGGTCCGTAACAATAAGAAAAAAATAGGCAAAAGTTTCTTTAGCTGTGAATATTTGGGTGGGTTCAACAGTAACCGTACTAATCCGGCCCGGGTAGACTATAAATTGCAGACCGGGTAAGAATCCCGGATGTTTCATGTACGGATCTAAAGCTGGATTATGATTACTGTTTGGTTCTCCGCCCCGAATATGCTTTTAGTGTGTGTTAGTTTTTTCATTAAATACTTTTTAACAAATATATTTTGAACTTGATTCACCTGAAGTTTTGAAAATTTTACAAAGAAAGGAAAAGGCCGCTTTCCTAATAAAAAAAAAAATTTGATATAAAAACATTCCTTTCTTTATTTTGTACTGGTTGCAATTTCTGCTTTATAATATTAGTGTTGATGTAAATGAAAACAAATTTTAATGCTACGTATAAATTGAATAAAAATTTTAGTAAATTTTATTAGGATCAAATTAAAAAACTTTTCAAAAAAGGGCGTAATACCTACCCCATTCTCATCAGTATTCTTGCTTGAATTATCACGTGGGACGGCGCCCCTTGTGCGTTTTATGTTTAAGTTGTTTTATTTATAAGTATATAATTATGAATTTGGTGTAGAATTAAGACTACTTACGTTACCTTACCTATTATTTAAGTATACGCGATAAATAACCCAATTTTTTCTAGGGTTCCAAGGACCTTCTTATACTATTTTCAAAATTTCATAATTAGATGCTAAGTTGTGAAAAGATACAACACAATCAAATAGACGAACAGAGTTATTTCTACTTAATTCAAAATGTAATTTAATTAATTTTAATTACATTTTGAGGATATCTCTATAAAGGCTTGTTATAATAATGGGCATATTCTCGTTAAATAACAAGGGATGATCACGTATTAACGATTGGGTATTCCCAAAAGGTTTTTAATCAATCCTCTGAACACCGTACCAATAAAATATGCGGCCATTAAAATTTTACGTGCCCTATAAAGAGAATTATACGAGCAATCTGTTTAGTTCAAAAGCTGGATTGAAGAATGTTTTTATTAAAAGATTAATAGAATTATTTTTAATTGTCTAGTTCTTGGTAATGAAAATATGACTTACTAAACGGTGAATGAGGTGCCACACAAGTGGTTCTTAGCTAAAATGATATAAGATAGTCGACAGTATCCTTTTAATTAACATCAAAAGTGTAGATTCGGTAATTTTTGTGATATACCAAGACATGACGCCACCTTTTGCTGTTTTCAAATTATTCACTTTAAATGTTAAAATTGTACTTTAAAATATTATATTGCACGACTTCAGCGAATAGTAATCTACCAGATTCGAGGAATACCTCCACTGTCCTCTACCTTTAGAAGTGTATGGCTAGCTAAGTGCTACTAGCATAATGTGCTTCTGTTGATGAATAAAGTCAAGTACTCCAATCTCAATAAAAGTGACTAGCAAAATGAAAATAATAATAGCAAATTGACACATTTTACACACGGCTATCTGATACCAAACTAGGCAGAGCCTGTACTATGATGACCAGACTGCTGATGAACATACTCATATATTTCTAAATACGTACATATTATACAAAAGTTATACCCAGATACAGAACAAATGATCATGCTCATCACACGATTATTTGTCCTGGGTAGAAATCGAACCCACGACCTCTGGCTTAGCAGTCAGGATCACTAACCGCTAGACCAACTGGCCAGTCAAAATATAAATAAACACCCTAAAAAATAACAACACTATCAACTCTGTATACTTTGCATATAAAATGAAAGTAAGAGTATATCTGCCTTGGCCTATAGACTGCTTTTACTTAATACCTATTTATTATTACTAGAGATCGCGTGGTGGTCGAATTTCGACCATATTTTATTTCATTGGCCAATATTACTTGACCTGTCATTGTATAGACTTTTGTACCATGACAGGTCAAAATATATACTTAACACTCCTAAGAGTGTTAAGTATATATTTTGACCATGAAATGCAAAAACGGGTACATACACCTATGTGTATGTACCCGTTTTTGCATTTTTTTAACTTTGTAGCAAATATTGTTCAAAAATTTTAGCATTCGTCACTTCTTCTCTGTATAAGCTATAAGTGTACGAAATTTCATACTCCTCCGTCCGCTCAATTTTTGTAAAAAGGGATCCAAAGTTTTCGCTTCACGTATTAATACATAGATTTTGGATGCTTATTCAGGATAATTATTTTTGTTATTGCAGATTTAACGCAGACACAATTAATAATGTCAAAATATTGGACCATAATGTATTTTTTTTTTTAATTTCATAATAGAAAGTCGTCTTAAGCCTTCCAAGATACTGTAGTCTACAAGGTAACCAAAAAATAAAATTTTGTTTTTTTAAATAGTAATTAATATAATATTTATATATTAAATATCTGTTCCTCTATTTTGGTTTTTGATATACAATTTAAGTACTTACTTTTTTATGGTATTATGCGCAAACGAGCAGACGAGTCACGACCTTCTTACAGCCTAGCTTACTTACAGCAGTACTAGCAGAATTTCCATACATACCTCGATTACACTTAATTACATTTAAATTCGTAAACAATCGAAAAGGATTTTATGTACCTAAACGCAAAAAGTTGAGTATACAAAAGCATAAGAGTTAAGGCCTAGCTTTAAATGCTTACTAAGTTATTTAATATACAGATACGAAACAAAGAAAAATAGATGGCTATTTCGTTTAGTAAGAAAATATTGTCATAAAATGAAATAAATATTAAAAAAGTATGGGTGTGTGCAATTCACACACGGCAGAAGTGAAACTTTAGAAAAATAGCCTACGGGAGAATGAGAAATAAAATATAAAAACAACACAAACAAATAATTTACTAATGTTAATAAATTTAATTTTAGATAATTTATATAAAAGTTGTTGGTCAAATTAACAGAGATGTGTTAAATAATTAATATAAATTAATTATCCAACGAATTTTTAATTCGCAAATGCACACAAATTACACCACGTTGACATTGACATATTTTCTGAAGGCCTGGTAGTACGCAGGCGCAAGGACAAAAATTATAGGAAACACTGATTCTTGTATTCTATCTCATTTTCTCGCAGACTAAATCATATTTATGAATCTGTTTGTTTCTTTATCGTGACGTTTTTTCGTTTCATGGAATTTCAAATCACAACAATTCTAAAGAAGTTTCTCTTCTTTAACGTTCGTTCCTTAGATTATATATAGGTCCAGATGCCTAATCCGTGCCTCAAAACTGAAGCCAAAAAATATAAGCGTCTAATATAAATATAAGCGTCTCACTCGTCACACGCGAGCGAACGTTCGCCGCTGAAGTACGTCTCGAGTCGCTACTTATATTATTTAAAAATGCCTGCTTGTGCTGTCAAATTCTGTAAAAATTATACAAAAAAAATCTTAAGTATCCGAACATCACATTTCATTTGTAAGTATTCTATTTCCTAATGTATTTATAAACAATAGAACAAAATTTCAAATTAATAAAATTACGACGCCATTACTAGAGATGTTGCCAGGACGTGAATCTCATTTACCCATAACGCATTCTAGCAGTATATATATTTTTCTTTGCCAAACTTGTTATTTATAGAAAGACGAGAAATATGCTTAATGTTAATGTTCGCGAAACTGGAATCCTTCAAATATTCTTAATTTCTAAACTCTAGCACCCGGAGTTCAATGTGTCCGTCAAACGATACTTTAGCTGTGGGATTGTAATCGTATTTACTACTCCTAACGAACACAGCTATAGAGCACTTAGGACTTGTAAAATTTTGCTAGTTTCTTGATACTTTATAAAAATATATATATATATATATCCAAGTATTGTTGTAAATATTTAAAAGAAAAGCAAATAATTACAGCAACTGATTATAAATATCTAATAATAAAAATAATTACAAGATTTATGGGCAAAACTCCATTCAAATTTCATCAATCTGAACATGCGTTTGGGCACCTCTATGAAAATAATATCGTAAAACTAATAGTGGAAGCGAAAATTGAAAATATGTTTCAAAGTTTACTATCTAAAAGACAAGTATTTAGAAAAATTTTACAATTTCAGGGATTGTAAATAATAAAATATATTCTCACCTAAACTCTCATGGTTCTATGAATCTATTCAAGATTTAAATTTTAGTAAGTACATTGACATTTTGCTATATTCTAAAAAAAATTTTTCATGGTATTTATCTTGATTTTTCTATTGCATCTTAATTGTATCGTGTTCAAAAATAATATTATTTAAGGAGTATTATGTAGTAAGTATCTACAAAATGTTAGCAAAAACAATATATGTTATTTTTTATATTTGCCTGCCGGCGTTGCAAGTACCTACAAACCAACTGGTTTTTTAGTTAATCCTAAAACAAACTAATACGACGATTTAAAAATTAATATTTTTTTATTTATCGTCTCGTCCTACAAACCAAGGCAAAACATTTACTTTATTTTATCAAAATACCTTTTGTTACTCTGTTCCTGTGAATAAAGTTGCATTTCATTTTATTACTCAAAAGTGCTTTTGTGTTACATTTACCATAAAAAATTTTTACTCTTATTCTCATATTTTTTTCATACGGCCTTATATGAAAATTGATTCTTAAGGAGGAAACTCTAAAAAAAAACGTCTTGAAAACAAACCAAAAAAGTAGTTTTATTTTACATTTGTCTTTTTAACTAAACGAATTAAATGAAAAAACGAAAAAATGAAATAAACGAATATTTGTAACTGATTTAAATACATTAAAAATGTATTTATTTAATATTACTTACATCAAAAAAAAAATATGTATAATAAAAAAGTCCCTGAATTTTGGGGTAACCTCTATGCACTGGTAGTAAAACCGTCAATGCACACAAGCATAAACATTGTACGTAGACACTCGCGTTGGGCGGGGTTCACTCACACAGCACCAAAAAGTGGCTTCAAAGTAAACGGTGACTTTTGTACTAGTCACGGTATCTGGACCTATATATAATCTAAGGTTCGTTCGTTAAAAAACTCAGACCGCCAACGTCTTTGCAAATTTAAATAGAAAGCTTCTGTGACCTAATTCATAAAAATAAGATCTATCGTAAAATTTTATGTCCACACTATTTCTAATAAAACACTCATCCTAAATTCTCATCTAAACTGTTAAGTTTGGACTGTTAAAATAAATACATCTTTAAATAACTCTGACGTTATGAAGATAGTACCTACTTGCGTAATAAAACTTCATTTTACTTGCGCTTATCCAAGTCTTTTGGCTTTTCATAAATCAAGGGTTATGGTTGGTATAACCTTTCCTCGTATAAATTATGGAAGGAGATAAGCTCGGCAAGTTTTTGAAGTGTCCGCTCTTTATGGTCTAAGTGTCACTTGTCCTCACTTTTAGTAGACTGTCGAAATTTAAATATATTGACAGTTGTTGAAACTTTATCCCTCTGACGAGGTTGCTAAAATAACATAATGTAGTCACTATATAGAGTTTATAGAGAATCGAATAGTCACCGTCTGAGCGGCTCAGACGGCTAACGTTACTTTAGAATCGAATTGAAAACAGCCACTTGTAAAATCCTCCATTTGGACAGCCAACTGCAGTTACATCAAAGCACGACTGTTTGCACGCACGCGAGTCTCGAATACGAGCGACAAGTTTGTTCGAGTGAACGATACAAGGTGAACATAAACGTAACTGCGTGTCATCAACATCATCATCATCAATACAAATAAATAAAATTGGAGTGTCTGTTTGTAATGTCAAAATAATAGTTTGCTTTTTAACATTTTACCGTGGTGTTAAAGGAAATGCCTTTAGCCTTCCTCGATAAATGGGCTATCCAACACTAAAATAATTTTTCAATTCGAACCAGTAGTTCCTGAGATTAGCGCGTTGAAACAAACAAACAAAACAAACTGTTCCGCTTTATAATGTTACTATATGTAATAACACTAGAGAAACTGTGACGTAGTAATCGCTCCTGTGTTAGAATTATGCGGAGCAACCTTCACTGTTACATGATTAGCTACTAGCTATATCTGCGCGTTAAAGAATTAATTATGTTATCATATGCATGTATTGTAATATACTAATTATTTTGCAAATTATGAGTATTACCAAAATAATACCCGTCTTTTTCAAATTAAATATACTCATAGTTACAGTAGTCGCGTGAGTTGAATGCAGTCGGAACTTGAAGCGAAGGGCATCTCCCCCTGCTACCCACAAACCTCGTCTCGCACGCCCGCAAACTTTCGCAACAACGCATTCCTGAGCTCTGCATCTACATGATCTTGTTTTCATAGTTCTGTGCGTCTGCATGTAGACACCAATAATAGTTGTAGTAGTTTTCTGTGTAGTGATCGGTCTTCTACCAAGTCTCCTTGACATTTTTGGCACGTTTTCTATTCATCTAATAGGTATTCGGTTCTCTAGCCTGCTCTTTATCATATTATCTAGCTAACAGCAAAATCTATATCGATTGGGTCTCCAATGCATGTATTTGTTATCAACTTCTAGCGTTTTATAGAATACTTACTAGTTTATACCCGCGGCCTCCTTCGCGTTAATATAGATTTTGTAAATCAATTCACTCGTAAACTTCGGTAGGTATTGTTTCTAGATGGAAGGTACCCTAAGTATGTCTTTTTCTGTACCCCTGACAACCTACGTGTATGCAAATTATCATGATGATTATCGGTTCAGTAGTTTCGGCATGAAAGCATGACAAACAAACACACTTTCGCAATTATAATTTAACTTATATTGTAAGGAGCGACTGACTTTTTTTAGGGTATAGGGGGCAAACGAGCAGACGAGTCACCTGATGGTAAATGACTACCGCCGCCCATGGGCACCTGCACCTCAAGAGTCACAATTGCGTTGCCTGCCTTAAAGGTGGTATTAGGGGAAGGGTGGAAAAAGGAGAGGTGGGGGGGGGGGAGGAAAGGGTTTGGGTCTCCGGAAACCTCACTCACTCGGCGAAAAGCAATGCAAGTATTGTTTCACTGCTGGTTTTTTGTGAGGCCGTGGTATCACTCCGATATCTTATTTTAGGAGGGGGATAACTACACAATAAAACACAATATATAATCAGCAGTAATATTTTAAATTGCTTTGAATCACAATTTGTAGTGTTTATAGATTATAATAATTACAAAGGAAGATTATTTTTTTTTGTTCAAAGTACACTTTACCAACATTTCGTCATCATACACTCTCATGTCCAATAGCTCAGAATACAATACAATACAACAGTAATAATATCGTAATAACTTTGCATGTTACAAAAAAAACACTTTCATGAAATAAAATGTTAAATAATTATAGAAAATAACAAAATATAAATTGCAACAAGGTTTGCTAAAAAAAATAAAAAGTTAAAAGCTCGGTAGTAGAATGGTTTAGGTATAGGGTTAACAATTAAGAGGTTGGAGGGTCGAATTCCACCTACTTAAACCTACTCCTAATATTCTATAATAATATTATTATTTGAAATATAATTTAAGAATGCATTCAAATGAAGCTGCTGAATTGACTATAAAATGCGTTGTTTAATTTTTAAATAGTAAAAATTATCGTTTATTTTCAAACTGATAACATAACCTATTTATCTATACAGCTATAGAGAAAAAAAATATAATTATACACAAAATAACATTAAATAACGTCAAAAAATCTTAAAATACAATCTATTTATGATTCATCGATTGATTTATATTTTATTCGCACATGAATTTAGTCAAAATGTATGAATGCATTCTTAATAAACAGTAATTCCATAATGTAGGAATAAACAGGAAATGAGGTATAACTATTTGTATATATACATATATGTTTGATTACTGTCATAACACACATATTGACAGATATTTATGCCTTTGTTTTTAGCTGAATTTTTTACAAAAGGAAAAACTACAGAGATTCTAAGTTGTTCGACTGGACAATCAACAATCACGCATCCCTCCATTTGGTGTTTTAGAAACCTTGAAACTGGCAGTACATAACATTTTCTTATAATCGCTATTATTAAAGGAAAACTTACATATAACGCTTAAGATTGCATATAAATAATCACATAAAATTAAATAACGTCATAAAAATTCGCTATCAAATGCTCGTAATCTATATAAAATTGTTTATAAAGCAATAATACTAGTAGCTAGCTATTAAGATTTCGGATTGTAATGATACAGCCAATTAATATAATAGAAATAAAATGAAGTATAATTTTTTATATGTTTAAATGACTAGGAAATAATGACTAAACTTATAATGGCAGCCTAAGACGTACGACTCTATAACTGTAATAAAAATAATTATAACAAATAATATAAAATAAACTAATATTAAGTGTTAAGTAATTAATATTGATTTACAGAACGAACAATTCGGTTTTAAAGCATTATAACCCCATTGAAAAGGATTTAGCAACTACAAAATATTATTTAAAAAAAAATCTACTGATCTAGCATTTTATCAAAAAAAAAAGATAACTAATACCATAGCAAGAGTTAAAAAAAGATCAAATTTATGATTAAGTATCTAAGTGATATGCAATATACTTTAGGCAGGCTCATTTTGACTAAAAAATAATTATTTATACTACATGGCCGCTTGAAGATTAATGTTAGTATTTTTATAAATAAATTAATCTACATTTTATTTAATTTTTAGAAGAAAAAAAATAACTTTAAATTCTAACATTAATAAAACGGCCACGTATTCAAGCTACTGCGAACGAAGTAACTATACAAATTGCATAAACAACAGATACATTTAAATTATTATAATTATTATATAATATTAATTTATTTCAACTACTTCGAAATCATAGATGCTAAAATTAATGCCTTTTGCAATTTATATCACATTAATATAGAAATAATCGTGCCTTTGGCATAATAATTCATATAGCTCCACTACTCACGGCCCACCCTTAATTAAAAAGAAATCCAACCATAGTCTCACTAATATCTTCTCGCAGTACCAGTTTGTAACAATTTCTATCATTTTAGTCTTACGAATACTTACTAAATATGAAGTTAAAATGTGTGAACAAGCTTCTTACAATATAATAATAAAAAGTATTAGTTAAACTTTTAGTTTTAAATTCTATGTATAGATTTCAAGTTTTTTTTTATTATTTCTTATAATAATAGTAATTTATCTAACTATATCTACTTCTAGTGCACTATCTTTTAGCTGTGGTCAATAACTAAGCCCGGCCGAAAGTATGCCTCTTTTATTTTCATTATAAATATTTATTATTGCTTTCGTTTGTCTTTTAAATTGCACATAAATTTCAAATGAACGGTTTAAAAGATTAATAAAAAAAACGTTTTTTTTTTCTTTTTTATATACTTAATTGACATTTTCATTTTCGAAAAATAACACAAAAATATTTTTTTTTTATTACGAAAAATAATTGTAAAATATTTTTGTTTTACATTGTTTTACACAATTTTCAATTAAATACTTCTTTTAGTACTTTTGTGATAAGTTAGAACAATAAAAGCGGCACAGTTATCGGTGGCACTAACAAGCTTCTATATTAACTGTATTGTGACGATCGCGTGGATATTAAAATACACTTTCTTTACAAATCGGGAGTTTATTTCACCACAAAAATATTATTGCTTTCAGAGGTTCTGCGTTACTGTGAAAAATATTTTTTTTAATTAATTTATTTTTTGTTCATAATCCCACCCGTTTCGTATTTTTAACAACATTATCAGCGCTCCTGAAGCAATCGTGCACGCTATCTAAAAATATAAGTATACGCATGACCACTAGCTAAACGAACCATTTGTTCGAAAAGAAAAACAAAAATTATAGAATAACTTTTATGGAAAATTAATACATCAAAACTTTTGGCGCAATACATCTCGAAATACTGGTATCGTACCCGCCATTACTACATATACATATATAAATATAACATCTTAAAATTAGCGATCCAAAAATATGAAATATACGTGTTGTATTAGTGCGCCCCCGGCCGCCCCACTCCACGCTCTATGCGCTGTGACCCCCGCACCGCAGTACTGTGTGTGCAGGTACCCGCGATATTTGCGACTTTTGCCGTTCGCCACCGGAGGGTGCAAAAGCCGCCACAATTGGACGGTTTTTCTCAATCCTCATCGCGTGTTTTATTTTCTTCTAATCGAAAAAAAATTGGTACATTCCCAACAAAACTCCGCTCAATATTGAACGAGAAAAAATTTGAACTTTTGCTGTGAATTAACCAACGCTTTTTACCTACAAATTTTCAACTCTGGGCCTCTCAAAATCTAAAGGAATATATCGGAATGTTACGAACATTTGGAATGAAAAATTTACAGGATATTCAAATTTTCAAAGAACTCATTTTGAAATATAACTAAAGATCATAAAACTAAATAACAAAGAAGTTAAACAAGACAGTTGAAGTAAAGTCGTTAAATCAAAGTACCAGGGCCCTGCTCAAGCAAAGCGTCCTTAATCGTTTCGAAACTTTTGCTTTATAAAAATACGAATCGAAAATATCTCGACTGTAGCACGTCTTCTTATGGTTAAGCTATGATTATTCTATTATTTCTTATACTATAAAACTTTACTAAATTACTACGTTAAAATATCAGAGAATTCAGAAAAAGGGAATATTTAGGTTTTTATTTTCTATATTAGTGGTGCACAACCTTATTTCTTCATAAACGCTAGGTAAGTATGGCGTTTAGCATTATCGAGGATCTAAAACAAAAATTACTATCTAACGAACTAATAGTAGATGTAATTAGTCGATAAAAATTCATAGAAGGATCCGTACTTATTGGAATAGGAACCAGGGGAGGAGGAACAGAAACTCAACGACGTAGTCGTGAAACTACAAGAAGAAAGAGAAACTAGAGAAGACGCGTGTTAATAAGTTAAAGTAAAACAGTACAAACGGTCGAAGTTTTATTTCATAAGATACATAAGATCTAATCTAAAGGGAGTCTCGAAAATCGTAGATCATGTTCGATGATATCTAAGGCTTTATATTCACTGCATAGACTAAAAGAATTAAAACTATTTAGGCTGGAATGAAACCTATTGTAAACTTTCGACCGAAACTAACTGCGTAATTACTTTTATTTCTCTTAAATACGATAAAATCTCAAAATACTCACAGCTCGTCGGGTTTATTGTATTATACGCTAAGTGCATCTACTTTATAAGAACAGTGGCTTTTAATATTTTGAATTTGTACTTAACCTACATATTTTAAACTCCTTCGCTGAAATCACCCATAGAATAGAATTTAAGATTTGAATCGATCCAAATTTTGGAACAGATAAACAACAGAAAGACCACGTTAAAGTTTATTTCCAAATCATTTGCAATCGCCGTGAATCGCAAAAGCCAAATATTACGCATCCTTTTATAAAGATATTTCATGAGATTTCAAATTTTTGCGTCATCACGAAAATTTAGCAGCCAATACGTTTGACGATCTAGGTTTAATTACTTTACATCCAATTTAGAGTTTTCAAAAATATAATTCCAATAAATGTTCTAAACAAATATCTCAAAAATACGTTATGAAAATATAATACAAATACGATAAAATTTATACTAAATATAACCCTGTCTATGACCTGAAGAGTTTAAAATAAAGAATGAATCGAAATCTAAACTCTGAACAAGTCATTTCAAAGGAAAAAAATACACGAGACATACGCGTCCTCAGAATCTGTCATAAATTATTTGCGCAGATCAAACTGCACAGATTTACTTGATAGTCTAAAGGAGAAGTGATAAATCAGCTAAATCTGATCAGTTGGGTTAATTAGAAACATGATCAAAAAATCGTAACGCGGTGGTGATATTAAAAATCTAAACAACGGACCGTGAAAGTCAAAACTTTTCGTATTAATCTATCAATACGATTATAAAAAGAACCATTAAAACATTTCTAATAGACAAGGCCTGAGTAAGTTCACAACTCCGATAAGAAACCTGTTTCATAAAAGTAGCTTAGTTATATCAGACAGTAGGTATATATTTGATAATGTGAAAGGCAGTTGGTGTTAATGCGTAATATAAACTACTCGATATAATACGACACTCAACATAACAAATGGAAACGAATATTTCGAAAAGAAATGAAAAGTTGAACGCAACGTTGAAGTGGTTGGTGTTTGTTAAACAATTGCCGTCATATTTTAAACAGAAGCTCGAGTAGAAGGTCGTCGTCGACGTTCATTGGCGATTCAGGTGCAAGATAATCAACGATCCTAGAAAACAAACACTTATATTAATTATACGCAAATAATTTCAAAATATTTTTTTATTAAAAGCCCCAAGACCTTGAATTCAAGATATGAACTTAACTTTGTAAACATATGGAATGGATTGGACACTAAATTAACTAAAAAAGTACAGCTTACTATGCAAGTTGTTCTACATTACGTTTATGTTTTGTTATCAAAACGAGCTGTGAATCTTTATTATGTCTATACCGTTATAGTAATTGCCTTTTACAATTACCTACTTTAGTGATTACGAATTGTGGTTTTATTATTTTCTATTAATTTTTTTTTTCACATTTCAACCGTCTAATAACGAAGAACTTAAGTAATAAATTAATCATAGTTGTTGTGTCACTGACGGTATAAATGGTATTTAATTATTTTCTCAATAGTAATTTTTCCATTGATCTCACCTATTGGGCATGGTTGGTGTACTGGTGATGCGCTGCAATGAGTTTCGGCGGGCATCCGGCAATGGCCGGACCACCCTCACGTTTTCGGCTTGTGCGCTCTGCAACCTGACACAAATTTAATAAAAAACATTACTTAATTAGGTTCTTGTTTTGAATATCATTCAGACACTTGAATTCTTGATGGTTTCAAACAAAACATAAAATCAGAAAAAAATCAATTGCTACAGTAAAAATTAATACCTCATATTAAATATTACATGTATGATTTACATTAAAATGAAAAGATGTAAGTACAAAGAACTGAAGAAAGTAACACGTAACTTTGCTACATAGTTAAACTTTGCAAAAAGAACTTACGTTAGTCGTGAATTCCTCCCAGGTGCTAAGTAGCGTGAAAGTAGAATAGTAAATGTTTAGATGTAAACCACAGAAGAAATATTGTACTATAGAGACATGATTTCAAATTCCAAATTTTTAGTAAGTGAAATAACGTAAAATTATTTGTAAAGAAACAAAAAAAACAGTTCAACAAAGATCTCATTACAAATAAATGTAACGCACATAACCAACAAGACTAAGACAGATTTATAACTTTTCTGAGTGTAAACCCTAAAACGTTCCCAACTTGCATAAACAAGCTTGAACAAAAACCCTGCTTTAATTTAATATAACAACAAGTCTAAAAGTTTAACAAAATCTGGCGCTAAAGATTCCCTTATCAAAATCAAGAAACAAACTTGGCTACAGTTGATTTATCTATTCACCACAGATACTAAGTTGCACGAAAAGCTGAAATGTTTCATTCATAAAGTAAGAAACTGATGCCGGCTTAGATTACTTCGGAGGGATCGGCTGCGAGTCAGTACCCCAAAATTAATTTAGCATTGATGGGGACCGTGCCAACGAATAAGGGACGATCTTAATTCTGTAGAGTATTTGAAAGCTCTTTTGCGCTTATAAAAGTGAGTTGGAAAAGAATTTAGTATACTTTGGAACAAAAGAAGAACACTAAATCGACCAATTTTAAATCGAATACCATGAGCCTATAACCATAATATATGCCATGTGATTCAAAAACTATGTAGCTATGCTAATCAGTGATTTTAATATACAAATACGGACCAAAATATGTGTGGAGGCGTTTCATTAGCCAACAAAAATTAATAAAAATATTGTGGACTGAACTAACAAAAAGAATTATTATACTAATATGTATGTTTTCTCTAACAGTGAAGAACTTTTAATAATTATAATAAAGGATATAAACGCATTTTGATGTATTGTAAGAAAAAAAATTCAAAATTTTAAACTGAAGATTTCCATTGGTATATTTAAGTAATACCGCTGCTTTCCTCTTATCTTTACAATAGGTATCTATTTTCAGTACTAATTTTTTGGGATTTTTTCAGTACCTTATCTTGTCGTCTTGGTTTCATAAATTTCAAAATTAAACCCATTGAAATACACAGTGATAAATTCTTTCTTTAGAATAGTTTCTCTTAGCTCTGCCAGACTATAAAAATTATTAGCGAACTTGATGAGTACATCTAGACCACGTTCTTGGTAGCAGGAGCCAACAGAATATTTTATTACATCTCATTGAGACTTGAGAACATTTAATATTATGATATCCATGCAATATACCTACTTACGTTTCTCATAATTATCAATAATAATAACATTGAATACAATTATTCCTTGCAGACCACGTGTAGGTAGGCAACTAAAAGCGACTTTATGTAAATCTTTCTTATTAAAATCTCTAACAAGTTCGAAGCTCAAAAGTTGTTCTTTGAAACGACCCTCTTCGTTCGTTATAAAGAGATATTTGCCTATCGCCAATTCGAAAGTACATTTTCAAATCTCAAAGAAAGAATAATATTTTCTGTTTAAATATTTATTTTGAAAGGAAAAAATACATTAAGGATGGGAGAGTAACATTATCATAACACTGTTATTACTATTATTGAAAGCGTCAGAGATGGAACTCATAAATATGTTTTAGTAGATAAAGAAGTTGTCATATCGCACACCTAGATCTAAAGGGAGCTATCTCAAAAAAGCACTTTTTAGGAAAGGCGAAAAACTTACTTACAATATCTGCGAGAGTTTTGGAGTTTTATATGCAGAAGAAGGAAATTGTAGGAATCTTTTGTTTTAATCATGTTTTGGGGCTGGAAAATTTAAATTTTGTAGTTATTTCCCTATTGCTTAACAATGTATTGTATGTGTTTAGTTTTTGAGTTGAGCCCGTGTTGGTGAATTTAGCGTCTAGCGTCGAGTAGTGGTAACATTTTTAAATTTGGTTTATTGGTCGGTAGGTATTGAGATAAGAAATTCGATGGTGTGCATAACACAAAAATTTAAATTTGTGAGTTAGCTCCCTTTAGATCTAGGGGTGCGATATTTTGATCAAAGTTGTAGTTTGTTAAAGAAAATTACATTTGCGAAGCCTTCTGCGCTACAGATAATTATCAAAACGACAGTAAATGGCTATCAGTTTTGTTTGAAAATCTATAAATTGTTATATGTATGCAATACTCCAGTTTTAGATACTTTACACACATATGTCTAGACTAAGAACAACTTACTGAATACATAACGTTTAACATAGTGGCAGCTGCTGAGGTTAGGTGACATCTGACAAATAGTTACACCATATGTTCTTTATGTTTTGAACAAAAGCCTTCTGTTTTATTCATGTGTATCATTATTGCATTTGAATAAATAATGCAAAACATGTAAAAAAATAAATTGATACGACATGTATATAGATATCAGTCTCCCAGTTTAAGTTACCTTTATGGAAGAGAAAATAAATCATTATATCTATATATATATATATTTAGAACATTTTGTACATAAATATACTAAATCAACAATTCATTTCTATCAATACAAATAAATAAAGTTGAAGTGTCTGTTTGTAATGTCAAAATAATAGTATTTTAAGCTCATACAATTATTTGCACGATACCTACACTTAAAAATCAGTTATTAAAATTTTTGTCTGTAATCTCTGGAATGGGTGGACTGGTTTCCACGGGACTTTCACTAGCAGATAGCTGGTGTTATAAGGTCTAACTTACACTACTTTTATTTTTGAAAAAGAATTAGGGTTTCGCGCAAAATATATAAATATGAACACACGAGCGAAGCCTCGGACTAACCAAAGTTAATTTCAAGTTTACGACGTAACTTATGGTTTTACTGAATTGTCCTTTTTTACGTCGCCATCAATCTTCAGCTGCCTCAACATTTCTTTTTTTTTATTGTGCTCGTCAATATGACCTCAACCCGCCTGATGGATGGTAAGCTAGCTTCAAGTCCACAGATTGTCCTCGATTTGAAGGCCCTTAAAGATGCTTTTTCACGCTTCGCTGGTTCCGGGGTTATATAACATAACATGTCATGATTGAGGACAAATTAGTAAGCATTTATTAATTTACTAGCATCTATAACATAGCATCCTCTCTAACACAATAAAGGATATGATTGGAATACCAAATTAGGTGTCTCATGAATTTTCAGGCCTGATTATTACGTCACTCGAATAAAAATGATTAACTAGAAGAATGTTAGGTTTGTGATCTTCATTTTTGTTTTTATTACGTTTATTGCTAACGCAATTTTCTTATTACTGTCCTTTAATAAATATCAAACTCTCGCAGGAATTGTAAACATGCTGTCCAAAAACATGTTCGAAAATGGAACACGCAAGTCATGCTTTGGATACGATGGACCATGTCTAGTGTCGTAAAACAGGATAGTGTATTAATGTAATAGTGTAATAGCACCGTACAAGGTTGCCATGTCAAAATTGTAAGTCGCTGTGTGCTTGATTGACGTATATTAACTTCGAAATTACAATATTGCTCCGATTTTTTTAAATCTATTGGGGTATAATGTTCGGCATGTTTTTATTGAAATGAAATAATAATTTAACTTTGCGGTTATCTCAACTTACAGTTTACACTTCGTAGGTTAACTTGAGATTCTAAGCAGAGAGGGAGATCTAGAGAAAATTCTACAGAATATTTAGAATTTGAACACCCATAGGTACAACAGGTACCCTACCATAGGTTGAGTGCCTACATAAGGTTTCTACGCAAATAGGAGCTGCTCGACTAAGGACTTGTTTAAACGTCTGTTAGACCCCTAAAAGTTTACCAAACTAAACGTGTTTCCTAAACAACTGGTATTACTTTTTTTACCTTTATGTAGAAAACATTTAGAGTGTGCACAGCAGAGCAAATCAATTGCCAGGCCATTTGACATGCTATAATAATAATAATTCTCTTTTGCAGACTACACTCCACATTCAAATATTTGGTAAGGAGCGGTCCAGATCCACTTTTCAGTCTGTAAGATGTTTGAACGTGAACCTTGCCACTGTTTGAATTTCGAACGTCATACTAACGAAGCGAGTATAAAACTTCTTGTAATGTAAATCATTTTTGTGGTTATTTGTATTAGTTTCGATGTTAGAGAAAGATGTAGTCATATTAAAGGCTCGTATGGTAAATAAAATTGTTTTCGGTGGAGAGCCATGCTTCGGCACGTATGGGCCGGCTCGACCGGAGTACCACGGCGTCACAGAAAACCGGCCCGGCAGTGAAACATTGTAGCATTGCTTTTTGCCGCGTGAGTCAGGTTACCGGAGGCCCAAACCCTTTCCTCTCCCCCTTTTCCCTATTCCCGCTATTCCCCTCTCTCCCCCCTCTTCCCCTATTCCCATCTTAAAGGGAGGCAACGAACTTGTGACTCTTGAGTTGCAGGTACCCATGGGCGGCGGTAGTCACTTACCATCCAGCCATCCACCAGGTGACCCGTCTGCTCGTTTGCCCTCTATACCATAAAAAAACCCCTGGATAACGTAAAGCGCTAACAAATTTAGAAAAAAAATCGTGATTTTTAATACAAAAATCGCATTTGGAAACTAAGAAATTCAACTTGCAAATTGACAGATAAAACTAAATAAGAGAGGGGGAACTATGGGTAATGAATGCTTAGGATGTTGATGGAATCTCCGGATGTTTTTGACAATTTTTGCATAAAAAATAAGTATTTTTCTCGATTGACTTGAAAATTCATAACATGTTTTTTTTTTAAATGTGTACACACACCAGAAAAAGCATTTTTCGAAGAAATAAAATTAAAACGCAATACTTTATTTTACTTTACTTTAAAATTAGAATACACCTTTCTGTAACAGCCCATATACAACTATGAAAAAAAAAAGAAAATTATAGTTTGACACATCACACACGGCCGTCTGATCTCAAACTAAGTAGAGCCTGTACTACGGTAATCAGACTGCTGATTAACATTCATATATATTTCAAAATACATACCTAGTACAGATATATTACACATAGACATAGAACAAATAATCCTGGGTGGGAATCGAACCCACAATCCCTGGCTGAGCAGTCAGGATCACTAACCAATAGACGAACCGGCCAGTCGTACCAGACCATATTAAACCGGTACACTGAAACCTCTCGTTACCTCTAAGACATAAATAATATTCCAATGTTTCGCGTATATAATAAATAATGGAGAAACTAATATACTAATATTAGTTTCTGAGAAACAATTCCGTAATCCGGATACAAGCAAAATAAATCCAGTAAATAACATCTATTATTTCGTTTAGGCCGATTAGATCGGATGACGCATTTTACAATTTCTATTGCGGAACATTTTTCCTGGTAGCGATATTACGATAGGAAACTATTTGATCTGGGATTTCCTTATTGCTTTCGAACAAAGGAATCAACTTGAGGAAAAAGAAACAAACCTGCACAAGGTTTAAACTGGTGTCTTAATAGTTTTAGATTTGCACAGGTTGAAGCAAAACTAATTGATTTGTATTTTTTATCACATGCATTATAACTTAAGAAAATTAAAAAGTGTGTGTGTGTACTTATGTACGCACGTAAGTAGTTATACTTTTATCTAGTTAAATAAAGTTTATCTAAATATCATAATAAATAATACATACCGTCAACTAACCTCAAATTCTACAAACGTACTCAAAATAATATGTTAAAACCATTTTTATCACTTAAAATCACAGTAAATTATCATAAATAATACATACTGTCAACTAACCTCAAATTCTACAAACGTACTCAAAGTAATATGTAAAAACCATTTTTATCACTATCGTGAAGTTGGTAACTTTTTTTGAAATACTAAAAATAGTGACTAGCTAACTTCAGGCTGTCGGTTTTTCGTGGAGGTGATTTTTCCATAACGCGACAAAAGAAGTAAAACTTCAAAAACAATTCTTAAAAAATTACAACAGGAATGTGAGATAGTGAGAGGGCTCGGACTTCTTAGCAATGGCCAGTTCGATCTGATTTGCTCGAGCTATAGCTTACACTCCCCTCTCCATCCGTAAAAGCAATATCCTTTTCCTTCCATTGCATTCCCTTCTTGCCTTTCTCTTTAAATATACTCATAATTTCCAAATTTTTAATTCCCAAAGTGCCCGGTTAGCGGCAATAATAAGTGGGACCAAATAATACTTGGCAAAATGAAGATATTTGATCACCTCTGCCTACCCCTTCGGGGATACAGAGGTGAGTGAATGCATGTGTGTATGTAATTACCAGGACCGGCTTGAATGAGAAATTTCTTGCAATATTGTAAGTAAAAAAGTAAGTAAGTAGAGAAAAAGATCAGAAAAGTATTTTTAGGAATATAGTAAAACAGACGTTAATAAGCGGTCGTGACCTTTCTAGGATTGGCTTGCTTCACTAGCAAGAACCGGTAAATTTATGTAAACATATAGTAATTTGAAACAGATACAACAGAGAGAACAAACTATTATAGAAAAGTTGCAATTTAATGAACTTGTCGACAACACTAGATTCATACCCCCACCAACTTGACTTTGCTGTCTCCTTAAGATAAGTTACCAATCATTTTAAATTATTTACCGATTTTGAATCTTTACAGAACTGGTCTACATAATTTAGCTTGGTGAAGAAACGTACTAAATACAAGTAAACTCGACATACTGATTTTTGTGAAATTAGGATACAATGTTTTATGTCATAAGACAAAATATTTGTTACTTCAAGTTACAAGTATTTGAGTATAATGTGTGTATATATTCGTATCAAATTTTGTATGTATCCCATTCCTTGTTTTTGTAATTTTTTTACTAGTCTATTCATTGCACCTACTTCTTATTTTCTCTGCATCACCCAAAGGTTGACTGGCAGAGAATGCCCCAGGCATTAAGTCCGCCTATGTACTAATGTGCAAAAAGTTTTAATAAATAAATAAATGAAATAAAATCTTTGTAAACCAAAGATTTTGTCTATTGACCTAAAACATTGTATATCAACCTGAAACATGATTGGCGGATCAAAGTTACTTATGTGAGTACACAAGTTCGTCGGTGACCCCATGCAATGGGGTCTCGCTTGAAGAACTTTCGGCCTTTTAAAATTAAGACAAAATTTTAAGTTGACTATGGTGATGTGTGATATTTTAATCTGAATGCAGACATTCTCAAGAAACTAGACCGTTTCCTTACGAAAGAATGTTAATTTATGAGTTTTGTAACGGTTATATGAGTCAGGTGATAAAGTATTCAATAAATACATTTACAAAACCACTTATGATGAAGTGACTATAAGTGGCGGCACTATTAAATTTATGTCTCAGAGGGTTGATCAGGTTTTGTATAGGAGTCCCTATGCTCGTAATAAGCTCTGGCATTCTGGCTTCAGCCAACTCTTTCCTGAGGCACTGGCTGCGTCGTCGGCAGCTTGTAAGCTGCAAGGAGGGCCAACGTTACAACCAAGACTACGCTTTTAAGTTCTTCTTCCATAAGTCTCAGTCAACTCTTTACTACACCTATTATCACAACGCCAGCACATCACGTCACAAATATTTAAATCAGCTCCAGAACTAAGGCTAGTTTATGGATTTTGGCATTGCTATTCCCACATAATATCCAATATATACAAATTAATTTGCGTAACAATACCTATTTATTCCGTCACTATTGATAGTTAAGTACTATGATTAGTAAATGATACCAGTTTTTAGTAAAGATAAATGACAGCTATCGATCAATTTAAGCTGAATTGTGTGATTTAAATGGATTTTTGTTTGTTTTATAAAATGTAATCACAGACAAACAATAATTTTTATATTATAACCAAGCAATTAAGAACTTCTCAAACTTTAAGAACACATCTCTATTTATACAAGAAACCCAGCAGAAATCGCAATATTTTCCAGAGCATTCCCTTAACCCATAAACAGCAATGCTTTGAAGGCACAAAAATTGCTGTAGCTCATTATATTTTCCTAAATATACTTTTGAACAAATAAATATGAGTGAAAGCACTTTGTTCTAAAAACGTTTTTAAATGATTGGCCGATATTGTTAAAACAATTTTTTTTTTAAGAAAATGGACATCAACAATTAACATTTCCTAATTGAGCAAACGTTCTTATTCTAGCACGTCTGTCTAGCACTCTTCCGATTGTATTAGGGGTCGGCGTAATTTTTTTTTCTTCCGTTGTACTGTCTCATTCATCATTTTACCGCTTACTCCCTTTCTAGCCATATTTTTTTTCACGCAGCCCATCTTTCTCTTCTTTGATCGTCCTCTGCTCTTGTATGCTGGCGCTTATTTTCTTCATCATATTTTGCTCCTTCCCTCGCAAAACATGTCTACGATAGTCTATTGCTACTCAACTTTTAATCCACTGGTGCTACTTTCAGGCTCCCTCTAATGTTTACATTCCTCACTTTATCCCTCCTAGTAAGACCACACATGCATCTACTAATATATCATATTCTACTACATCTTATTGCTATAAAATCATTTAGCATGAAAATATTATTTTCTCCACACAAACTAGCAAAGAACAACCTATAAACCGAATTGAAGGGCACAGGAAAAAAGGAGCTTATTAACGTTAGTCATAGAGTTGCACCTAAAATCTTAATTTAAATAATTACACATTACCTGGAAAATGATTTGCAACTTTATAAAATGGAACAGTTTATATTTAACACAATAAATTATTATTTTATAACATTGATTTAGTAAATAAAATAATAGTTTAATCTTTTATTGCCTATGTCCCAAATGTAGCTAGAAAGAAGGTGCTCATTATCACAACCAGCACTTTCTTTCCAGTTCCACAAAGCTCCTTTTTGCATTTTGCAAGAAAAATAGTAATTATAAAGAATGTCTAAAGTGTTTCTGTTTTTCCTGTTTACACATTAAAGAAATAAAACAGATGTTAATTATAATATTTTATTTATGGGGTAAATTTCTGTAATATAAAATACTTGCTAACTTACTTAGAACAAAACAAAAAACAAATCTGCAAGGAAGCTTGCTTAGCTTAACTGACAGCTGACATTTATATGACAACCAATGCAAGATGGCCAACTATGAGCGCGTTCTTTAGTACAACCGCTACGATCGGCTCGTTCTAACGTGGTTTCATGGACAATGGGCGCTTTTTTACTTCGTTTAGAATGTAATGACTGCGTTTTATTTTAATGTTAGATTTTTTACTTGGTCTTTACTAAAAATCGGCCCCTTTTATTATTTTTTAAATAACGTGGTTTGATTTACACTTGAAAAATGAGTTTAATGGTTATAGTTCATTCAAGAAATGTTAAAATTGTCACTGAGCTCCTTCTTTTCCTGTACCGTTCGATTTATAAAAAAAAACAAACAAAATGTTACTTACTTGATCTTGGACTGCCTCATGAATTGCTGAATCTTCCTTGCCGCTTGGTTCTGACGTCTTTGTGAGTATGTTCTTCTGTATATGAATAGATAATATTCTACATTACAGAAAGATTACTTAAAAAAATTAGATTTTACGTATTCATAAAAAATGTCAGAAAAATAGTACCCCTAGTGATAAATATGTATATAGTCAGAACTTTACTAGAACAAGTTAGTTTACGCACTTCTGAGATCTTGGATCATGAGAGTTAGAACCAGTACTTGAGAAGATCCAAATTGAAAATTTCAAAGTTATGATTGAGGCTGTTTTTTTTAACTTAAACTAAAAGTGTTATTTATGCTGGTGAATTTATAACTTAAATAAAGATTGTTTTTTTAAAGAATTGTTATTTTTGTATAAGTACATTTGTGGTGTTTTTATGTGTTTAATCCTAGCATTCTCCTCGACCCCGCCAGATAATCAGATGTTTTTATATCACTAGGATGGTAAACAATTACACAGGTGGTAATCTAACGGTTAGCGCTCCAGGGGTTACGCGGTGACCACAGTAGCCTATGGACGTTTTATATAGATGCCAGGTTGAGTTTCAAAGTATATACATAAGCCCCGTACCGAAGGCAAAATGTTCGATTAGATACTCCGATAGCATCAGAGCTAACCGATTCTAATTCTGCAAACCACAAGTTATAATTTTTTTACCAAATTCGTACCTAAAACTGAGATATATAAACAATAACAACACTAGAATCTCATTTTCTGGAACTATTTTGTCTGTTGTGAAACAAGTTGGTATTAATATCAACTGTAACTCACTTGATAGGTGTATTAGCCATTCTGCGAGCACGCATGGAACGGTAGCCACGCTGTATCACCGTTGCCGCCGCGTGCATTTGTTTCAAATACGCAAACTGCAGAAAAATAGTCTTTATACACTAGGTGACAAGGTAGTATTTATATAAGTAACATTGATATTTGTGTTGTATCACACATATTATAGGTCTTTCTTACTGTTTTGTCGTGTTCTTAATACAAACAACAAAGGTAAGCAAAATATGTGTGTAGACCTGCTTGTATCTTCTGTAGCAGTTCTGTATGGTGATTGCGGCGGCGGCAGCGCGGCGCTGCAGCTGGCGCCCGCGGTACTGGCGGTACGCCTTCTGAATCGTAATGGCCGCCGAGTATAGCTCGCGTTGTTCACGATCTAATACAAATACAAAAAGTAATGAATTAATAAACTCGCGGCTGTAAATCTGTCAGAGATTAGGTGTATGGCATTCACATTTCACCACATTCTACATTTTTGTTTGCATTTAGAAGCCTGCATTGAACTAATGTTCAAAACGGTTTTATTTAAAATTAGTTTGTGTTTTATGAATTTTATTGATTTAAGTTATTATTTTTTGTTTTTGTTTATATTATAGGGGGCACGAGCAGACGAATCACCTGACGGTAATTAATTATGTTTTCTGAATATATTCTTGTAGCTATATCAAACACAATATTCTTATATTATTATAATGAAGTATCTTCGTTAGATAATAATCAGATTCACAATAATGTTGACTTTAATATATTTTTGTAGCTATACTAAAATTCACAAAAAAAAACTAGTTATATAGGTAACGCAATAAAAAAAAAAGAAAAAGAACATGTATTCTTTTGTTTATGAATTTGAGCATAGACATTTCAACTTTCGACTCTTCCTCCTCCAGTTTTAGTCCTGAAAGTGCCCGGTTGACGGTTGACAATATCCCTTGCAAGGGGCATTACGTGAGTGAGACCAAATTACAAAATGTACGTGTTTAATATGTCTCGGCCTAATAGCCTTCGGGGATACAGGCGCGAGTGTATATATGTATGTATGTAAAACTTTAACAGACCTGGATAATCAAATTACATTGATGGGTACTCAAGTGTCAATCGCAATGAAAAGACCGATGAACTCGCCAAAGCTGATGCAGATAACTGACAGCATAGACCAGAACCATTCTTTGGCATAACCAATCACCAAGCTTACTCAATCATAAATACCCAATACACATCAATGGCAACTAAGTTATGGAAGACCACTACTGGTCTAAAGCACTCGAAAGCATTGATAAAGGGCTGTCATAAAAAAGTATCAAAAGAACTTCTGGAGCTCCAAATAAGCAAAACCTGTGCCTTGGACCCATGGATCCTTACCGGATACTGCAAACTAAACAAGCACATGTTCAACTTAAAGTTGGGCGAAGGCACAACATGCAGAACCTGCCGAGACGAAGAAGAAACTGGATTTTTGATAAAAACAATTCCAGAAGGTGGATTTGTGTGAGAGACTGGTATCTGTACTAGGTTGACCTGTATGATAGATTACCAGTCTCTGCAGACTCCAGTTAATTATATTCTATGCTCATGTTAATCAAGGTTGCACGTCATAAAACCGCAAGGAGCAATAACTGCTCTTAATATCTGGAGGTTCCTAGAAGCCTGAGCAGCAGCATAAAGTTAGAGTGCGCTACAAAAGACCAAAAAAATCCATCAATAAATAATAAGTACTCCTTTGAACAGACGGTGACACAAAGAAAGTTAAATGATTACCATTATATCCTTTCAGTTTTCTGATCGTCTGGCGCTAAGTAAGTTAGGCTGTGATAGTGTGAAATAAGAGATAGTTATCAAGTCAAAGGTAAGATAAAATATCAAATATTGTACAACAACGAATGAGTAAAAACAAGATGAGGGTTGGATCATATCCAATAGCTAAATAAGTAATATAAAATAATAGTAACATACAATGTCAATAATGCTGCCCAATTATTGCACCCCATCCCCAGAAGAAAAGAGGGGATTAGTAAAGCTTGAGGAATTGAAACTCCGTAAGAAGATGAAAACGACAAATCTTTTAATTTAGTGCTAATGGAGTGTGGGGGTCCTACGATATAGGATTCACACGTTCAACACTGGTTAACAAAATAAGATAAGATAAGAAGAAATATACATACAAAAATAAGAAATGTAATTAAACGTACTTAAGTATAAGTAAACATAATGAACAAAATTCGTTGCAAATACTTTTAAACTAGATGAAAATACAATGTTACTAATTTTGTTCTTAATTAATTAATTAAAATTTTAAAAAATATATAATTAACCGTTCCCTAACCGTGATAACTATTACAGTTCCATTTGAATGAAAATTATGGAGGCTTATCCGATAAATAACAAGAAAAGAAGCACATTAGCAAGTTACCATTAAGGGTAAGGTTGGAGAAGTGAGTCGTGGCGTTAAGGAACTCCTGTAGTGTAGCAGATGGTGTGGCGCAGTGAGGTGATGCAGGCGGAGGTGATAGGGCCGCTGAGCCGGGTGACACAGATCCTGATGAGCAGGGGGTTGACCCACCGCAGTACCTGGACATATTATTAGGACATTCCTAAGAATTACGCACAATATTTTGACATTATCTTGGAAACAAAGTCAATTGACTAAAACAGTTTATTAAATACAACTAATAAAAAATACGGTTTTAAAGATTTTTTGTTACTGAGCAGAATTTTGGAAGATAACTTTACTAGTTTCAATCTTACCAATGCTAGAAACATTCTTTCTCAAGATCTTTGACTTCCATTTAATCTACCTCTAGTACAGCAGCTTATAATATAAGTGCACGCCCTCTAACACCGAGGGGTGTTAGAGGGCGTGCACTTATGCTATACCTACTAGATATAGGCGCACCTATATCTAGTAGGTTGTCTCTTATACTGAGTGACCTCTACATGATGTGGTATTTCAACTGTTGAGCGGACGGATCCTCGAACCAACATTATAAATTACAGAAACCAATACTGAATTATTTTCTGGTTTTGCTTTTATTATTTTACTCTCCAATACTATGTCCCTATAAGTCTTTCAGTACTTATAAAGTTAGGAATAAAAAACATGTAGGGTACATAAGACTTGATACAATTAATCTAACCTATAGGTGTTATCGCAGAACTCAAAGCTAAACTCAGTGGTGAAAGTGTTGGTGTCGTCAAGAAGTGGGACCATAAGGGTGTCCTCTTGGCCGTTGTCCAGCCCGCAACCGGATAGTAAGGAAGAACTTTCATTCTGAAAAAAAAGATTTAAATATTTTTTTATTGTAGGTAAAAGTATTTATTTAATTTAAATAAACACAAAATGTATACACACCTTTATCCTTTCTGGCATGGCAGCAATAATTTGCTCGGCCAGCGTAAATACGCGGTCATCTTGCTCCCCTGAAACATTTTTATGAAGTGGAACTTCATGATATTAAAAAAATATAAATACTGTGTTTAAAATACAATTGTGATAAAGTAATAGGTAATGAAATTATATCATATGAGTAATTGAAAATTTGAATTTGAAACCAAACTAGGATATTTCCAAATTGTATTTCATTACAAATGGCTATATTACAACATGTATTTGTAACACAGTCTATATACGTAAACAATTAAAAACATTTTAAATAACAGTTAACACTTACATTCCTAGATGACATTTTATTTAATATTTATGGTGGTTATTGTTAATGTTTAAAGTCTTTGGCAAGACCATAAACATTGATTAACAGTTGAAGGAAAATGTCATCTACATAAACAAAAATGCAGAAGTATTCAAGCGTATACATAATTATAAAAAAAAAAATATATTAACAAAATGCTTTTAAAGGTTCTTTGGTTTTTGTAACCAAGGCAGTTTGATTTAATTTTGAATTCCCTAAGTTTAAATAATAGCATACATTTAAATTATACAGATATGATAGTGTTTCAGACCGAATTTAAGTAATATAACTGTGTATTTTCATTCTTTGTATTATATTTAAACGATTACGAAAGTGTTGAGTTACCAATTGTGATATTATGATAAAAAATGGAATGAATATTTTGAGATACGTGAAATGAGATTCATGTGCTTGATTAAAAACTGTGCCAAAGCACTTACCTTGGTTAAAGGCAATATTAAACCTCTCTACACATAAAAAGCGTCTTAGTATACATGCAAGCGTAATAGCGACCATGCAGTGTTATATTGTCACGTAATATTGTTTGAAACAAGTGTATTGACTGAACGACGTAGTCTTGTGTTGAAGTTGGAAATAGGAAGCCAATCAATTTGGTTGTGATACAGTGATAGTGGATATAGCCCAATACGAACCACGAAAAGCGACATCGAGGGACAACATCAAGTAAACTAAACCGAACTTTATTACAAAATCAGAGAGATACTTTATAAACCAAATTAAGGTCTTTTGATAAATAAAATTCGGTCTAATTCAGGATACTACTGACAACAAACACTCAAGGAACACTCCGCTCGTATTGGAATACAAAGTACAGAAGAAACTACAAGTGGACTACCGACATACAGTGATACAAGGGCTACAGACTGGCGACAAAGAGGGAGCCAAAAGACATACAGACAACAATTGTTAGAAGAAGAGGGAGGCAATGCAACTACTACATGTACAACATCGACAAATAGAACGAGCGGAGATCGATGCTGCGTTCGAAGTGGTATAGAACGTTCACGGATAAAAAAATCGCCAATAAGAAGACAAAATACGAAGTAAAAGTTCTTAGAAAGAGTCGTTATTAGTAAAAGAGATATAGTACTTTATTCACAAGTGATGGTAGTTTCGTTTCTCAATGCGAAAACTTACTCGCACCACATACTTCTCACTTTGCAGTTAATAAAAACTGAAATATTTTGTAAAAGCTTGTCACGTTGTGTAGTTTTGCTTTTACAAAACTTTGAATTTCATTATGGGTATATTTATTTTTTGTCTTGGAATATCAATTTAGTGTGGAGTAATGTCTATACCGTTCGAGCGTGCGAGAGGGCTGGGCGCCAGGGCATCGGGGCGTCGGGGGCGTAGTGACTGACCTGGCTGTGTGGTGGGCGAGAGCGGCGGCGTGTGGTCGGAAAGCGCCTCCACGTCTATGAGCGGGCTCGCCGCACGCCGCGCCGCCGTCTCGCCTGCGGAACACCCGCTCTACTACTCCGCGATGACACAACGATACTGGTCAAACGAGTGAGCCTACAAGCGATTACTGGGAATACACCTTGCTCAAAATTAAACAGATTGAAAGCGTCTATATTAGAGTAAAGCCTGTTTTCTTAATTAAGATATTGTTTGTGTATGCTGCTTATTATGCTCGAGTTTTGGAAGTTTTATTTGGCCATTCGCTTGTACTTGTAAGCTCATTTTTTAAATTCAATATGTGCCATAAACGAATGAAAACCTAACCACGTTGGGAAAAGAAGGTTTATACAATGTATACAACACATAAATCCTAACTCTCATTCACTACAAAGCTTTATATTGTTAAATATTTCCAAAATCATGTTTGACAAATCAAAAAAGGGTCGCAGTATAAACTTACACGTTTGACCAGTTAAATCGCCGAACGAAACCGTCACCATTTTAAACAATGCAAAATTCAATGGACCTTCCAAATGTCATCAGCAGCCGTGCCGATATATAAAATAACCAGCAAATGAAAATCGAATTGACTATCAATGAGGTGAAATGGTGGGAAAACTTACAAAGTGCTAAATCCATACGTCTCCCGATTTTAGAATCACCAAAACTATCTTCTGAAGTATCCGAATCTAAAGGCAGCGACATGCTTCGTTCCCATCTGAAAATATTTAGCCGGAAATGATTGATGAAACACAATTTTAGTTAAACGTTAATTAATGTCAATAATATAAGCACAAATTAATATATAATTTTTTAGACAAAAGACACAAAATCACAACCAAAATAAAATTGAAAATTTTCTTGTGGAAGTGGGTATTAAGACCATTAGGTTCTCCAGATATGACTATAGATCCGCTTTTCTATCAATCCCAGATAATCTATTTTATAAAGGTGCACAACAATGTAGTACAATTAATTTTTCCTAGTAGCCTTATTGCAAATTAAATTTGCCAATTCTGGCTTTTGGCCAAACTTGGATAAATAATAGGAATTTCCTTATCGTCCCATACCAACTAAGTCACATTAACTACCATCAGTAAATGATGATTAACCCAAGTTGGATTGGCTCTAACAATAGGTACGGTAATGTTATGTCGATTTACATGGGCAAATTGCTAGAAATTAACTAAAAGTGCTAATTCTAGATGTTCCATATCTAACATTTGTATTTGTATTTTATTGATGTGAATACAAATTTTACTTCTCTTAAGTAAAATTAAGATAAAGAGAAACATCGCGATGACTTACATGGTACGTAGATGGTTCTGACGCTTGATAATTATAATATGAGAATAAGTATCTCACCTAGCGGACGAGCTGCTATCCGACTTATCGATAGCAGAACTGGATCTAAAAGCATCAGCCATGTTAATACCGGAATCTATCGACGGCCTCTTCACTAAGTTGCTCTCTAAGCTACCGACACGGCTTTTCTGAGATAGGCTGAAAGTATAATAGCACACTCTTATCGTAGATAACTTCATAAGCATGCATTCACATTACTAATCTTATAGTTAGAAAATTACGTTGTTTTCTTTTGTTGTAGAAAGCGAACAATAATATATAACATTTCTATAAAAATTACCGTTACCTATTGACGGAACCTAAAGGAACTTGAATACTAAAGACAGCGTATGACAAAACGTCAGCACTCGACACTCGATTCTAAATATAGAAGTACTGCCCGTCATAACCTCTGGGAGCGTAGAGTTTGAAAAAATAAACTCTATTTAAGCTAATTAGTTTACAGGTGATATCTGGACGGGTGTATTATGAGTATCTCATATTCACTAGGGTGAATTGCTGTACTGTTGGGCGTTTTGCGGTGTATATTTTTGCTATCAAAAATATCATCTCCAGGAAGATAATATTCTTGATTGACTATCACTTTGTAGGACCCATCATGGTAGCTTCTCTCTTTGTATAGGTAATTTGTTTATTTCTGTACTTTGCTAAGGAGATACATTGATTCACAATATTTTCAATTCCTCGTATTTACTTTCGATTACATTCAATGCGGGCACAAGTCTAACCTACAGGAATCAACAACGCTGGGAGTGTGACAAAAAGTGTAGGATTAGTCTTATATAAAAAGATAGTATGAAAATGGATTAAGCAAAATTTTGTTTTAAAATAATGTTTACCTGTGCGTAACAGGTGTACGGAAGATGCCAGTGTCTGAAGTAGGAGGTGGGTGTATACGATCGAGTATGGTAGCAAGGTGCGTGTGTCCAGCACGTCTTGCAGCGGTTGCAGCCGCCCTCGCACCTGCCTCGCGTCTCGTGCCAGCGCTCCACCGCGCCAGTACAACGGCGGTCTCGACGTGACCCGCCGCACTGGCTACCATCTAAAAGTAAATCAGAATCATGGTAACCTATTATAGCGTTCTAATGAATTAAAACTGATCAATAAATTTCTTAAAATTAAAGTTATTAAGCCACCGTTGAAAATTATGAGCCAATCCCTTTCTAAATTGATGCTGACACTTAGCATGGTATGGTATTAACTGAAAAACAATATCGTGCAACTAGTAAGTCTCCTGATTCTGTATGTACTGATGTCTGAATCTGACTACTATATCATTTTCGCATAGACTTAGATAGTCTCAACCTCCATAAATCAGAAGATTTGGATTAGGTTAGGTATAAAAATTAGCTTGACTTCGCAAGATCCAAAATCCTGTTGAAAAACCATTGCAAAGTAAATCTTGCTGAGTGTTAAATATTAAAGCTGTGTTACTGTAGAATTAGAAACGAATCCGGTTTACTGGGGGACTCCTTACTTCAAGGGGGCTGAATTTTTTTTTTTTGCATTTAAGTAGTATAATAAAACCTATTGTTTATGTAGGTTGTCAAAATTAAATTTAATAATTTAATTTCCAACATGCTAAAGGTAATTTTTGAGGCAGCGCTTTATTCTAGGCGTTAACTATTTTGCAGATCAGATCTTTGACCAAATAATGTAAGATCGTTTCAAAATAACTATACGGTTTCTAAGAGTCTGATAAAGAACTCTGATATACAAAATGTCTTATTAGAAATTAATACAGTATTCACCCACCAAAGGAGTACAATTGTCACTATCTCTTGCGCCTAAATTGACTTCCTTTTCCAAAGCCAAACTGCTATCATCCTGTCTCCATCTTAAGAGCACGGTAGTGAGTTTTGTGTAACCCAAGGCCGCTGCTAAGTGTAAGATAGTGGATCCATCTTCGCCAGGTTCTGTAGTGAAACCTTCAGACATGGCTTTAGATCTAGAGCTCATAGTGCGGCAAAAAGTAACCAAACGCTCTTCAAATTTTGGATTGGAGTAGAGCTGGACATCCTCAATCTGGAATGAAAAAGATATGGAATTAGACGGATCTAGAATCAGAGTTATAAGAAAGAAGGCATACAAATATTATCACTATCACTCCTTAAAAAATCATCATTTTTATTAATTTACGATACTTTTTTAACTTACGTAGGTACATTATATACTATAATATATCATATGATTTCAGGAGATCAGTCTGTAAAATAATTTTACTCCTATATTTTAACATACTTTTATAATATTTCCTTCACTTGAACTAACAATATAAACAAGTACTGGAAGCCAATTTTAACCTACTTTTAAATATCGTATCGGAATTAAACTTTTAATATATCTATCTATATGAAGTTTTGATGACAATCTATAAGAAACAGTCTCACAACCACTGATATAAACTATAAAAATCACTAACTTACAGTAACTGCCAAGTTGTTCGTACCTCTATCCGCACTCAAGTGATAGTTCTCCACTACATTCCTACTTATAAAACCCCACTATTCATCAATATTTATCAATCGACCAATAGCATTGCGTTACCAGTATAACCAGTCAAAATAATGTCTATTAACTTTTTTTTATTAAATAGTAAACTGTGTTATCATCTATTATAGTTTGCCCTTATTTTCTAATAAAATAAATAAGAGTTTTTGATGTGGCGACAACAAATCCTATAATTTGGCATCTTAGAGTTGGTCTAATATGGACTCTGGAGGTAGATAGTGGAATTCTTCGATAGCTACTAGTAATCCCCTCGAGTTTGGGTTAATATGATTCGTTTTGACGAGTCCAACAGATTGGGCTTGGTAAAGATGGTCTGATGATGAAGCTTTTTTAATTTTTTTATTCAGTTTGCCATTAAAGCGTGTCATTTTAGTTTTACTAAACTATATTCATATGTATGTTGTGAATGTTCCCAGTTGTTTTGCTTATTTATTACTTCTGTAATTTTTATTTCTAAATATATCATTTTATTTACATGTGTCCAGGATTAAAAAAGTACTATTTATTCTCGTGTTATATTTTCGACATAATATGGCTAACTATTGGTAAATATGTTTTATTCATTTTTACCTAAGAAATTCTCCTAAGAGAACAGACATAAACGCTTTATTTTTACTAGCTTGATATTTTTATGAAAGCTTTCCATTTAAAAAACCGTATTTCAAATCAGGTCATCTGTTTAAGCACTACAAAATTAAATGTTTTTTTTTTGCAATAATATACCTGATTATTATCATCAGTAGGTTCAATCTTCATTTGCAAACGCCCCTGCAGTCGTTGTAAGCGCTGCAGGAGTGAAAATCTTCTAAAATCCAGTGATGGCAGAGGTGCAGACGCAGGTGACGATGGAGTAGGCGCTGGACCCGCTTTGTACTCAAACACAACAGTGTCCGAGACTACGCGCCCCCCTCGAGCTACTTGCAAAGCCGCCAAGCCGGCTTCGTGGGCTAGAATTGAGAATAAAAAAAGGATTAATAAAATTAGACAAACAATGAAATATACATATTTTACAGAAAAAAAATGTTTAGAGTGAAATCTGCCACCATTCATTTCCGTAGAATATTATCTTTCATTCAAAATTTATATTTCGCCATACTTTTCTCATTTTTGTTTAAGATTACTTTTATACATATTATTACTGATTCTCCCAAATTGCATTTTAGTTACTAAAAATGATTAAAAACGTAACCTACCTGGACAATAGCATCTTAGAAGCCCATTTTGCACCAATATTGAAGGTACCGGAAAATTATCAAATAGAACCGTATACTGATCCGATGTATCTGTCCAAGGTCCAGCTACTAACACTTTTGCTCCTCCTTCTGGATACGCCCATTCCGGAGAATAGTCTGTAATGCTTAATGTTCCTTCATTACTGGATTCCGTCTGCATTTTTTCATTACTGTCTTCTGCTGCCGGCGGTGACTTATCACATATAGTCTGGAAATTCGAAAAATAGAAACTCTATTTACTAAATGTAATAACTCTAAACGTGCTATTAAATTCAATTATCAAAATTAGAATCTCACCACAGGATTTGTTGACATCGTACTGGGGTCCAACACTTCCAGTTCAGGAAAATCACCGAGCATGTCAAAAGCATCCAAATTAACAAACACATTATCGTCAACTCCATGCGTAGGTGACGCTACTGCCTCACAACTCTCTATAAAGTCCATGGTATCAATCCCTGAGACCATAACATTGGCGGTATCAGTAGACCGTACACCATTTCTGTCTAACTCACAAGTTGGCATATTAGCTGATAAAGTCTTTTGAATATCTTCGTGGGATAATTCAAGAGTCTCGTCAAAGAATCCACTAGCAGCTAAATTGCCATCAGTACCAAGTAACACTAAAGTATCATCACAGTTATCCGTCAAAACTTTACTTTCTAATCTTTCTACTAAATCTGGATACCTTGATGGAGTTGCAGGCGCACTTGCCACTACTTGATTTCTACACCTTGGTTCCATTTTAATTTTTCTATCAAAATTTACATCAATCTTTTCTTCTCGAGTCTCGATTTCGAAGGTTGAGTCAGAGTTCTGAATACATGATGATGGTTGACTATCTGGTATTTCTCTTTTTAACACAAATGTTGGTTTGTACTGTTGCCTGTACCTATCTCTGGGTTCTTCACAGACGAATGACGTCACTGACAGTGGAGATACTAAGGATGAACTCTGCTGAGTACCGTTGCTTGTACCATTTAATATTAAAAGCCCACCACCTCCTTGGATTTGGCCTAAAGATAAAAGTAATGGAGATGCTGGCTGTGGTGTGGGTCTATGATCTCTGGTATATTGTCTTGGTGGATGGGACATCGGTCGCGGTGAAGGACCAGTTGTAGACGATACTTGGTGATCAGATGGAGGTGGTTTTGCGGCTTGAATTCTACGTAGCGGGTGGGCACAAGTTCTTGAATCTTGACAAGTGGAGTCTGGACAGCCGCACTCTAGCTGTCTAGCTAATGCTGCCGCTCTAGCTGCTCGTTGTTTTTCCATAAGCTGTCCTACAATGGCTTCCACAGTTTCGGCAGTCTGAAACATTTTCCCCTGACATTTTACAATAGTGATAAATTGTTACTTCGAATTTACTATTTATTTAAACTTACCGATATTTCGAGTTCATTGTTGATATCTGGGTCATCCTCGCTGAAGACTGCAAGAAATATGAGTCTGGCTTAATAATGTATAAAAATGGCACACTAATAAGAGTAGATACTCAGATTAATATATAAACATTAACAATTTTTGGGTTGGATTGAATGTACTAGAGTCTAATACCATACAATAACATTTGACAACTGTATCGTATATATAGTTCATACTAGAGTCTAATACCATACAATAACATTTGACAACTGTATTTAAAGAGTTTAATAGAAACATTTACTCAAACGGAACACGTAAATTCTAGAACTTTGAACTCTCACTCCGATCTAGTTCGGTAGAAAACGCATTTAGCTCTTTATTCTTTCTACGCCTGTATTTAAACTGAAACCTATTTCATGCAATAACGCCTGTAATATTAATTTTCAATCCAAAATCAATAACAGGGAGCCCCTAAATTAACAGCAGCATCGTTATTCCGATCAGATAGGATTAATAACCACGATGCATAATTGATATTTGCCACAGTTTCATAAATATTCAACATCGAAACAGAAACATTCAGTGCTTAAATTTGATTTCATTGTTGGATTCTCTTAGAATGTATTTTTTTATAATTTCGTTTTTACAGGCCTTTAATTGAGATAGAAAACGTGTGAATATATGGAACACAGACTTTGACAAAATACCACCAAATTAAAAATTGATAAATCCTATAAAATTGTCTTTGTTGACATTAAAGCACCATAACTTTTTCTCATTTCATAAAGAAAGAATCGCGAATAATCTTTCATACTTTTGAAATTTTACGCCAAAACCGTTGATGACGATCTTATCAGTAAAATTATTCAAATTTATGTTGATCTACAGTAAAGATGAAGGTATTCGCATCTTTCTCATTCACGAATCTTATAATTTTATTCATAAGGTGTCCATTTGGATAGAGCTAAATGAGCTATGTTTACTTCGATGGAATTTGTTGAATGACTTAGTGTGTAATAACGTTCATGAAATATTAATTTCGTTAGAGAATTTATTGTAGGTAGAACTATGTATAAGATGAAACACAACTAAGTATTAAATGAGCTGCTTAGGTTTTTATCTTCTTCTTTGACTTAATTCTCTTAAAAGAAATGTTTCACTGAATCTTGTTTTCTTTGCATCTACTTTTACTAAAATATTAATTAAGATTAATATTACCTACTCATTAATGGAAAGACTGCTAGTACTTATTGTGTTTTTATCATAAACTAGTCAAGTTTGTCGTTTGATTTAAACTTTAAGAAATTCCTGTCTACTATTTGTAAACTGTGATTCACATGAACGATTTTCAAGTATTCAAGCCAATGCAGAATAAGTAGTGTGATATAGGTACTACTTTCTTCTTGCGCTAATTAATATGCAAATTAGATTTTACTTCTAATTAAGTATGATCATTGTAAAATAAGCTATGAACTCTTTAAACATCAATGAGACGGTACATTATAGAAAAAGATACAAATACATACACATTGGTTTAAGTTGGCTGACGAGCTCATCTTTCGTCCATTCTTTCTTGTCGGCCCACAAGGCAAGGCTCGGCGCCACCGTCGCTAGCTTGTTGTCATCGGGGTACGGCACATTCAAGTAATGTACTAGCACGATGTCGGGGTTCTGTAATCCGCGAAATTTGTTCTGAATGAAAGGTAAAACTGTATATTAGCATGTCGATTCTGAAGAAAATTAAGATTTTGCTGTAATGTAAAATATTTTTTTTAAATCTTTCATATTCAGGCTCTTAATTCAAGATTTTAAAGGGAAAAACTTGACTGTGTTTAGAAATGAACATGCGTGTATTAATAAGTTGAATTGGATAAACGCTTTTCACGTTATTCCAATGTCTCACTAGTACTGAACTTCATATAAAATAATGTTTGATATTGGGTAGTTAAAAATGAGTTATGAAATATATTTAATAATGAAGTTGAATAGACAACAACCTCGTGTAAATGGTAAACTTAAATAATAATGATGTGTGTATTAGTACCAGGTGACCCGCGCAACTTCGTCTACGTTTGTAAAATTTCCCCGTTTTTGCAACATTTTTCATTGATACTCCACTGCTATTGGTCGTAGCGTGTTTTTATATAGCCTATAGCCTTCCTCGATAAACGGGTTATCCAACACTAAAATAATTTTTCAATTTAAAACAGGAGTTCCTGAGATTAGCACGTTCAACCTAACAAACTCTTCAGCTTTATGATATTAGTATATATTACGATTGCGAGTTGTGAGAAATTCAGTGTGTGTGTGAGATGTGTAAAGTTATTATTATTATTAGAAATTAGAATATCATGTTGAATGTTATTAATGTTGAAAGTAAGACGATCACTAATAAGCTTGCTAGTTTGTTTAAATAAAATTGAACATTTGAACACAAATACACATTCTTCTAAGAACAATTCGATAAATAATTCAAGAATTGGCGAAATCTATCACTATACTCAGCTACCATACTGAGAATGACAGTGACAGATGAAATCGGTGTAGTCATACCTACCTATGTTACCTACATTTGATACGAACACTGAACGAATTATATTACTATTTTAGAACATTGGGAGTATTACATATATATATTCCATACAAGTATTCTTTTCATTAAGCAACACTAAGTGATCCTGACAATTCTTCAAAACCTTTTTGAAATAAACTGTAATTATTCAGATATTCATGAAAAGTTTTAATGATATTTTAAACAACAAAGCGTTGTGTTCAAAATAAAGAATGATAGTAATATTATTTATAAATAAACATTTGTTTTTTGACGTCACTCATAACGTCAAACGTATCTAAACAAAAAAAAACAGTCAGTCGTAGGAGTACACGTCAGAAGTGAAAACATAACTTCACCATGTATTTGCATATACATACACACACACATCTGCATATATATATATATATATATATATATAAATATATAATTAGGTTAAAAATAAAAAGTAGGTAATAACACATCTAAATGTATACATAGGGTACACTGGAAGTTCTGCGCTCCTGACCGCTCATAAATGTTGTCATGTTTGAATTTCGAATGTTATATTTTTTAAATATAAGAAACTCGACTCCGTCTTACGAATTTTCGATCAGGTCACGTGTCCTGACGCGAGTTTAACATTTTTTACCCATCCCAAAAAGTGCACAACGCCGCTAAAGAAGTTTTCACTTCAATAACTGATTGCGAAATTAATCGCAAGATCATTTTTAACTACGTATTTGGGAGACTTCGCAATGAAACCAAAAAAATATTGTTGTTTAATTTCAAAGCAATTAAGTTAATATTCACGGTAATGTTCGTTTACTTGTAAATGATGTCAATACCATATTTGAGGTCATTTGTAATTGAACGAACAATATAATATTATTTATTAAAAGTAATTTAATTTTTTTTTACAAAATGACTGATGGTACAATCAGTTATTGCTTTCTCACTGACATCCTATAAAAGGACAGGTTCAATGGATTATTGTACATACATTGCCGTGTACGTCATGCATTACTAACCGTAGTCAGATCAAGACCAAGACGGCAATAATAAAAACACGAAACATCCTCCAAATCTTTTAAATAGACTCTTTGTTGATGGAGTTCTGTTTGCCTGCCCCGTCTTAAGAAGTTATATAAAGGTTTCTTCTAGGCTGTGACTATTGTTGGGCTTAATATACCGAGACAGAGAGTTGATAATTTTCCTCCTCAATTACTATTTAAGAGTGCATTATTAAGAAGTCTATCTATATATTTCACTTTTCTTGTCATCATTTCATTAGTCTTTAAACAGACGGTTCTTTTCGCCTTTAAAACAAACATATTTCTGTAGTTTACATCTTCGTACACTTGCTTACAAAAAAACTGAGACTAGGTACCATTTAACAAGCAACACTTTTAGAAAAATCATTACCCATTAATGCTCAAGTTAGTTTAAATAAATAACAATGGAATATAAAAGCGAAACGCATTTGTAAACGTTAAGTGATATGTGGTAATTTACAACATCACATAAAACACGTTACAAGGATGGGATGGTACTCGTTAAGTACAGGAAAAAAAAAGTCGGTGCAACGTACTGCACTCAGTAGAGCATAAACATAGCCCAACATCTGAAACTGCCTGTAAATCGACTCCAGCGCAGTTAAACCTCGTATAAAAATAAGTAATACACAATATTTTAATTTTACCAACCCGACTAGCGAATGTAAAACCGAGTCCGCTGTAATAACTATCCATTTGTCTTCAAAATGGTGGCAATAAACATGGCGTCATTATTTATGTAATGGCCGCCAAGCTAGGGTTGCCACTCGACACGTGTATACTTTATTATTGTTGTGGTTTTTCATTAACACGATGTTAAAATTTTGTATGTTGTAACAGTACTTCAGTGTATCGTTTTATATTTGTAACAATAAATTTTCAGGACAATTTTGGTTGTTATTTGCAGGGGAAGCATTTGTGGTGCATTTTGATTGTTCAGTAAATTCACACACGTTTGCGGTACTATTTTCAATGTGTCTCATGGGCTTAGGTAAAAACTGATTTTATCATTATGCGTGTATGGTGTTAAAGCGCGTATGTTTTTTTTTTCAGGGTACATTTTATATCCTTATTGTTTATCTAAGGATTGGCCACATAACTTTGTTCTGCCGGTCGTGTGCTTGTTTGCAATTTAATTTTTAACTGTTATTGAAGTGTTGAAATGTAAGGAAAACTAAAGTTAAGTCTTAACAATTTTATTATGAATTAAGTGTACACATTAAGATAGTGGGCAACATATTCATTACCAATATTTGAAAAAGCCTTTTTTAAGCAATTACCTGTGACAGCAAACCGCTTATAATATATGTGGAATTAAGTCGAACGTCTAGTTTTATAGTTAAGATCGAACAAAAACAGAAAAAAAAAGCACGTTTCTAGTAGGAGAGCCCTTTAATTTTTGATTTATTTTTATTATTTGTTAGTACAGCGGCAACAGAAATACACATTCTAAGAAAGTTTCAACTGTCTACCTATTACGGAACATAAGATAGAGCCCGCTGACAGACAGACGGACGGATGGACAGCGGAGGCTTAGTAATAGGGTCCCGTTGGTTACTCTTCGGGTACGGTACCTTAAAAATAAACAATAACTGTTTTATAATATAGACAAATACTGCGGTAATCGAGATAGCAGTAAGTTAAGAAGAAAGGTCTTTTGGCTTACTGCTGTCTATGTTACTACGGCAGAAAAACCTGGGTGGAAACCTTTATTATTTGTTCTCTTTTGCTTCATTGATCTAGAACAGTTGACAAGACTAATAGCAATGTGCAGCCTACATTGCTGTATTACAATTAGAGTAAAAAAAATATTAAATTAGTTTTATTTTTCCCATGAACGTTAACTAAAACTTTTGAAAAAATAACATAAAAAATATCGCAAGTATGTCACTTTAATTCAAACTTTTAAACTTTCGCGTTCCATGATATAATTATGTACTTATACGGGAATTAACGCGATCACAAAAACATATTACATACCTCTGAATTGCCTGACGTTTCGACCAGGTTGCACTGGCTGTGGTCACAGGCTGACTCAGCCTGTGACCACGGCCAGTGCTCACAGTCTGATACGACTACTATACTGACGATAACTATACTTTAATTCAAGTTAAAATAAAACAATATAATAGTAATGTTGTGGTAGTAATGTTTTAAAGAAAGTCAACTACCAAAATTAAACGCAAATATGTTCGTGACAGCCCTAGTTTTCCTATGTCCCAAAGTCGAAAGTTAGTTGCAGCTCCACGAGCTTAGCACGATCTAACGGTCGGTCTGGCGACAGAAAATAAAAGTATAATGTACTGTTTAATACAACACATACGAGGGAATATAATAAACACTTTAAATAAGTATATTTTGCAAACAATTTAGATATAATCGTGAAAGGGTAGGAGGAAATTATAGGGGAGTGTAGAGACAATTGCAAAACTTCATCTGAGGTTTTACAATGTTACTGAAGCACTAACGGAAGAATTTATTGTTTAAGAAGCAATAGAATTGAAATTAAATTGCTTTACACTCTAGAGGGTGATAAAGTTAGAAATATTTTCTGACTCTTTCAAGTTTCTGAACACAATGTATTAAATATTACTAGTTCAAGTTTACTCTAAAGTAATGAACGTAATAAAACAGATAATTGAGTTAACTTCACATGAAGATGTTATTAAGAAATCTAATAAACTTACAATATATTATAAGTGCCATATTTTTATATTGTACTTACAGATTTAGTACAATAATTAGTACACGACCATTCTAATTATGAATTAACTAATTTGGCAATCGAGCTGAGTTTGCTACACAGTGTTGTATTTGTTAGTTAAGAAGAAGATAATGACTTGTAATCTTAGATAATGACTTGTATTCTTATGACTTGTAAGCTTAATTCCAACATCAGGATGTTGGAATTAAGCTTGATATATATGCAAATATGTTCACCACTTATTATATGAAACATATCATACATGCTCATGATAAACATTGGTTCCGTGTACCTCTCTTCAGCCCATCAGAGAAATTTTAAAAACCCCACGACACAAAAAAACCTATAAAAAGTAAACAATTTTAGGTCACACAATGTTTTAAAGTAAAGTAAATAGCCATTATGCGTCTTAGATCCCTACCATAACTAAAAAAAGAGCTGATGACCTTAAAACGGCTGAACTGATTTTGATAAAACATGATTTCATCGGAGTGATACCACGGCTTCACAGAAAAGTGGCAGTGAAGCAATGCATTGCTTTTCGTCAAATAAGTGAGGTCACCGAAAGCCCTAACCCTTCCTCTCCCCTCTCCCCCTCTTTTACCCTTCCCTTACTCCCACCTTAAAGGCTGGCAACGCACTCGTGACTCTTGAGTTGTAGGTGCTCATGTCATGGGCGGCGGTAGTAATTTACTATCAGGTGACCCGTCTGCTCGTTTGCCCCCTATACCTACCATAAAAAAACAAACTGCATCCAAATCGGTTCACCCGGTTAAGAGCTACGGTGCCATAGACAGACACCCAGGCCACAATAGTTTTCTAGACTCCGTGCTGTGAAAAATCATTTAAGAATTGCATTGAACTTGAAAACGAACCTAGGATTTCAGGACCCAAACATAACTGCAAACTTAATAATTTAACATCTTCAAATATAATAATAGTGTCAAAATAAAATCGCTAATCCAATTAACACCCACCTATTAGATGCTTACACAGAGATGAGCAAAAAATACTAAAACTTCTATTGTCTCTTAATAGGCTTTTACCATCTTTACTTAATCCCTCGTTACCAGCTTCGAAGCCCTTGAGACTTCGGCAGTTTAGCTACACAATCACCTTATATCTACTTAATTATCTAGTTAAATATTAACTTTGTCTAATTGAACTATTCTTGTTAAGATCAACCTGTAGCTTGTAGCCCTTAAAATATAAATAGTATGCTATCTCTGTCTTACACACTTTGAGTTTTGATGTAAAAAGGAGAGACTATTAAAGCTAGACTCGAAGACAGTGTGTACTTTGTGTGAACTTTAAGCAGTGAAATTAAGACCATCTTTTTGTGATACAAATTGATTTGTGCATCCAATTAAGTTTAAAATGAGAAAACTATTTCTTGCAGTTGACAAATTTAAGAGATTTTGTTGTGCTCTCTGGAACAGTAAAATACAAGTACTATGTTCTAATAATTTTTTTAAACTTAGGGCTTATGGCTTTATTCACAACTTATGAGCGACATTATTAAAGACAATAAATCTAAGACACCCTGTCTTGGAGTTAAACATACTTATATATAAGTGGAAGCTATGTATCTCGATAAGAACCTTAACGTCTTAGAGTACGTTCAGATGATCAGATGACGGACGTTGTCCGTTGTTTTCGCATTGAAAATGCTCATGTGAACGAATGTATGGCAATCCAGTCATCTCAAAGCGGGTGTCAACGCCGTAGATATTGGCGCCACGTCGAGCGCACGTCGGATCAAAACGCGCGTGCATGCTAACGCACGTGCATGCTAACGCGTGTTTTAATCCAGCATTCTGGTACAGCGTAACGTATATATGTGGTGTGGTATTCAATTGTTTGAAAATGGAAAAAAAATACGAAACAAGGCAGCGCAAGAGCACTCTTTGTGGAAGTCGTTGGGAGATGTCTATGCTTGCGATGTCCCCATGGCTATTAAGTATCGCTAAAACCAATATATATTTTTACATCCCCTTAAACTTTACATTTCAACAAGACACCATAAAAATATTAATTTCATTCACCTCATCAAATCAAAGCTACACAATGCGAACGTATTTCGACGAAACGATTCACTAATACGTCAATAGACATTGACACCTGTTACGTATACAACCAACATTGCAGTTACAACCAATCAGAAATTCAATTACCATCGGCATTTTCAATGCGGATTTGATGGCATTTTACCAAATGCCATTTTGTAATCGCCGATAGTGTAAGGTATGTTTATTTGGTAATGTCGTGCGTCGGGTCGCTTGACAAAGGAAACGATTAGACATTGTTTGCATTGTTGACATTGATCATTGTTTGTTATTAGCATGTCTTATGTTAGATGGTTCATGGCATACTTTAGTTTTTATTTATTTACAAGTATTTGGGCTAAGCTTGCAAGGATACGTAGGGCCATTTTTGCAAGAAATCTCTTTGCAAGAAACTAATATTTCAACAGTGATTGACGTTCCATGGTTAAGATGAAAATGCTTATACAAATACTATCTGTCCCGCGAATCTTAGTCTGCGTTTGTAAATTTTTGACGTTTTTGTAACACTTTCTAGTAATGCTCCGCTATAGGTCGTAGCGTGATTTCATATAGCCTATAGCCTTCTTCGATAAATGGGCTATCCAACACTAAAAAAAGGATTTTTCAATTGGAACCAGTAGTTCCTGAGATTAGCCCGTTCAACCAAACAAACAAACACTTGAGCTTTATAATATTAGTACAAATTGAAGTTTACTCCTTAAGAATAGATTTTCACATAAGGCGCCCCGCTATGGAAATTTAAAAAGAGTGAAAGTTAATAAAAGCATTAATTCAAAAACGTTACGTTTTCTGTCACTTTGAAATCATGTATGTATGTGTATAAAAGTGTGTGTATTTAAATGTAATTGTATTGTAAACTCCAGTCGTGGAATAAAAGATAGGTCTAAAGACAGTTTTAAAATTGTTGATTATTTCACTATTGAGCTCAAGTCCTCGAACACTGCGAACTACGACTAATCGTCCATAACTCAAGACTAAGAAAGATAGTTATATTTACCCTTAACTTTCTCTCTCTCTCTCTAAGACTACCTGTGTTTATGTAATTGAAATCACTTTTAGTGTCTTTGGCAGAAATAACATTTCTTAAAGATATAAATGTAGTAGTGCACACATATAAATATAGTAGTTTATTTATTATATCTTTACACCTTAAAACACCCACACTCTACCTTTGATCAGGATGAGATTGAGCGAGTTGAATTCAACGCACCTTCAACGATGCTGCAATCTCACATCACTAAACGGATTAAGATATACGTGTATACAGGTTTCTTCACAATGTTTTCATTAACAGTTTAAATAAATAAAGATTTTCAATACGTACGTACATAAACTTTCAAAAGACGGCATGGATGTTGTTTCGGTTGAATTAAATCCAATCAATCAGGTCACATCCTTAGCTCATCACTGAAGATACTTATTCCACTTTTCTATCACTTGTAAAAAATACCATCTGTTGTCCGCAACTTCAAACCGAAATTTAAATCTATCCAATGAGAACCAGAAACAGTAATGAAACGAGAAAAGTAGCCTATATGCTGTGCCAGACTACAATCTATCTGTGTGCCAAATATATTCATCTAGATCCGTTAAAGCATTCTGGCATGATTGAGTGACAAACATTCATCCATCCAAACATTCATTATTCATCCAAACTTTATAAAAGTAGCAAGATGACGGCAGTATCACATCAAAATAAAGTATAATCACATTTAAAGGCAAATCAGCCACATCTCCTTACTTCATGACATCATTTCAAAATTTTGTTAAAACCTTCAATCTCTATTTTACAAATAACCCTCTGCTATAAACCACCGTTATACCGATATCCAGTACATATAATTCACAATAGGTTCGCGTAATGGAATTAAGATGATCAAATATTAAATTTTCATTTGGTACCGACCACCGCGTCCAATCCTTGACTGTTTGCACTGCATATGTAATACTAATGAAAAGATTTATAGGATTTAGACAAACTAATACTGGAATTTATATACTTGTTTTATCTAAACTAATATACAAAAAAAAAAGATTTTGTTTTTTGATTAACCGCGCAAATCACTAGAACCACCATACGGATTTGAAAAACACTTTTTACCTTCTATTAAATAATACTAAAACCTTTTATTATTAAACAAAAATTTTCCAACAAAAAAAAATTACTGACGAATGAAAAAAGGAACCGAAAAGCGAAAAAAAAAATTTAAAAAATAAACTTGTTAGCCTAAGTAAACTGTTACTCTAATGTAAATACCTATATAATTTTAAATTGTAATTGTTAAACTCCTTCATTATTTGTCGAGTTAAAAATATGAACAGTTCACGAATTTCTAATTCGTATTAGAAATTCGTGAACTGTTCATATTTTAGCCATTTGTAGCCCTACTGGTGATTTGCCAACACAATAGTTACGGATTATAAAACTATGTTTTTTTTTTATTTACGCAAATAAATGTACGATCTTTGCCAATGGCACGTGTTTATTAGTTAAGTAGTATTATCATAAGTGTTTTTAACTGTATTACAGCTCTTCGAATATTTTGATGACATATCAATAGTAATTGCAATAATTTTAATATATAACGGGTGTTTTGTACAGTTTTCATACGAGAATAGTGTATGGTAAGCAAATATGTTTTTTCTGAGTTATTAATTATGTTAAAAACCCGTATTATTTAGATGTAACAAACATGCTAACAACAAAAAAAAAATAAAAGAATGGCTAAATTAAAAAGTGATTAATGAAATCAATGAATTAATTAAAGTCAGAGGATTATATCTCCTCTGACTTTTTTATGTGATGTACAAAGGTCACGTAAATTCACATCAGACGGTTCCAAGTAACATTTATATTGTACCTTATTATCACTGTACAATAATTAATTAGAATTTAGCACTCAAGCCATCCAAATTGTCTGCATGACAAATATGCAAAAGGTTACAAGTTAACGAAAGTTTAATTAAATTAACAGTCAAGTCAAATATTAATCTTCTAGATTCATATTTTAGTTACAATATTGAAGTGAACATTATTCGGAGCAAGTCAGTCCACTGCTCGATAAATAGCGCTCTAAGTTTGCTCCAGTATTGCTATAGTTGCAGCAATATATTGCTTCAGTTGCATTGTTTACAGTTTAAAGTACTGTAAAGTTGTACCTGTTATCTAGCATCTTGACCGGATTTAACCTGTAGCTACTGAATTATTCTATTATTGCTTCGTCAGTGGTACAAGCAATTTATTTTACTACTAGCTGCACCTTTCGGTTTCACCTGCGTACGTCCCTTGTTAAGTTTTCTAAAATTTTCCAATTTTCCGCCCAACTTTCTTAATTTTTTCTTTCATATGAACGTTCTCCTGACAATAAAAAATACAAAAAAAAAAGAATTAGTGAAATCGATCCAGCCGTTTACGCGTGATACCGTGATCAAGGCAAATAAGGATTCATTTTTGTATTATATAAATTATTTTTTTTTTATATGATAGACTAGTACGGATGAATATCCTTTGAAAACCATTTTTTTTTTTATATTATAGGAGCAAACGAGCAGACGGGTCACCTGATGGTGACTACCGTCGCCCATGGACACCTGCAACTCAAGAGTCACAAGTGCGTCGCCGGCCTTTGAGATGAAAGTACGCTCTTTTCTTGAAGATTTGAAATCCGTATCTGTCCGGAAATACCGCAGGCAACAATTTGTTGTATACATCGATAACACAACAAAAACTCCCTTCAACGATTAGAAAAGAGCTAGTGACCTTCTAATAGCGTAACAGATTTTATTGAATTATAGCCCAGAATACTCTTAACCAAGTCTCCTTTCAAACAAAAAAAAACTAAATCAATATCGGTCCATCCGTTTAGGTATCTAAAAGGCTCGCCACCACGTTTTACGTGCCCCAAACAATATAACCGTCGATATGAAGGTGTATAATAAATAACCTAAAATGTAATACTAAAAATATAACTTCGAAATGTGGATGTATAATTACGTCTGCCTACCTATTCCATAAAATACAGGTGTGAGTTCATATGCGAGTATAAATATCTGTAAATGTATGCTAACAAGAACTGTTTACATTTAAAACTTGAATCCAAAACTTCTGTAATAATCTTAAGGCTTCCCGCATCCATAACGCTAAGAGAACCCATTAATATTAGAAAATTTTCCGCTGAAAATATTTCAGAAATATAGAAAACGGTGCTTCTACTTCGCGGTTTCATCAATAGCTTGGATATCAAAGACCCGTATTTCAATATCCCATATTTCAGTCCACAGTACTCGTTGCATTCCGAAGTCTGAAAAATGTTTTCTGCTACCAAGAGATTACCGTATATAAATTTCTATCAGAGTTTCAAGACGCGAGGAAAGATTTAACAGATTTCATGAGTTTTGAAGATGGATTTTGTATTGCGTTAGTATAATTATGTTTCAATTAGCCAAAAGCAAGATTAATCGTTATTTTCAAGTGAGGTGAAAATAAGCTGTCAAGAAAACAAATTTGCGGCTTTACACCGTCAAATTATTTTATGAATAACATTTCTTAGATCTATACAATATACAAATTGACATTTTAACTAATTTTGACAGCGCCTTGCGCGCCTTATTTACGATACCAATATTGAATTACTATTTTTCACGCTTAGAACATTTAACTGAACTTTATGAAGATGATTTTACAGTCTGTAATCGCTTGTAACATGGATATAGGTACTTATTACGGGAATTAATAAAATTGTAACATTACAAAAATACGTTGTGCCTAATTTTAATGTAGTATAATCTCAATAATGTATTGTAAAATATTTTACTAATTGTATGAATAAAATAATATTTTATTAACATGCAACAGTATCATTGACCTAAATTTAAGATAAATTGTAGGATATATTCATAAAAAACAATTTAAATACATATAATAAATGATAGTAATGTAGTGTTTTGCGACTTTGAGCAAAGATCTGTTAATAAGTTCATTGTCTAAAAAAATATTTATTTTAGTCACGCATTAGTAAAATTAATAAAATAAAAATTTAACATAAGATGTTCAAAAAGGAATAAAAGCTCATAGCACAATTAAAGATCCTGAATATGAAGTAGGTAGGGAAATCAAGAGTCATCATAGGTGAACGGGAAACATTATTAATAAATAGAATAATGAAACATACACTTACCTGTAGCAGCCAGTAACATCTTCGATGAAAAGTTGGGAGTATGGCAGAGTGGACGTAGCAGCCGTAGATACACTGTGAACAATGATTAATAAATTTATATTTTCATTTTCATTCATTTACATACTAGCAACCCGCCCCGGCTTCTCACGGGTAGTAGAGACATCTTCAATAACTATAATTCTCTTTATTTATTTATTTAATATAGGTACATATAAATTACTTTTTTAAACACATTCACAATAAAAAAAATACAAATATATTTAAAAATATAAAAAATAGTGCGGGTACAGGGACCTTAATCCCTGTACCAGAAACCTCCTCACGAGAAGGACTGCCTTCTGCATCAGGCTCTTAATCCAGCTGCCTAACTTGAGCCTCTGAAGGTATTGGTCGAGGCTCTTAGCATTAACCCACGGGCCGAAATGACTATTGGCACAATGATTGCTGGGGGACTTCGTTTTATAATATATAGTGATTACAAATATCAAAGTCTTTTCCCTCATGATGATTTCTTACCTACAACATTTGTACGAACATTGTTAGATACATAACATATTCTATTTAATAATTAAATAAGTATATTTGTAGAAATATATTTTCGTTTCCTTTAATAGTCTTTCGAGAAACCTATTTACCAACACTCCACACAGCAGAAGCACTCGAAAACTATTAAGTAGAGCCACCACAAGAACTCCTTTGGAAACTGGACAGGTTGTACAACGAGGGAGTGACTACTGGTATTGCCAATATCTATAGGCTGCAATAAAAAGTTGCCAAATTACATAAGTATTGAGTTCTTCAAAGAAGACGTTCAAAAAGTGTTAGCAAAATCGATAATTCACCTTCATCCCTGATGTTCATAGGCTTTCGTGTAGGCATGTCATATGCTTATTTCGCATCATGATGGCAGTTTAAAAAAAACTTATGAAGTTAACTTATCAAAAAGTTTTCATAAAATTGAAGCTTGTATAAAAATTCGCTCGCTATGGTAACAAATTAGATTATCATCTGAATCCAAATCAAACTCAATAAATGTACATAAAGCAATAAATAAAGCTAGTTACAGTTTCATATTTGAAAATTCTGTTAGTGAACTCTAAAAAGCATGGCACATACGTCGTAAAATAAGCCTAACCAAGCTCGACCTAGAATTGGCACCTGAACTAACTTCGTTTTCTAGAAAAGCCTCTCTGTGCACCTTGTGGAGTACGCCATAAGCGATGGCGAGTAAATATATTTAGCGACAAATGACAATCAAATAATGAATAAACCTCGAACATCACTTAAAAGGTGTATTTGCAGGAAAACAAGTCTCAAATAACGTTTTAGCATATATTATGACTGTATTATTCACTGCTTCGAGAAACGTTTTTAGGCTAAATTAAGAGAATATTGTGGATGGGGTTGTATCTATTTAACAGTCTTTATTATGGCACTGTCATAAAAAAAGAATGGTGAAGAGCAGTTCTCCAATCTGCATCTACGATATTAGTATATATTTTTATAAGTAAGAAATTGTAAACAGAAATATATAAAATCAAAATATCAATAGTAGTGGGAAACCAAGAAAACCTTTTGATTTGGGTTCCGTTTTGCTTGAGTTATCCACTCTCAAGAACATTTGCTATTGACGAATAGAAAACACATCTTATGCAAGGATTATTAGAATTTCCAATCCGTTCCAATCACAACAATATAGGGAAGGAATAAAAGAAAGAACTGGGGGTTTATTTCAATATGAAAATACTGGCTTTTGCTGCGATTTGGAGGACATACTTTAACAGTCAGATGACCTCAAATTGTAAGTTAAGTGTAAGCAAGTTCTGTTCTATCTTTGTAGAAGATTACCAATATTAATAACTAGCTTGTTCCCGCGGCCGCTCGGATTCTTTTTTTCGGTATTTTTTCTTGACGAAAGTTATTCTATGTCCCTTTTAACACCCAACAGCAATTTGGTAACGTGTAAATTAAATTTTATGATGATCAGTTAAGTAAGTAAAAAAAAATGATTTTCAAGTATTACATATACATAATACGTAACAAGAGTCAACAATGTGGGCTTTCCAAACACTTACCTACTTTTCAGTAAACATTACTCGCTCAAGAATATCGAGTATCTGTATAGCATAACAACTAAGAGTGAATGGCCCCGGGCACGTGTAAAATATTTGTTCCACACTCGAATCATATTATATCTATTTTGGGATAAGCAATCAAATTATATATAATAAAAACTTGTGAGAACAAAATAAAACTTCAGAGCATTTTTATTACATTTTTGTGAGATGTCGTATCCTTGATCTGTTTGAATAAAATCAAACCAGATACCTTTGTTTGATCAAATATATAAAATACACCTTTTATTTTTGCTTTTTAGATTTTCAATTTCGAACTTCATAGCCATATTACCAACGTATATAGTTAAGGTTTGTTATCTATTACCATTTCTATACAAGCAATGTTCATATTTAGAGGTGTAACTCAGTACTTGAAGTTTACAAGAAACGAATCACACCCATCATTATAAAACACAAATATATTTACTAGAGTCGCAGAGTCCGCAAAGATATTGTTTCACAGTATTAACACTTTATGCATTTGGGTATATAAGCTATGTGAATGAAAGTAGGTAGATCCCCAAATACTGAGACCTAGTAGTTCTGAATGTAATTATTTTAATTATTTTGTATGCATTTTCACCAGGTTCGATCAGGTTAAAGTGTTACATTATTATTATTATTTAGATTATAGTGATTGCTACAGGCCTAACTCAATATGAATAATACGCCAATCTACATTTTTGTGAGTCGGAGAAATCAATATTCTCTGAGGTGCATAACCGTTATTTTTTAAGAAAATATACGACTGCTGTATACCAAACTATACATAATATTAAGAATTATTGACAGAATAAAATAAAAAATTACAAGGTATAAAGCATTTTTTTTTTCTATAAAACCGCTGTCGCTTCCGCTTGTGTTATACAAACCAAGAGAGCCCCACTCAACGGTCACAGTTGTGCAAAATGTATTATTCAGCATTCCTAGAACAGCACGTGGGTCGCGTTGCTTCTGCTGCTGGCCAGTGCAGTAGCTACGATTGCTTATTGCCATAATTTTTATTTACAGTTTAAAAATACGCTCGCACTGATACAGATGCAATATTTAAGAAGATTTCCATATGTCTGGGATAGTATCATCAAAAATTAAATAACGCGATTAGAAAACACTACCAGTATGCAGAGAGGACATATTTTTGGGAATGTCATGAGTACATTGACGATCTCTTTGACGCGGTGGTAGTGCATTCGTCAGGGGTCATGGGCTCATGGGTTATATTTTTGCTGTCATATATTTGAATACATGAATATACATTGCTCTGTGTATTTCTATGTATGAAAATATGTATTTATTTACAAAAAAGTGTATCTATACTCTATCCATTTGTTTATTTTCTTTTTGACAGTTCCTTGGAACGTAACTGCCGGAGTTTATAAAATTAAACTTTAAAAAGAGCTATTGGAAAAAAATATGATTATTTATTTTCATTTAATTATATTAATTACAACCATTTATAAATGTTTGTATTGTACACAATATGTTTTATTAGTATTGACATTAATATTTGTACCTTTTTCTTATATAATTAAATAAATATCGCCATCATTTATTTTTATAAATTACTAGCAACCCGCCCCGGCTTCGCACGGAGAGCAGAGACATCTTCAACAATCATCATCATATTTAAACCAATTTATACAAAACCTTAACAAATTACATACATAAACTTTCCTCAAGCATTGCTCTATCTATTCGTGAAAACCGCATGAAAATCCGTTCAGTAGTTTCTGAGTTTATCGCTAACAGACAGACGCGGCAGGGGCTTTGTTTTATAATATGTAGTGGTTTGTTGTACTTTTTTAAAAGTAACCTATTGCTGCGGTGACATGGCGGTGATATATAATTTTTTAAATTAATTTAAGAAAAGACGTTTGCAAACAATTTTTAATTTTTTTCATGTATTGATATTTGACGTTGCCTTTGATAATAAAAATAATTACGTTTTATTGTACGCAGTGATAGTACGGAGTATTGAACAAAATATGTTTCTACAGCATATTCAAAACTCGATATTACCTATTTCTAAATCAGAATAAGAAGCCATTCGTCTTTAGTTACGAAAAGTTGTATTTAATTATATTTGCAATAAATAACTACAAAATGATTGAAATTCAAGTTGATACGAAGCCTAATAAAGAACTGAAAGACAATACAAACTACATTTGTAAAAATACGTAGATCCTATGGAGAAGAACAGGCAAGAAACGCCAAGGACACTCTTTTTCAAAATGTCTTTTACAAATTCTGGTTATATTACTTATAAGCGTAAATGAAATGTGAGGACAATTTAACATACCTTTTATTCTAAAACATAAATAAACACGCTAATTAGTACTATATATATTTAAGCAATAGCAGTCTGGAGATGACCAGCCCCGACCAACGACACCCGTTCACGAGCATGACGCACACGCCAGCTGTCGTACAGATCAATCATATTGAAGGGAGCTGAATGACCCGACACATACGTGACATCGGCAGGACTTCTAGGCGAGCATGACATATTCAGAGTATGTTTATGTACAAGCTCAGCTTAATTTGGATCAACATAGATAGCGATGAGTAATATGTCTCAGGAATCATTATAGACACCGGTAACCACTTACCGTTGACCGTTTGTATTGTAGATTACCTCAATAGTGGAATAACAAAAAGTATTTTTCATTATAACAAACAGTGACCCATTATAACGCGTTACTGTTGCGTGTCATTATAGTTTAATATGAGCACTTTGTGTTGCCACTTTCTTGAGAGTCTCTAACTTTAATACTGTCTTTATATAAGACGGTAGTGCTTTAACTGGCGCCATTAAGTAAGTTAGTGCTCTCTAGTGACATTTGCAGCATATTTGTTACCTAAAGACAGAGTAAAATGGTTTCTTTATTCTAAACACCACTATTCCAATTTTAAATCTACAACGAAGAAAATGGCAGAATTTTGGTCTTCTCCCTGCACCCTAAACCTACAGAAAACGTGGTTAATTCACACTACTAATTAGTAACTACAGTTCACTTAGTAGTTTTGTAGTCCCTCTGGTGTATACAGAGTATAAGTTACTGTTGGTAACGCGAAAGGGACGCCTTTCGTTTTGCAATTACTTTGAAGGTAACGTTAGTCGCGCTTTTGGCCATTATTTTCTTGAATTTATTTGTAGTAAACTGTAATTCAATTCAACTTGTATAAATATTGTCATATAATATCTGTATATTTACATAAATATGGAAAGACAAAAGATTCTTTTTTTTTAAGTAGCTATTGACGATTTAGGAAGCAGTTTTTTCCCTACCTTCGACAGAGGTTATTTGCTACCAATAATATAAACTTCAAAAGTAACTCAATTACGGAAAATAATTCAGACAGTAATCAAGACATACGTAGGTACAAAAATGGAAAAGGTATAGCCGTGGCATACATACGTAAACTGCTAAACACATAACCCTTAATTTTGACTATGCCGTAGTCGAGTAAAAGTAGGTACTAATTTCCTAGAATCGTTAGTATGCTATAAATATCACCATCCATCGACCAGTTTGGCCGTAGCCTCAATCAAATATCCGGGCTAGGGGTGAGCCCACAGAATGGACATTCAGATCTAAATCGCAGTCATACTGTGAATCGTATTTTTGCGAGGCCATTCCAGCCAATAACCGCCTTTGTAGTGGGTTTTTCAGAAGGGATATCCGGGCTTCTTGAAAAAGTGGTTCAAGAAACAAAATGTAAGCGATTTCAGTGAGGCTGATATTTGCCTTTGAGCTCGGTATGTTTCTTTTTGTAGTGTAAACCAAAAACATGAGAGACCTCGATATCGTAACATGCGGTGACGATGACGAGTTTTAAAATTTTAAAGTAGTTCGTGATTTTTAATACAGACGCATCAGTTTGAAATACAGTTTATAGATTAAAACCTTATGTTGTAAGAAAGATAGCTGACATGAATGACTGACGTAAAAAGAAATGGAATATCTGGATTTGTTCTGAAATATCTGAGCTAATAATATACAATCAATATCTTTAAAATGTTCCTAAAATTATTAAATACATAGTAAAAAACGATGCTTTGGAAACAGTTACAGTAGGGAACTGATACCTATTTATAAATTAGCAAAAATTATTTAATAGGTATATTTGAGTGATGTACAGTATAAAATACTCTATCTATCTAATACGAGCTTTTGAAAATGCATAAACAAAAGTTTATGCATTTCCATGTTATTACAAAAATATTAGTCTTCGTAGGTTCAGAAACGGTGTTGATTCCCATTTTATTTTCCGTATTACAACTTGTAAAAAAGTAGCAAACAGACTTTCGCTTGGTAAGTACTTGCAGTACAAATGGTACATTTATAGATTTAACGATGTTGTATTTACATTAATTTCGTAATACTGCATAAGTGTATAAAGCAAACTGTTTTATATGTATACACAATTTACACATACATATTTCGAATACGACCAAAAATATTTTTACTTATATAAAGTCTCGGTACTTCCCCTGACGCTCTGCGTTCTTTTACATGTAATGGATTTGAAAATAATAAATTAAATAAAATTTCAAACCACATGGAGTAGAAGGTAAGTATAACATAGGAATATCATTAAATATAAAAATATAATGTTTTTTTTTCAAATAAGCCTATAAGCGCTCTCGCTTGTTACTTGTACCGCAACTTAATATCCGTACGAAGACTAGCTCGTGAGTGAATTAGACTTTTACGAGCCCCACCGAATCCATGCCACCCTATCGAAGGTAGTCATGACAAGAATCGACATGAACGGATGCCTAGGTAATCTAAATTTTAGCTGAATAGCGAACATAAATATATATCGTTGGACATTTGATTTGAATTGTAAGAAAAACATTTACAACTAGCTGCTGTCCGCGATTTCGTTCGCGTCGAAATTCAAATTTATCCCAAGGGAACTATACTCGTTTCTGGGATAAAAAGTAGCTTATGTGCGTCCCCAGGATATAATTTATCTCCTTGCCAAAATTTTATTACAACCCGTTCAGCCGTTTAATCATGAAAAGGTAACAAACAAACAAACATAGTTACTTTCGCATTTATAATATTACTAGCAGCGCCCCGCGGTTTCACCCGCGTAAGCTTCAATCCCATGAGAATTTAGGGAGAAAAAGTAGCCTATGCATTAATCCACGTCTCCAGCTATCTACATACTAAGTTTCATCGCAATCGGTTCAGTGGTTTTTGCGTGAAAGAGTAACAAACGTCCATCCATCCATCCATCCATCCAAACTTTCACATTTATAATATTAGTGGGAAGTATAGATTCAACACAGGTCAGGTCGTAAATATCATTTCAGGCTTCAATTTGTAAATGACAAAAAAAACTTGTGTTTTACTTGGGATACATAATATTGTTGTATATGTACATACTGGCCGTTTCCCGCAGTTCCAGCTGCGTTTATGGTCACTACTCCTCTGCTAATGGTCACCGCGTGATGTTCATAGCCTATAAACCTTCCTCGATAAATGTTCTATCTAATACAAAAAATAATTATTCAAATCAAACTAGTAGTTTCAGAGATTAGCGCGTTTAAACAAACAATCAAACGAAAAACTATTCAGTTTTATTATATTCAAATTTGATGATCAATTATTCGAAATCGTCAATTTAATAAATAATTATTATAATTAAAAATTATAGATCAACACACACAGAGTCACCGCAACAATAGTTTGCTTTGTCAAATGTAAAATTATTAAAGAAAAAAAAATGGATAATATCATATCTGCCTGTTTCGATCTATAACCGCCCGTTTCCAAATGGTTGAGCGTTGTGAGAAGTATGCCATATATAAATGTCTATATTTAGACATGTATAGTTTAATTAAATGGTAAGGTATTACAGAAATTAATTTATTTATATTATATTATTATAACTAGCAACTGGCCCCGGCTACACAGGGGTAGCAAAGCATACATGCCTACGTTTTTTCATTATTGCGTGTTAATCTTAAAAGATAGACATATAGCTTTGATATACTGTAATAGATATTATTATGAGAAATAATTAAGTAATACATTCTTTTCATACAACTCTATCGGTTTACGCGGCGCACGACAGTAAGCTTCCAGTCGGCATGATTTTTTTCTGACATCTTCAACAATCGTCGTCATATTTCAGCAAGTTTATATAAGACCCTAATAAATAATACACCTAAACCTTCCTCATGAATCACTCAATCCGTGTGTGAAAACCGTATGAAAATCAATTCAGTACTTTTGCAGTTTATCACGAACAGACAGACAGACGCGGCGGGCGACTTTGTTTTTTTCAGATGTAGTGATGTCAGTCGGAGGTTTCATTAAAATTTTAAATAAATAACCAATTACCACTGTCTTTTCTAATTATTTTGTAACTAATAAAGATTGCATGTAGCGATAGCGATAGGCCGGCCTTTGTGCATTATCTGTCTAACAAATGATACCTCTTGCTCACAAAAAGCTTGCAAACAGCTAAAATCCTGAACCATCTATTTCAAATCACTACAAAGAGAAACTTAAAGAACACCAATATTGATTCAAAAGTATACAAAAGTATACCTTAAATCCATACCCACAGACTCTTTAATAAAATAAATCATAATATATCCCCTTTAAATTTTACTGGCGAAAACTAGACGGCAGTGGAAATGTCTGGCTTGAACCAGTAAAATCCGGTTTTGCGAGACCAATCGACGTGGGATCTGTACCATTCAGTTTACCGAAGTGCATTTCGCATGAATGCATTCGTAGATTGAACGAATTAAAAAGTTCAACACATTTATGTGAGCCCGTCCGTCAAATAGGATTAGCATCAAGTGTTTTTGAGTTAATGCTATGAAGTCTGATGGATTTTTGAATTCCTTTTAGGAAACAGAATAATCTGTCATCTATCAAATAACAAAACCCCCTACTTTGTAAATATTAGGTGACGCATCATGACCGGGTACTATATTTAAATAAAATCTCTTGATAAAAATATTGATATAAATAGAAGAAAGTCGAGCCATCCGCGATCGGCAAGAAAAATCCTTTCTCACAAAACCTTATGAAGATTGAACAAAAATGCAAACGGATTCTAGATAAACATCACTTTTAATTTACCGGTAAATCTTACAGACGAATGGAAGTCCTAAATGTTGCAAAAAAAAACGAAAAAAAAAATAACGAATCCCTCTAGCGATTCCAGTTTCAACTATTTTATTTTTACACGACTGCCCAAAAAGGTTGTGTAAAGTTTCCAGGGTTCATGTGTGTTTTTTTTATGATATAGGAGGCAAACAAGCAGACGGATCACCTGATGGTAAATGACTACCGCCGCCCATGGGCATCTGCAACTCAAGAGTCTCAAGTACATTGCCGGCCTTTAAGATGGGAGTAGTGGAAGGGGGATGGGTAGAGGAAAGGGTGAAAGAGGGGGAGGGGGAGGGAAGGGTGGAACAGGGGGGGAAGATTTAGGGCCTCCGGTAAAGTTACTCACTCTGCGAAAAGCAATGCAAGCATTGCTTTACTGCCGGTTTTCTGTGAGGCCGTGGTATCACTCCGGTCGAGCCATACCATACGTGCCGAAGCATTGCTCTCCCACGATAATGTATGTATCTGAGTTTCTTTATTTCACCAGAACTTCTAAATGCCTGAACAGATTTAAATGTATAGGATATCGTTAGAATCCTTATTTTATCCCAAGTGACTGCCTATATGTCTTTTTGGAAAAAATAAATATGGCGGCTGTATGGCGCGTAATTCGTTTTTAGGCCGGGCAGTTCTGTTTAAATTAAATTAGGAACTTATTTTGTTGTTTTAATAATTTTGATTAATTTTTTTCAATTATACATTTTATAAAAGGAACGTACTGTAAGAAACATTCTCATAACCACTGATATAAAATATGAAAATCACTAACTACAGTAATTGCCAAGTTGTTCGTACCACTCTTCGCACTCAAGACCCTCTTCTGAACTTATTGCTACCCTTTTTATGACTCCACTATTCATTAATATTTATCAATCGACCAATACCGGTAATCGGTATAACCAGTCAAAATAATGTCTATTAACTTATTCTTATTAAATAGTGAACTGTGTTATAATCTATTATAGTTTGTCACTAATTTTAATAAAATAAATAAGAGTTTTTGATGTGGCGACGACAGTACTTACTCTCTTATCTCACTTTTACATCTTCCAGAGAAACAAAAGCATTGAACTATTAAAAGGGCTACTACACATTAATATTATGTTAAATATTAATATGCTTAACATTTGGATACAATATGATGCCTGTCCCTACATTGTAAATCTTGGTATAAAGTAGCCCCAAATCAGTCTACCTTAGAAAGGAAAGGAAACTAAATAACGACAAAATAAGTTGATCGATTGATCATCATCAGTTCAACCATAGGACGTCTACTGATGGACATAGGCCTCCCTCGTTGACTTCCAAGAAGACTGATCCAAGATTCCAAGGAGATTAGTAATAGAGAGATATTATCTAATTTATAAAAATCTCGTGGCACAGTGTTTGTGGTCGAACTCCTCAGAAACGGCTCAACCGTTTTTAATTATTTTTTTTTTGTATATATTGGGAGGTATGAGAATAGGTCGTAAAATATTTTCACCCTCCTGGCCCCAATCCCCAATTTTTAATCATTAAAAAAAGGAAAAATACCTTACAATGCATGCCGGGTGTAGCTAGTAAGTCTATATTATCTTATGACAAAGAAAGATTGACGCTCATTTATGTACATAAGTTCTTCTACTAATATTATAAAGAAGTAAAGTTTGTGAGTTTGGCTGTTCGGGGTAATCTCCAGTGCTACTGATCCGATTTTGAAAATTCTTCTAGTATTGGATAGCCCATTTATCGAGGAAGGCTATAGGCTATATAACATCACGCTACGACTAATATGAGAGGAGTATCAATGAAAAATTTTGCAAAAACGGGGAAAATTTACAAACGCAGACGAATTTGCGCGGGTCAGCTAGTCTTAATATATTACGTATATCTTAACGCAAGAAAATGTTAGTATATTACAGGGCTCCGACTTCCCGGCATGAGTTAGTTGGAGTTACAGGTATCCATGACCTGCTCGAGCGATTGCTAACTCTCTCTAACCCATCCATCCAGGCAATATGCCTCTCCTTCCATTGCTTTCCCTTCTTAACTACCATTCCCATTCAATATCCTACCAATTTTGCCATTTTATTCCCAAAGTTTCCGATTGACGGCTATTGTTTTACCCCCTATTACGTCATATATATGTAAGTTATATTACTATTACGTACTATTACGTAAGTGGGACTTAATTGTAGTTTATTCTAGTGGGTGTTTAATAAGCCTCTGCCTATCTCTTGTATAAAGACTATTTCAGAAACGTTGTATATATTATATATATGTAAAGGATTGTTTCTATTTATAGCTCATAAATTCAGATCAACATAAAATGTCTTAGTATAATTTTATAGATAGTTGTTGAAGAAGGCGAACAAGCTTAAAATATTTTTTGGAGCTGTTCTTCTGTTAGTAAATTCACAGACTGAAATATAAGAACATATTGGGCTTAGAATATCCATATATATACAAATCAATGCCGCTTTTCGTTGTAATTTTATAACTCAAGAACGGGCTCACCTATCCAAACCAAATGTTTAGGCTTTGTTCGGACTATTTAGTAGATGGTTTGTGTGAAGTTTGCACAAAAAAGAAAACTTAACAAGGAACTGACGCGGGTGAAATCGCGGGGCGCAGCTAGTATAATATATATTATACTGGTACAATCAATATCATTCAGATGTGTGAACTAATTTCTATGTGAGCGTTGTTCTCATAGTTGGAAGAGTTTCTAATTCACCATTCTGGCACCTGCAAAATTATTCTCTATATTCTGAATACTGATTTAATTTCTTTAAAATAACATAATAGTTTTTCAATTGCTTTATGAGATCTCCGTTTCACTTTAGATTAAAATTACTTATTTATGTAAAAAATAATACACTTGTTCAGATTTTAATACATTTAATATAATTATATTTATTTATTATAACCATGTGTTATTATTTTTATACGCTTTATATTAGCTTCACTTGTACGTTTTTTTGTTTGTAACCGACTCCTTTGGGCGCGATTTTGACCCACTTTAAACGGCCAGATTTCATTCAAATTTTGCACACCTGTCAAAGACCGATGACAATGCAATAATTCGATTAGTTTTTTTTTTAGTTGAATTTTCTATAAAAGCGTGTTTTTTAGTTGTTTAAACTATAATTATTATACTTATAAACGCAGTGAAAAATGAAATTTGAATTGATGAATAATAACAATTCCTTGAAGAAACCGTTGTTTTACACATTTATCAGTAGTTATTTCGAACTATTAATGTTATTTCTAAGAAAGGAATGCTATCCTTATTCTTTTAAAACTTTGAACTGGCAGTCTTTGTGCACTATGCTACAAAGTAATTTTATTACAAGTTGTACCTAAGTTTTCTTAAGAAACAAAATAGAAAAACGCACATTATTCTCTGAACTCTTTTAAAATTAAAATAGGAAAGAAACACATCCACAAAAGTCTTTTGCTCCACGCATTTAACAAATAAAATTGCTTGGATTAAAATAAAGTTTCGTGCATACCAGCGCATAGAAAATATTGGCTTATACACAGAGGCCAGTTCAGGCCAAATGGGCCGTTTTGTATGTCTGTCTTCGGCCTTGCGGTTGAATAAACAAAACCTAAAACGGCACGCGTTGCATGCGGCCTTGCCACTTTATTTTTGAATTTAACACACTAGATTTTATACCTTATATAGAAAGATTTAAAGTTCATGTTTAATGAACGTGATTTCGCTTAATTTATAAATTTTAATAGTTATTTCAAAATTATGCTAAGGAGTTGACTTGTTAATTTTTTTATTAATCCTAACATCTAATCGTTGTTTGGTATGCAAATTGTGTCAAGTAGGTTTGCTTTTTTTTTAATTTAATGAAATTTCATTTTTGTTTTCAGGTGGAGTTTGCGAAAAATATGGTATTAACACGAGAGCTGTCAGCTCCAACTAGTGAAATGTTGATTTCATAATATTACATATAAAATTTCTATAACACGTATAGTCAGGAATGAAAATCGGTAAACATATTAATTTTCACAGAGCACTCTAGGACTGAAACCTTGAACCAAATACTAAAAAAATAGCAGTACTTCGAAATAAATTATGTCCGTGAATTTAGATAAAAAATGGTCTTTTGTAAATTTATATAAGAGTGGTCAGCTACTTGCAAAGCTATCATCACCCTCCGCGCCTTTTTCCAACTAAGTTGGGGTCGGCTTTCAGTCTAACTACGATACGGCTGAGCTTTGATATTTTACGTGAAGTGACTGCTATCAGACCTTCACAACCCAAGTAGGTACTAGGCGATATCGAAATTCTGTAGTTAGACCAGGTTTGTAGGACTTTTTAGGGCTCCAACTAACCCATAACGAATGCTACAGATGTTTGTATGGCACCCGGGACCGACAGTTTAACGTGCTCTCCGAGGCACAGAGGGGTCTCAATGTGTTAAGAACGGTCATCCATCCTACATTGACCAGGCTAGTATTACTTAACTTTGTAATATGCTAACCTACTCGGTTATCTCTTCTGTCTGTCTGTCTGTTCTGTCTATAGTACCAAGTATACTTTCAGGCCTTAAATATTTTTAACAGACTGCACATCGAAATTTCTCTTCTTTTTGATACATGTGAAAACTCCTTTTAAGTGATGCCTTAGCCTTGGGTTAGCAGAATGGCCGTATGTTTTAATCAATCAAACTAAATACACACCGAAATCATACTCTGCACTTAAATTGCATGAAATCTCAAAACTCAGAATCGCGGTGCACTATTTCAAAAGACATGACATGCGGTTTTCGGCAATCTACGTTACTGGAAGCAACTCGACTGTGGAATTCACTAATAACTATTTTATCGCACATACATAATATTCACTACTAATAAATTTCTTTCTTGACGGTGTTCCAAAGCTGGTTGTGGAGGCACTATAGTGTTTGGTTGTGAGAAGACTGTAGAAACGAAAAAGTCTCTGTTATTGGCATGTAGTGTTTTGATATGGCTATAAACGGAGTGGATATAAACGACTCATAACTCCGGTTAAGTAAACGTAAAAGCTAGACATCAGGCACTCCATACGAACAATAAAAATGTTCTGCAACAAAGCTGTTCTTTTTGTAAGGAAACTGTTGTTATTTTGAACCTTGACTATATTCTTTAAAACTTCACAGATAGCTCATTATAAAAATTAAAAGGTAGACTTCTTTTGGAATTAGAATGGAAGAAATATTCTATAATAGCTCCTATACGATAGATTTTTTTTATTGCTTATATTGTGTATTTTAACTATCAGCGACTAATTTTGTCTTTATTTCCTTCTATAAACAGAAACCTAACTCGAGCCACATATTACTCCTACATCTGAACGCTGCTTTCAATTCCAATGTTTGTAATGCATTGTTTCTCTTAAAACTTGTGATGTTCTAAATACAAATCTAAACATGACACGTATAAGAATATGATATTTTTAATCGACACACTATATTTTATGAAGGCACTCGACCCCAAATAGGTAAAAGCAACAGATGAAATATATGTATATATCTAACCGTTCCCGCAGTTTCACCTGCGTTTATGGTCAATGCTCCGCTCCTATTAATTGTAGCGTGATGTTATGTAGCCTATAGCCTTCCTCGATAAATGGGCTATCCAACACTAAAAGAATTTTTCAATTCAAACCAGTAGTTCCTGAGATTAGCGCATTCAAACAAACAAACATACAAACTCTTCAGCTTTATAATATTAGTATAGAAGTATAGATACGGACGAGTATATGTCGGTTAAGAAAACGAGGAAAAAAGAAGCAAGAAGTAATTCCTGCCCGTGTAATGACATTTCTGAAAAATAAAGTAGACAAAAAATGTGTGATGAAAATTACTCACATAAGCATTTGTAAATGCAAAGCATTTGATAGCGACAAGAGTGAAAGGAGAGCGAAGAGGAAACATTGATCACAATCGTAACAAAAAATCTCCGAAAATGTCAACCAAATCGAACAAAGCTTATCAAAAATGTATCGGAGTGTTTTATTAAAGAAAATCGTCCGGATTATCGTCTCTGTAGTGTAACGAACCGGAACGAAACTGAACAAAATTGTTCAAGCTTCGTTCACTCATTTTTTATTTATTTTAAACACAGTATTGTTCAGTTTTTATTTTATTTTTATCTTTCAATTCTCAAATCAAAAATGATTTTGATAATAATAACTGAAATATATGGGGTAGTTATTGTCTATAAAAATCGTGATTTGAAACTGAAAAGTTGTGTGAATTTTGGTACAGGTTTTCATATTTCAGACGCAAAAAGTAAAGCATATTATCATTCAAGTGAAATTCATGACGAAGGCAACTTGATATATTTTTGTCAGGGTTGCGGTACCTAATCAATAACTTTTTAAAATCATTGTAGTCAACATAACCTCATGGTTATTGTCTCAAATATTCTGGGAAAGGAAGGCTTTCGAATGATGAACATGGAGGACACGTCATCACTCTAAGAGAGGCCTGGAAGCGAGCTAGCATGAAGGCGGTGCAAGAGCGTTTTATACAGAGATTTTTTGACAATTACGCCCTTTGAAATATCAATAATTAAACACAGTTTGCCTTACATAAAATATTAAAATAAGCAGTTAGCAAATAATGACTCTAATGACGAAAGAACGACAAAAGACGAAACGTCCCTAGTGTATGGGTCATTATCGTGGACGGGTTCTACTTTTGGTATCAAGGTTTTGGCTCATTTATTGCTTGTACAATGTACATATTCATTATATTAATTTCGTTTACATTTTGTCGAAATTTTTATTTCTCCGAAAACGAAGGTTCAATCATTTTATACATTTCAGTCGCTACGTTTACTGAAAATATATTAAAGATTTCATTTAGTAATCGCAATTTGATTATAACGAATTTAATATTATGAGTCTTAGATTATTATGTCGAATTTTAAAGAGAACAGAAAGATAATTTGACCCACCAGTAAATAAAATTTAAACGAAGCTTGATATTTACATTATATTTATTGTACGAGTGTCTGATCAATTTATTGTTTTACTTTCATGGTTTAAATAAGATATTATAATATAGCTCCATCCTAAATTCACAAAATACATTTACAGGAAAGCCCAGCAATCAGCCAAAAACTCTTTTTATAGTATTTCTAAAACCGGAAAAATATTATTGTAAATTTAGGTCGCTATTTTAGCTGAACATACACGCGTTCAAATAAAACAATCTACTTTACATAAAGGTTAAAAAGATAAAGTAATCAGGACATATAAATCCGAATATTGTGTAGGTTTCGCTCATTAAACCATTTCCTTCTTTACCATTCGGAATTCGTGTGGCCATCTCATTTACATATAACCTGGGACCCTGGTGAACGCTTTTAAAACCCAATAAACACTAATTCACGCCTAAACTGGACTTATTCTCGCAATGATATCTAGAGCCGGCACACGATGTTTTGTTACCCCACAACGGGCTTGGAATAGTGCCAATGTTGTATGGTTCAAGTCAACGAAGAAAGGTCTTTTCATGTTGAAGAAATCTACACTCTTACTAGGTACTCTCTTTTTTTGGGTTCACTTCGATGCTGTTTCAGATTGGACATAATATTGAAGATAAATTGGCAATCGATATAGTTGTGGGTTTTATGTATCACCAAAGGTAGAAGTCATATTCATGGTAACTTAAAAATGGTTTGGAATTCAAAACTTTGAGATTTCACTAGCTATCTTTTTCCCGATTAGCATATTATTTTCTCAAAATAAGATAAATATCTAGATATGAATGAACGATTCATTTGACTAAAAAATGTATGAAATATGAAACATAAATATACATAGCAAAATCATCATTATTCACTTCAGGTTAGAATTACAGCAAACTTTTCTTCATTTTGCCCTTTAAAATTTACTTTTTTAACCGACGAAAAAAATTAGGTTCTCAATTCAACCGTATGTTATTATTTTTTTTGTGTGTTTTTATGTTTTAAATTGTAGGAACGAATAGTGTTTCTGTTTATTTTACATAACATCATGCAGCTGAGCTGATGATGAAAAAAAAAATCTTTTTAACAAAAAATTTAACCGACGAAAAGAACTAAAAAGCAATAAATAAATAAACCTTTTAAGTCTTAAGGATTGAGCTTATTTTCATAAACTATCAAATCTTATTTAAACTTATTTTGAGTCGTCGCCAAATAATAAAATGAATAATTACCTACGTAAAGCCATGTCAATTTCTACTTAGGTACATATAAATTTTAGATAATTAATCAGTTTTTTGTTTGATGTCAACTCAAAATTAGTTTATATAATTTGATAGTTTATGTAAAAAGCTCAATACTTAAAGGTTTATTTATTTTTTGCTTTTTAGGTCTTTTTACTTCATTCATGTAATAATTTAAACACAAAGTTCTTCACGGCGTCATGCAAGATATATATTAAACAAAAATTATCATTAAGTAGTCGAATGGGTAAGCCTAGTAATCTTCTACAGTAATCATAATAAACAAAAAAAAAATACTTGGAAAGTTAGAATTAAAAGGCAAAGATTTGGAAGATAGGGTCAGCAACTTACGAGTATTATCTCTGCACATTGGTAGTTTATAGCCATTAAGCAATACTTGCTTACTTTTTCCTACTTAGTACTATAAAAAAAAAACATTAACTTGGCTAAGATATCGTGCTTTTCATTCATCAGTTTACATTTTTATTGATTTCGTTTATTTAAAAAATCATCTACATCACTACCGTCAATAGGCACTGAAGAAAATAATAACTATTGGTTTTCTTGGCCCATACATCACTTGCTCAAAACTCTATGCTTACAACTTGGGCCACATAAAAAGCAAGCACGCAAGACTGTCACTTGTTTATGGGCAAAAAGCACTAGGGCAGTGTAAAGTGTACCTGGACTCGACGAGTTTACTCTTTGAAGATTATATTGTAACGACCATTAGATAAGTCACTCACTACACTGAGACCTAGTTTTGGCCTTATTACGAGCATAAAGCTCTCTAGAGAAAGTAGGTGCCATATTGTGGTACTGGCCGTTTATTTGTTAACCTAAAAGTGCGGTGAGACTACCTAAAGTTAGTACTCTTACCGCACCTTTTCGGAATGCCATGAGGTTCTTAAAATCAGACGGATAATCCAAATATCGAAATTTCTAGCGGTTTTATCTATAGTGTAATCGAATGTTATGCTAGGGTATAATATCATTAGGGTTCCGTACGTTCGAATGAATAAACGGAACTCTTGTAGGATCACCCGTGCGTCTGTCTGTCCCTCTGCCATAGCCAATTTCTTCTGAATCTGCTGGACCGATTGAAATTTGGTTCACATGTCAATTCCTGTGACCCAAATACAGATATGCAACGTAAAAAATTACTGTTAAATTTGGGAGCCAAATTAGAAATATAAAATGCAATGTGCACCGTATGACAATTAAGTGAAAGGGCTTGTTGTGAGGGTGGCAATTTTTTAAAAATAATTGTACGATTAATGCCATTAAAGTTATTTAAGAAAATAGATGAAAATTGACAATTCCTCCACCATTTATTTCCGAAACTACGGAGCCTGACATTTAAAAAAAAGTATGCAGTCATGGGGACCGACAGAAGTGAAAACTTAGAACTACGTGTCACATTAGCATGTCAATGACGCGAAACCATAACTTTTGCCCCTACCAAAAATCACTCAACGGCGTAAACGCGGTTAAAGAAGTTTTCACTTCCAAAATAGATTCCAGGAAAACATATAGCAAGTCATAAAATAACATTCTAAAATTTTCAATATTGTGCGTAAAAACTTACATTTGCAGTTGGAATGCATGGGATGAAATGCTCTTCAACTACAATGTTAAATTTGTTCGTCATCGTACGGAACCCTCACCACGCAAGTTCAACTTGCACTTGGATGGTGTCTTTACTATGAGATAACTTCCAAGTACCATGTGATTGCATTAAACATTTATTCGACTCCAAATCGATTGAGGAAAACATTTTTAAACTTATATTTTCGTACATTTAACATCTGTGTGGGTTTCAGTTATTATATTTCCACGTTTGAACGATTCTCAATAAAAGGCATCTTAAGCTCTTGAGGAGGAATGGTTTATATACAAATTTTTCATAGCCAAATATTTTAGAAAAGTATATATTTAAACTTAAAGCACTTTTCTTCGCTAGTCTCGAAATCTAACGGGTGACTCTAATGATTCATCGGATGGCCAGTACCCAAAAGTTGTGTCCGAGTCGCGGCAATACCGTCATTAGTGTTCTCTCGTCATCATCACCGGTTCTGGTGTAGTGTTTTAGACGCCGTGGGGTTTCAGTTGATTCAACAACGATATAATCACGCACCCCTTGCACATGAAGTTTAATAAACATTGTAATTAATCACATCTCTGGGTCATCATCAATGTAGTACCCAGTTTTTTTAATTAGGGTCAACTCTATTTCCAAAGATATAGAGGCTATTTTCAATATAACTAACATTGAAATATCAAATCGTGAGCGAAACGTGGCCAATTACAAAAAACGTTTAATAACAAATCACTTACTAACATTACTTTCACTTTTATTTCATACTAACTGTCCCCCGCGGCTTCAGCCACGTAGAAGTCGTTATCGCGTAAAATCATAACCCTCCTTTTGCGCAGTCGGTTAAAAAGTAGCCTATGTCCTTCCCAGGGCCTCGAACTATCTCTATACCAAATTTCATCTCAATCGCTCCAGCCGTTTAGGCGTGAAAGCGTAACAGACAGACAGATAGAGTTACTTTCACATTTATAATATTGGTAGGGATTAAACACAATGATTTAAAACTACGCTTCAATTTTTACATATTAGATTGATATTTACCGAGTAATACACATAAAAATACAAGTATAAATTTAAAATTGGGAGAGCCATGCTTCGGTACAGCGGGAGAGCCATGCTTCGGCACGTATGGGCTGGCTCGACCGGAGTCATACCACGCCCTCACAGAAAACCGGCAGTGAAGCAATGATTGCATTGCTTTCCGCCGAGTGAGTGAGGTTACCGGAGGCCCTAACCCTTCCCTCTGCCTTTCTTCCCTCCTCACCCCCTATTCTCCCTTCCCCTACTCCCACCTTAAAGGCTGGTTGTCTTTTACCATCAGGTGACCCGTACGCTCGTTGCTCGTTTGCCCCCTATACCACAACACCCCCCTGACTCAAAAATCCATCAACTGTTAAAAACCAGTTCATGATCTTCGAACGGCTGAACAGATTTTCTTGAATATAAAGCACACTCGATTTAGACACCTTTCAAAACAAAAAAAAAAACTAGATCAAAATCAGTCCAAGCGTTTAGGAGCTATGATGCCACAGACAGACACACAAATACACAGATACGCACGTTTAACTTATAACACCCCTCCTTTTTGCGTTAAAAGAATGCTAGTTAGACAGGTCCACATACTTATACCTGACCAAGCAGCCGATCAATATCTCAATTACCAAACTATTTTAATGTGTTAATGCCGTGAGCTGGCCTGCGAACCCAACCCATGATTTCCCACGGGTGTACAGGCGTCTATTGAAGTACATTAGGTGAATATAGGTCTAATAGGTCTACACTTCATAAACTAGATCACTAATGCCACTACAAGCGTTCAGAAGTGGAACATTATGTTGAGGTCATTCAACGAAACGAAGCTTAAGGGCGTTGTAAAAATGACATTGTTTTACTTTACAATTTCTCTACGTGTTAACTACCAGATGTAACATATCATTATATTAATACATGAAGACAATCCTTTGTTCCTCTTTTTTTTAAGTGAAAACTTCTTTGGGCACGTTGGACACTTTTGGTATGGGGAAAAATCACTGAACTCGCGCTACCGTCACGCTCAGATACATGTACACAGATTAGGGTATGGGAATATCGGGATAAAAGTAGTCTATGTGTGTCTATGTATTCAAATCTTTAGCTATCTACGTATCAAGTTTCATCGCAATCGGCTAAGTAGTTTTTGCGTGAAAGAGTTACAAACATTCATACATCCATACATCCTCACAAACTTTCACGTTTATAATATTAGTAGGATATGTGTTTTCAGCTCTGACGTGCAGTTCTACGACTGACAGTTTATATGAAGAAGTGCAGAAAGCTATAATTATTTTAATGTGTTAAATTAATCAATCTTTGTCATAAATTGAAAAATTATGTTACAACGGCTACAAAAATGCATCTTACGGAATGTCATGTTCAAGTTATAGTGGCCTGAAGTATAAAATAAAACTTTATTGGTTACTAGCAGCGCCTCGCGGTTTTACCCGCGTAAGTCCCGATCCCGTGGGAATATCGGGATAAAAATTAGCTTATGCGTTAGTCCAGGTTTCCAGCTATCTACATACCAACTTTCATCGCAATCGGTTCAGTGATTTTTGCGTGAAAGAGTAACAAACATCCATCCATCCATCCATTTAAACTTTCACATTTATAATATTAGTGGGATGGTCACAGAATACATAACAGTTATGGTCAAAAATCGACCACCAGGCGATCTCTAATCTGTTTAAAAATATTTACCATGTCGTTTGTTTAATTAACACAGAATTCGCGAATTTATATTCTTATATTCTTTATTGTACACAAAATAACAATTTTATAAGTACAGAAAGGAAAATAGCATGTACAAAGGCGAGCTTAACCCACAGTTGAGTTTTCTTCCAGCAAAACTTGGGAGTGAAGAGAGGATAGTTAAGAATAAATAGAGGCAAAGTGTGTACGTTAAAGGGAATTAAATAAACATGAAATTAATAACCACCTAAACTAAAAATACATAATGTATAACTACAGAATAACAGTACCTATATGTTCGCAAAATAAATTTACATATATTACCACATATACACTAAATAATATGTTAAACATATACATTCATACAAATTAACAGTCTGATTATTGCTGAGACAGAAAAAAATCCTTGATTCTTTTCCTAAAAACAGTCAGGGAAGGGCTGTCGCGGATAGAATTTACTGTAATGGATGGTGACAAATTTCAAAACGCACATTTTACAACACTTAAGTCTAATGTGAGAGCGCAGAACACCTATTGGTAAGGACCTTACCGGCACCGAAGGACGATAAATTATAACCAGGTGTATAAGTCGTGCTTTGTTGACCTTTTCATTTAAAAAAAATACAGCATATTGTCATTATAAAGATGATCTGAGTCCAAACACACTGTACATTCATAAATTATATCGCTCTGTGCTAACTAGAAAAATGAGTTCGACTAAGGTTAGCCATTAAATCTTACCCCAGTTTACACTAAGGTATAAAAGATCAATTCTACATAATTGTTTTTAAACTTTCGCGACTTTGATACATATTAAGTGTGTAATTCGGGACTTAATCGCGATAATATTTAAAAGATACAATACCTCTTGGTTACCCGACGTTTCGCTCGAATTGCACCGATCGGGGTCTCGAGTGGACTGGACTCAATTCTACATGTTCTATACTCTATTTTTGTTTTTTTTTTTAACCTCTAATCGTGATATAATTTGTAATAACATTTATACAAAGACTTATTGGAAACATGTCAGATAAACTAGACGAATAAAAGATTAGTAAAATGTCTGAAACAATGTCCATACTCCAATAACTTTTAAACTTTTGTTCCATTGGACGATTACCCACTTGGGTTACGAACTGACCTTTGAATATTCTCACGTCTGGATCAGGATATACTGACCGTAGTCACAAATAAAAACAAAACTCTTTTATAACATTTTAAACTTTTTGCTCCACAAGCAAGTTGTGATACTTGCTTGTAGGACAAACGAGGCAAGATTTATTAAACGTATTTACGACTTATTGTTGCCAAATGCATGATATATAATAGTAATTTAAAGTAGGGTTAAACAAGCAAGGGAACACTAGGGAAAATTGTGATTAAACAAGCGTAAATACTAGAGAAGAGTACGAAGATCTGCGCTCAGTGCTAAATGAGTTAATAATGGTTGAAATTATATGTAAAAATATCCCTGTAAAGAACTTTGGAATGATCATTGTTTTACAATCTGCGTATAAATATTGTAAATAGTAAAAAATCATTTGTTGCGAATCCGACAGCATCTATTATAATTTTCAATGAACTTTTATGGTTATGTAAGAATAGGAGGGAAACCGAAACACAATACTACGTTCAATCATATTCATAAAAAGATGATATTGTAACTCTTTCAAATCTAAAAATTGGAGTCATTTAAAGCGCGTATTTCCCAAAAAAGTATTTCACCAAATTTATTCACTATAAACCACGAACGCCACAAATTAAAAAATAAAGTCAACAACAGACCACGCTCTGTAGCAATTAGCGATAGGCCCTTGTTCCGCTTTAATTGCTTCAGATTCATTTACTTATTCATCAGTGTTGATGTCAATGGATCAGATTTATAGAAACCACTTCCGTTCTGGCTATATCGTGGTTCTGAATGTTTGGTCAGCCGGTTCTGTTGAAGTTTGATGTGTCAGCTCAAATATGTAAATAATAATTTGTCTGTTAATTGACTGTTTTCAGTTAATTATTTGATATGACATTTAAGATTACGAATTCATAATCATACATTTTGGAAATCCTCTTCAATTAACTTTACGATGATTGCAAATATGACCCACATTCTGTGGGACTTTTATAAGAAGGGCCTCTTGTGAAATTGAAATCAGAAACAAAATTTAAAGAATAAGTACAGAGAAAACCACACCTCACCTCATACAGCAATCTCTGTAACTTGATGTACGAGTTTATGTATAAACCTTTATAAAAATATCAATTTAAAAACTTAACAATACAAGTGCATGGAAAAAATAAATAAGCTGTCTAAGTTTGTTTTATATTGTTCAGTACTAATATTATCGCAGCAATTCAGTGCTACCTCCCGTGCTGATTCTAGCAAGGTTATATGTTTACCTTAATTGAAAACTTCCGCCAAACAGAAATAATCCGACAAAAAGTTGAAGCATTCAAGCCGATTGAGGGCAACCCACGAAACTGTACCGTAATTACTTAGCTATATTCATTTTTCACCCGCCAAGGTTGGCGTATGAATACCAGAAACACCTCGGCTTTGTAACTTAACTATTACATATATTTTATACGAAATAACAGAATACTGGAAAAGTAATTGCTTTGAAAAAGGTTGTAGTAAATTTTTTTTTGGTTATAAATCAAACTTCAGCCAAACAGAAATAATTTGATATAAAGTTAAAATATTCCAAGCTGATTGAGGTCAACCCACGAAGTGTGATTATCATTGATAATAATTTTATAATTTGCTAATAATATTTTAATTTTTTTTTTAATGATAATACATCATCACTAGTATTAATATGATTGAATTTGGATCTGTATAGAAGCACTAGTTCATCAAAGTTTCTTACATTTGATACTAGAAATTATTTAAGTGATTTATTCCTAACTTTAGATAATATATGAAACTTTATATTTTAGCGTTTCAATTCTAAATGAAGTATAGTATCTTGGTCTAAATATTTTAGATCTCTCTTCAACTGGTATGTATTGTCCTTTATTATGATCCTTAGATGACATCAATTTCTTCATCGATATCCAATATCAGACAACACAATATTAAAATTTAAAGTAGACCAAAATAGGCTGCTGAAAATATTCTAAATTTCGTGTTTGATTGATTGATGATGGTGTTAAGTTTGAATTTGAATTTCTCAATGAATTTGAAGTGCTCAGCTCTCAGATCTCTTGGTATGAAATCAATGATTTTACGATTTATAGACCAAAAAACTAACAAAACCTTATGACATGGATAGTAAGATAAATTGCTTGTGTTATCTGATTTTCAAATCGTAGTTAACCGCTTGGGGTTTAAAGTCACAAAGTTACGATTCAACATCTGAAGCCTTAGCTATTATTATCCTGCTATAGCTTTGAATCAATGTCCGAGGTCGATAAGCCGTTGGAATAACGCATTATTTCATGTTTCATGCATTTTTAAGACCTCGTGTCCACACCTTCAAATTATTTTTATGAGTATCTTTTCTTTATTTTTGGCTATGTGTTATTAATATTTTCAGGTAACCTTTCAAGCCATTTTTAAGTTCCTCATTTCTTTTACTATTTAAAAAAAAACTTTAGCTAAATTTGTTTACCAACACTTTTGAAATGCTTTACTTGTTATTACATACATTTGAAATATAATAAAATTCTTAAGCCGACTATTTTCAAAAGCGTGATATCTTATAGCAATAAGTTATATTATTAGCTACATACGTATAAGCTGACATAAATTAGACTACACTAATTAAAGCTTTAACTTGCTGCCTTCTTTATTTTAGTTAACTTAAGAGCTACATGTTTGCCTTCTCATTTTTATATTAATTCTGTTTCTAGCCATGTCATCTTTCACACAGTATTTAAAGCCTTCATAAAAGCCATAGCTAGTACCTTGTTTGGAATATTTCTTGTACCTAGTCTCTTCCAATATCAATAGCTACAAGGTTCATACTATGCTTTGATTAAATTCCTCAAATTTTGGTATGCTACTTCATGACGCCACTAAAACGTTTGAAACTTGCATTCTAACGACGCGTTGCAAAATTCAATGGTAAAGGTTTCAGTTCATAACCCAGGAGTATCGTTACATTAACTTGTTACACTGCTCGCTATTACAAGTTGTACTGAACTACTGTCTTTGTTTGTTTTTTTAATTCTTTACTTAAAAACGATTGGATTTTTATTTTTATTTCACAGGGTATCTTATTCTTTCTAAAATAATGTACCATACAAAATTGTTTTTTTTTTATATTTTCTCTATTAATGGTGAGCTAACATTTAATCTGAAATGCCCCTTATCAATTTGAGTTTTACGTCAATTACCAAACTTTTAATTTACACCCTATCAGAAAAGTTTTAAGTTTATAGAAATCATAGCAAAGTTTTATACAAGAATGAAATACCTCTTTAATTTGTTTTAATTGATTTAGCAAAACTAGCTTTTTATTTGATGTTTCTAAATTTTTCACTCACTTATTTTTTTTTAATATTGGTCAAATGAAACAGGAGCACTTGGTTCTTGACGTTCAGAATATACATATTGTTTTCAGTTTTATAAGGCCTTTCAAAGGACACGACAATGGTAGAATTTTGATCACTGCAACCATATTCTTACAAGTTAAAAACTGCGAGAACATAAAAAATACATCAACAAACATATAAAAGCGTGACCGTTAAAAATAGTAAGTAATTAAATTCACAATGATATGCCTTTTTCGCTGACCTAGTTCCGTATCAATTCGTATTAGTTTCTGATTCCAAAGTCAACACAAATCTAGCAAATGCAAATGCCCGAACATTCCAAATCTAGTTTCCAAATACCATTCAAAAGTGAACCGCAATTCAGCTTTCTTTAATTTCCCTTTCAAACATCACTCATGCTGTCTGTCTTTTGGCGTGACCTCTCTCGCGGTGAAATCACTTCTAACCTATGAACTTTATTAATTGTGTTTTTCAAAACTTCGGTGTTACTCCAATTTTAGAATTTAGGAAAACATGTTATATTATGCAAAAGCCTTAAATGCACAGTATGTCATGAATGATCATTTAGGTCAATTAAGGTTAATAACAAATATAGCCTGATTTATAACACAATAAAATTTTATAACAGATACATAAAATTAAGTCAATCATTGTCCACTGTATGTTCAGGTTCTATATGTTGATTACTATTTTACTATACAGAATTATTCAAATAAAGAATCGGACAAAACATCAGTTATAAAAGGTCTCGAACGATTTATTTATTTAAATCGATTTCAAGCTTCCGAATCACTTTCTTAATACTTCGTTTAAACCTGTGTTTGCATACGTACATTTTATACATATAAATTTGATCCTGGCAATGATCCTAATACAATCTCCAACAGTTGTGTTAAGATAGTGATTAAATGAAACTCACCTCTGTGCCCTGAACCTTGAGCTTCATATGATCTTCTCGGGTGGTCTTCCCATCCTTCCTCTTTTTCCAACAATAGCCGTCGCGCCGGTAGCGGACCTTCTTGCGACTGTATAGCAGCATTGAGCCGCTTTTTGGCCTGTTGACAAAAAAAAAAGATTTTTATTTTATTTAGACAACATTATCATACTTTTTTTAATGATAGATAGTAATGTGCGTAATTTTTCAGTAGTCGGGTTTTTTTTATGAAATACTCTTATTTGTATCGAGTTGAATAAGTGGTACGTGAATGATGATTGAAGTCGGATCGTGGCGGAAGTACTTGATGCTTCGGCGACTTTAATGGTTCTCATAACCTTGTCACTGACTAATTCTGGACACGGGACAAGATACGTAAACTAAATTCTGGGACATTCCCAGATTTTCCAAGTATCCGGCAACCATAAATGAACTTGATGGGGTTCGACCCCGTAAAACATGATTGATAGAACAACGTCTTAAATCATTACGTTACCGTCAAGATTTGACTGAAAAGTCAAGTATCATTTCAACAGACAAAATTGTATTAAGACAAACCTTTAACACCTAATGTCGGTGACAGATAATCTTAAACGTATCATTCCCAACTATCCAACTGCTTAAATTGTCTAGTAATGGTAGGGAATTCTCACAATTAATCAAATCCAGTAATTATTGCGTTGCTCTTCTAGACACGGAGTAATTAGCAAGATTTCATGAAAGCTTTCCGAAGCTACAGGACTAACAATGTTGTTATGATACACAACATAATAATAATTTGCTTCATATTCGAAAAAGAAAGAAAATGATTTTATTCGATAAAATCACAGCAGACAACCAAAAACATGTGAATTGAAGAATCCTCATTTTATGAAGTAGGGACACAAAATAAAATAGAAATTTATAACAAACTTCTGCTCCTTGAGGATATTGAAGGCTTTTGCTCTGTGTTTGAGACGGTCCAGAAATACATACAAGAGTACAATCTCATGTATTTAATTATTACAAGGGTAACGTACAAGCAAATATGTACAAAGTCCTTAACATTTTACAACTTCGGGCCTCCAGTACTAAAATATTACAGAGTATATAAAAATGTATTAGAAAGCTGACTCGTGCGGATGATACAAATTACCCTCAGCTGCGACCTACTTAAGTAGGTAGTAATTTTTACACAAGATCTCTGAATAATATTTCCAGTAAAATAAGAAACCTATTAAACCCGACTTGGAAAATATGAAGATGTTTATGCATACAATGATTTCTGCTTACAACATTAGTTTGTATTTGTAACATAACAAATGCAGGCTACCTTATAATGAGAATTCCTAAGTTATACTGTACTTGTAAGTATTGCAAGTATCTGAAGAGGATCTTCGTATCCAAAATTTATATAATAGAATAAGAAAGAAAGAAAGAAAGGTGAAACACACGTACACACATTTACATACACTCACTACTATATGTTTTTTTATTGTATAGGGGCAAACGAGCAGACGGGTCATCTGATGGTAAATGACTACCACCGCCTATGGGCACCTGCAACTTAAGAGTCGCAAGTCCGTTGCCACCCTTTAAGGTGGGAGTAGGAGAAGAGGGGGGAGAGAGGGGAAGGGTGAGAATAAGGGACAGGGGGGAGAGGGAAGGGTTAGGGCCTCTGGTAACCTCACTCACGCGGCGAAAAGCAATGCAAGCATTGCTTCACTGCCGGTTCTCTTTGAGGCCGTGGTATTACTTCGGTCAAGCCGGCCCATACGTGCCGAAGCATGGCTCTCCCATGAACATATCCCCGAAGAGGTAGGCAGAGGTGAATTAAACACCCATATTTTGCCAACTTTAATTTTGGTCCCACTCACTTAATAGAGGGACTTAAAGCTGGGAAAATTTCGGGTAATTGAAAGGGAAAGATAGGTAAAAAGGAAAGGCAATAATGGAAGGAAAGGGAATTAATGGAATTTGGAGTAACTCTAACCGCAAAGGCGACAATATACGTTAATATTCTTAAGGCAAAATATCTAGCGCCATGTAACAAAGATAAACTGCAACACTTTGAAATTACTAATTCTGCATCACTCAATTAAATATTTCATGCTTATTAGTATAAATAAAACATTCCAACTATAATCGTTGGTTGCAGCCTGCGGGCTGTCACGTAACGTCATGTCACGATCTCGATTCGATCTTGAGTTTGACAAGTGGGTCTTCTTCACAAACTCTGTTAAAGCATACACTTGTGCAAGTAGAATCGTCGGATGATATTCCGAAATACGACCATAAATTGATTATAAGCCTTTCCTATTGAGTTTCACAATAAGACCATTAGTAATTTTGTGTCCATTAAAGTCAAAAATCCCACTAATATTATAAATGTGAAAGTATAGATGGATGGATGCATGAATGGATGGATGGATGGATGTTTGTTACTCTTTCACGCAAAAACTACCGCACCGATTGCGATGAAACTTGGTATGTAGGTAGCTGGAGACCTGGATTAGCGCGTAGGCAACTTTTTATCCCGATATTCCCACGGGATTGGAACTTACGCGGGTGAAACCGCGCGGCGCTGCTAGTAAGTCATATAAATTTATTAAGGCAATATTTAAGCTACATTTTTTTAAATTGCCAGAACTGTCCATCGTAAGGATCGCATGACGCGATATCCTCTAGCTTTTTTTTACAGTATTGTCCTACTTATTGTAAATTAGTTCTTCGTGATTCTCTTGTTTGATGATGAAGATGAATTTATTTATACTTAAATCAAACTGTTTTTATGTAACACCACACAAAAACCGACTCTTTTAGCAATTACTTTGGTTTTGCTAGGGTGTAAAGATATTATGTGGAAAAATTCAATTTGTGAAAGAATGCTGATGATTCTCGCTCCTCCGATCATGGGCAAGGAGTCGAACACCGGGGTGGTTTTTACCGTCAGGTAGATCTTGTGCCTTGCTTAGCAGATTAAAAGAAAATTGTGTACTTATTAGTTATTGCTAGAACTTAACACTTATGAGATTGTTAGACTCCTTTCTAATTACATGCTTCAGTAATTGCCCTACCTTCACTTCTAAAAGTACCTTTACGATGTTTATTAATTGGGGCACATTTACCGACAGTGCAATGCCTTTTCACGAAAAATAACAAAAGCCAATCTCCATCCATAACATGGCAAGCGATTTCATTGATGCAATTTTATTTATTTTAAGCAATAAAATGGCGACGGTGGAGCGTGCCCATATTTTGCGTGTGACGTCACTGCCATGCGTTTATATCGAGACAAAAACAAGGTTCGCGTCAAATTCATGAGTGCGCTGACTAATAAATCGTTATAGGACGCATAAATCTGCACGATCTATGTTAGTTGCGATTTTGCAATTTTTTTGTAGCCCGGTTATCCGTCAATAAGGCTAACGATCGTATAGGAATGTTAACGTTTAGATTGTAGATCGCGTTTTGTATAAATTTCTCGTTTTTTATTATTATCTGATGGGGTTAGGTTGCTTATTTATGGTTGGGTTTCATTGTTACTGATTTGATACAGAATTAATTTTCGTTTTTACATTTTATCCCTTAGAATAAAACCGACCATTACTTTTTTATGGTTTAATCCCAGTTCATTCCCGCTACTGTAAGTCTTGTATCAACTGGTCAACAAAGTGACCTGCGAAGACACCAAGCATGACAATTAGCGAATCTGTATGTGTTTGTATCTCTTCTCCTAATATGCTTGACCATTTTTTTTTACTGATTGAGTCACTAACAAAGCTAGAAATGGAACCGGTCGGTGGCTCGTTAGTCGAGATCCATCCTGTATATTTCGAAAAATAGTGTATAAACTTATCTACATTACTGTTGTAAAGCTAAAAATTCGTCTTAGTATTTTTCTTGTTTATTTTGAACTTAACTTTTCACTTTTTTCTTTATTTTAGAATTGAAAACTCAGGAAGTTTTCGACAATAGCATGGCTGTCTGGCGAAATTAGATAGGTTACAAAATATATCAAGTGGGTGAAGTTGACATGTTATCTTACATCCCTATCTGTAAATGCCTATCTAATACCTGACCAAGAAAACGTTGCTGAACTTCTTCAGAACTATTTCTTAATTCTTTTTACTCGTGAAGTAAATATTTATAAATTTTATTGCAATAATATCTTGTTAGCTACTAAAAATACAAACCGCTTATTGCATTTACGTGCATTTTTAAACAGACATTTTAGTATTTCCCAAAAAAAAGTACTGACAAATATAAGCCCGTAGCGTAATTCCGACAGAAAAATATTCACAGTAAACAGTGGTTTACGATGGACACTGCTAATTAATCGAGGATAAGACACTGAAATTTATTTGTATACGTACTGGGGAGCGGACCACTGTGGGTATTACGAGCGACGGTTTTTAACCAACGTAAACCAGACAAATAGGCGGCTCTAAGAGGAATTTAGGGTTGGCACAAAAACTTTTTAACAGGTAAAAATTACGTATTTAATCTCCTTCCTTCAGAATAACGCGTAATGATTACACTGTAGTAGAAATTGAGAAAGTCATCTTTTTTTCTACCGCTACCTATGAATTGTTCCCTTTCATACTTTTTAAAATTTATTTATACAACTTTGCAAAGGAACCGACGGCCCACCCGTAGATTAGCAGTTCCTTCGTCCATAAATACTTACTACACTATTGGTGTCACATGACTGTGGTCAACTCTATCCCTCTTTTTCTTATGTAAGTCTGGTAAAACTATTCACAAATAAGAAAAAAGTAACACATTAAGATGCTAATAATAAATTGCAAATTAGCTCGAAAAAATAAAATAACTATTCGATATTCAAAAGAGTTTTTCTGTCGTTAGTTCACGTAAGCTGTCATGATGATAGCTTACGTGAACTACACGAAAATTGAAATCGAAAAATAATCGAATCGAAATTCTACATGTGAGAATTTTTATTGTCTTAAGATTGCAGATAAATGTTGATGTAATTGTAATAACTAGCGATCGGTGGTCGATTTACGACCATAATTAATTTTTGGATTATTTCATCGACCCGTATAACTTGAATTGTCATTTTATAGACTTTCGTACAATGACAGGTCAACAACATACACAGTCTCTCACTGCATGCCTCTAGTTTTTGGTAGCCGCTTTCGCATAATTTTTAAAGGAATAGCACACATTGATAACAAATGTAGCTTTCTTTATTTCTTTCTTTCTATATAAATTTTAAGTATTCCAAAATTTAAGATCCTCCGTTTTCGAAATATGTTTAAAATGGGGTGCAAATAATTCTCTTCACGTAGTAATATATAGATAATAAACTCGTGTGCGTTACATTGTACTAATTCGAAACATCTCAGACGTCTTGCACCGCATTCGGCACTGATCCCCTCCCGTATTTGACAGTACTCTATGCATTTCACAACAACATAGAGATATTCATATAAATCTCAGAGTTTTATATTTCAAAATACAAATTCCAACTGCACAAGTTAAAAAAAAAGATGTCCAGAGGCGTCCCTGTTACGACCGCAAGTGATTTGTTAAGAGCACGATCGCCCGTGAACCGTGATTTTCCAAATAATTTTTCACTAACCCTTCGCAAGCTTTTAAATTCTTTCACTGCCTCTAAATGCTTGGAATTGGAATCGAGTTCTGTTCCTTTTCTCTTTTATAAAAAAAAATGAAATAGAAACGAGAAGAATCTTCTTGACCATTTTATGGTAAGAGATTTTTTTAAGCCTCCTACATCTTTGTCATTGACTCAAACATGACTCACTGTTGAGTATCATCGCCAAAAATCTCAAAATGATTGATCATGTTCCGCCTTCTTTCAAGGGCTCTCTACCATGTTGGAGTTTTCGTCGTCCGCACTGTTCCAATAGGTATATAGTTGCCATGTATGACATGGCTTTTTGACATGCTATTACTGAAAGAAAGTTATAGAGCAGAAATCTATCTTAAATAAAACCCCTTTAGTTTGTCGACCACTTTCCCCAACAGTTGTAGATTTACCCACATTTCAGAGCAAATAACGCATCGAACTAAATTGTTTCTGAATCAACTAATATGTAATCAGGACGGCTCACCAATGAGGTAATAACAATTCAAGAAAAAAATCAAGCAACTATAATGCAATGTCGATTTGCATTCCAACATGCTATGACGCTGCCGAATAAGCCAATAAATTACCCTTTAGGAATAATTTCCGGTCGTTTTTGGGCGATAATTTAAAAACGTTGGAAATTACCGCCAGTTACTAACGATAAATTGTTCGCAAGTTGTAAAATAGCAAATAAATAACTCAATCGAATAGCAATAAGTTATGCCGCTGATACACGAACTTTGCGGTAAACAGTCTGTATTATGCTTGCCTCAATATTTATAGAATAATAGCAGAACCCGGCAGACGTTGAGACGTTGTTTAGAGACTATAAAATGTTCAACCATGACTTAAATGTTTTTTTTTGCAAGTTACATAATAATATAAACTAGAGATCGCGTGGTGGTCGAATTTCGGCCATTGTTTATTTCATTGGCCAATATTACTTGACCTGTCATTGTATAGACTTTTGTACCATGACAGGTCAAAATATATACTGGACACTAATAGCTGTATGTACCCGTTTTTACATTTTTTTTTAACTTTGTAGCAAATATTGTTGAAAAATTTTAGAATTCGTCACTTCTACTCTGTATAAACTATAAGTGTGCGAAATTTCATACTCCTCCGTCCGCCCAATTTTCGTAAAAAGGGATCCAAAGTTTTCGCTTCACGTATTAATATATAGATGATGTGTAAAGTTCAAATAATAAGAAAGGAAGAATAATCTTGGCTAAGTTTTAAGCGAGTAGGTTAGCACAATACAAGGTAAAATAATACTAGCCAGGTCAGCCTTAGAATGGGTGACCATTCTTAACACATTGAGGCCCCTCCGTGCCTCGCAGAGCACGTTAAGCCATCGGTACTGTTTGCCATACGAACATCTGTGGCACTCGTTACAGTCCGACAACGTGGTCTAAATACAGAACTTCGATATCGCCTAGTACTAAGGTCGTGGAAGCCGCCCCTAACTTATTTGGGAAAAAGGCTCGGAAGAAAAAAAATGTGTAAAGTAGTAGTATAAACGTGATAGTTACAACAACAATTAGATGCTAACGAAGAAAATATAGCCCAGGTTCATGGTAATTAACCAGAATGGAACCTTTAACACCGATAACATATGGCTTAGAACAGATACACAAAGAGGATTATGACTGGCCTGTTGGTCTAGTGGTTAGTGACCCTGACTGCTAAGCCAGAGGTCGTGGGTTCGATTCCCACCCAGGACAAATAATTGTGTGATGAGCACGATAATTTGTTCTGTGTCTGGGTGTAATTTATCTATAGTATGTATATATTTAGAAATATATAAGTATGTTTATCAGCAGTCTGGTTACCATAGTACAGGCTCTGCCTAGTTTGGGATCAGACGGCCGTGTGTGAGATGTGTGGAGTTATTACTATTACTATTACTATATTATTATATATTATATTATTATGTACAAAAAAGCCGCCCTTAATCGCTTAAAGCGATTTCTTCCAATCAACTTCCCTGATCTACACTTAACTAATTCATGCATCATTTAAAAACCAGAGATCGCTTTGTGGTCGATTTTTAACCAAAACTTATTAACTTTAAATGTTTTGTTTTAAATCGATGGCCAGCATAACTTCTACTGTCGTTGTAAAAACTTTTCGTACCATGATAAGTCAACATTACTGGACTTGTAACTTCTTGTAGCCGTATTCTCATAACTTATTATTAATCGTGGGAGAGCCATACTTCGGCACCATGGGCCTGCTCGACCGGAGTGATACCACGGCCTCACAGGAAACCGGCAGCGAAGCAATGCTTACGTAACCTCACTCGCTCGGCGAAACATAATATTTCGCCAAGCGACTGTGACTCTCGAGTTGGCCATGGGCGGCGGTAGTCACTAACCGTGTGACCCGTCTGCTCGTTTGCCCCCTATACCATACAAAGAAAACTTTAAAATTCATAACACATTCTTTAAAACATTTTAGCTTTCTGTGCTCCTTCTTCATATTAAACTCGAGTATTCCAAATTACACATTCGTCCTTTCACGAATAATTTTCTTCACTTATTAATGTACTAGCTGCGCCCCACGGTTTCACCCGCGTAAGTCCCGATCTCGTGGGAATATCGGGATAAAAAGTACCCTAAGTGTTAATCCAGATCTCCAGCTATCTACATACCAAGTTTCATCGCAATCGGTTCTGTAGTTTTCGCGTGAAAGAGTAACAAACATCCATCCATCCATACTCACAAACTTTCACATTTATAATATTAGTAAGATAGATCTATATACGTCACATACAAAAGAATGTTTACATCTACAAGCTTACATCACCTAAAAAAGAAGCAATTAGCACGAACTGAAATCGGCGCTCGCCTGACACCACGAATTCAACACAGTTATTGGAACATTAATTGCATACTAACAACATGCAATGTGCCCACATATTAGCAAATATTTCCCCAGATGACAAAATATGATAACTGTTGGCAATAAAGCAATTCTATTTGCAAAATTAGAGTATTTTGTTTTTATACTACCACACAGATTAGCTCGTAATAATCGGGAGTCAATGTCTACAAAAATTTACAACTACAGCTGTTAATCGTATGTCGAACACTTAATATGAATAACACTCACGAAACGTCTTATTTTACGAAGGGATCTTTGAAGATTCAACCCCGAAAGGGGTAAAAAGACGTTAAGTTTTATAAGATCAAGAACTGAATTAAGTCACTTAAAGTTTTTTTTTTTTAAATATAAATCATTACATAAATAACACATGGAGTAAGTATTTATCACCTGGGATCTCAGGCTAACAATCTCGTTTACATGAGTATGTAAAAAGCGATATAAGCGATCAGCCTGTTGGTCTGGTGGTTAGTGACCCTGACTGCTGAAGCCAGAGGTCATGGGTTCGATTCTCACCCAGAACAAACAATGGTAGGTTGAGCATGATGATTTGTTCTGTGTCTGGGTGTAATTTATTTATAATATATATGTATTTAGTAATATATAAGTATGTTTATCAGCAGTCTTGTTACCATAGTACAGGCTCTGCTTGATTTAGGATCAGACGGCCGTGTGGAAGATGTGTCAAGTTATTTTTATAATTCTGAGATGAAAGAAGAAATATGTTCAAACGGAAATATAAAAATATACCAAAAGTGAAATTAGCTCGGCATCAATCACGAAAACGCTATATACGGGTTTGCATATATCCAAAGCAGACAAGAAAATAATTTCTGTCACTTTTAATATTAACAAGTGCAAATAAAGTGCACCAATTTCGATTTAAAAAAACGGCGCATCCACGCTATAATCTGTGGAACCATAACTGACATAAAACAAAAAGGAAAATCCGCCTGTACTTGGCAAAAAAATCTTAACGGAAGTTGATTTGAAAAGTTCATTAGAATTTTTTTTCAAATAGACTTTTTTCACTCGTTCTACAATTATGAAACTCAGTGAGCAAGTCGAGGCACAATTTTCTTGTTGAAGCCTTCCTATTGTTTCTTTTCCGGTTTGGAAAACATTGGATTTATTTGATGAAGTTATTTTGTTATATTTTGCAAAGGGCTTTGAAGGACACGCACAAGCACACCAAGATTTTCTTGTGCTTGCTTGCAATTTATTTTTACACCATTGTTACTATTGAAGTAGTACACAGGTATGTTACGAACAGATTTTGCCGGTGCAACGACCATTATATCTTCAATATATATTGTTGAGGCATTTTAAGTGATTTTTTTTTCTTTCAGCCATCTCTTCAAACTCGGCCCGAGAGCTTCCTGACATTCCGTTTCTAATCAGGGTTACAAATTCTCGTGTTCATGATTCCGAATACAGTAGGCTAGCCGGCATAAAATTATTAAAACTGATTGATTAAATTGATTTAAAATTTTTAAATGAATAAAATTAAAAAAAAAAGTGTATGTGTTCAATTCACACACGGTAGAAGTGAAATTTCATAAAAACAGATCAAGATATACAAAGAAAGGCCTTAATAATAAACAGTAAGCAAACCTGAAGTCTAGTTACAACTGTACACAACTTTCAAAACAAAAGTGAAATATGGAGAAAAAAAATGCACAAAAATTACACCCCGTTGGCATTGACATATAGTACACAGGCGCAAAGACAAAGATTATAGGAACTTTATCGTAGGAACTATATCGTAATGCTTCCGTTTCATCGAATTTTAAATCACAACGATTCTAAAGAAGTTTCACTTAAAAAATTGTGCCTATAACACAATGTTTCCCGCTCCGCAGCACCAAATGCCAAGGACATATTCAATCACTCTGCAACAATCACAGCGACAACTGCAACCTCATAACTCACTCATAATTAGTAACTTTACCATATACTTCCCTCGAATCATTGCTCATTGCTCATAATTTTGCATGGCTCAACGCTCAGAATTCATAATTGAGCGAACAATTACTCAACTATAAAACCTTGTCGGATCGTTACAGTTTTGCTACTATATAATTACATTAGACGTACGGAGGGTTGGGTTGGGCTCATATGGCATGATTTAGTTTGGCCTGGGATGATAAGATAAGGTAAAAATGGACTACAATAACTTTATACAGTAAATGAAATTTAAGCTGAAGCTCGGTATCTGAACAAAAATATTCAGGATTATAATTAAATATTCAAATAAATTTGGATCATTTTGGGCACTGAGGTACGATGGACATTTATTATACGGTGATACTTTTGTACCGATATTCGTTTGGAAACAGTTCACGCAGTGATCTTTATATATTGTTTATTTATTTATTTCATATACCACATACAGCAATCGTTAAAGGTAAAACTAATGTATAATTAGTAGTGTATTATAATTTACTTAATATAGATGCTTATACACTATTTGAACACAAAGAACGTGGCCTTTTGAACTCCCACTGAACACGCAAATATGTCAACTGTGTCAGAAACCGCGCTGAGTACACGGAGCGCACTTATCAGCGGCGCGAATTTAAGTAGATTAGTGAGCACGCGCGGCACCTCCAGCTGTGGCGGTCGCCGACGGTGACGTCGTCCTGTGTAGTTGTTCAGGATGCCCAGCCGTACCGGTTGCGAGACAGCAAGGTTATGTATCGTCCCCCGCAGGACTTTTAACGTGTATGTGGCCAATGCCTTCCCTTCTCACCTCAAGCCTACTTACTTTTGTACATGAATATTAAATAGAATTCAGTTTTGAAGTGAAAACTTCTTTAGCGGCGTTGTAGAATTTTTATGTATGGGTAAAAAATGTTAAACTCGCGTTAGGACACGTTACCCTGATCGTTAATTCGTAAGACGGAGCCGAGTTTCTTATATTTAAAAAAATATAACATTCGAAATTCAAACATTTATGAGCGGCCATGAGCGCAGAACTTCCAGTGTACCCTATGTATACATTTAGATATGTTATTACCTACTTTTTATTTTTAACCTAATTATTTATATACAGATGTGTGTGTGTGTGTGTGTGTGTGTGTGTCTGTGTATGTATATGCAAATACATTGTGAAGTTATGTTTTCACTTCTGACGTGGAGTCCTACGACTGACTGTTTTTTTTAGTTTTACACGAGCCATTACACACGCTTTTTCTGAAATCTGACTGACACTCTTCAATTTCATTATGAGTATACGTTTCTTTTGAACTGTAAATTAATATTAAAGGCACTAGGAACCCGCCCGGCTTCGCACGGGTAGCAAAGCATAAATATATATTAATTTCATCTTCCACAATCATCTTCATATTTCAGCCATTTTACACAAACCCTAATGAATTCTTCCTCCGTCTATTGGTGAAAACCGTATCAAAATCCTTTCGGAAGTTATTGAGTTTATGGTGAACAAACAGAAAGACGGTGTGGGACTTTGTTTTATAATATGTATTGATTTTACAACATACTTCAGCCGTTCAAATTTGTTATTGTGTAATTCTTTTAAAAGTTAATTAATGTTCAAACAACATTGTAAACCCTTTGCCCGGTGCGATTTGCTAAATAAACAAATTAATAATAAAAGGGATGACCTCTATTAAAAGGGAAACCTTAATTCTAAATATATTTGCCTTAATCACCGTTTACTGTCATTTAGTAAGAGAAGTTAGGCAAAGGTTCAAAACTTCAAAGCTTAAGTTCTAAGTAAAACATTTTAATCAACGACGGCGTAAATATGAAGTACTTTTATTGAAAACGCACACCACTGTCTTGGGTGACGTAGTGACACTTTTAATAATAATATCTTGGGATATATTTCACAGCGCCATCTAGATCCTAGAACTAAGCACAGCTTGAAGTATAATATAGGTATTCGAACACGGATAAACATACTTAGATACATTTTTTTTTTGCAAATACTTACATATCACACCTACAAATATTTGCACTGAGCGGGAATTGAACCCACGACCCTCGACGTGGCATTCGAATGCACTACCGCCAAGCCACGCAAGGCTTCTATGTCTACATCATACAGAAGATTTGTGCTCGATCAGAGTGATACCACGGCCTCACAGAAAACCGACAGTGAAGCAATGGTATATGGGCAAACGAGCCGACGGGTCACCTGATGATGAATGACTACCGCCGCCCATGGGCACCTGCAGCTCAAGAGTCACAAGTGCGCTGCCGGCTTGTAATGTGGGAGAAGGGCAAAGGTGGTAGAGGGGGAGATGGGGGAGGAGAGCCAATGCTTGCAGTGAAGCAATCTTCACTGCCGGTTTTTTGTGAGGCCGTGGTATCACTCCGGTCGAGCTAGCCCATACGTGCCAAGCATGGCTCTCCCACGGCTAGTAATAAATGACACTAGCTTTTTTCCGCAGCCTTGTCATCTTTACGCTCTCTATGTTCTTTAAATAGCATTAACCTTCCACAATAGTTGAGCTATCATTTGAAATCCCAATTCCTGAATCTTAGCCTTATTATATTGATATAGATTTCCGGACAAATGTTCCATCAAAATCTTTTAAAATGAAAAGCTATATTTCGTTTATACTATTATTCTGAATTATGAAATCGTTAAATTATCAAGTTTTTGTAGTAATAAGAGGTTATGTATTAAAGATCACAAGTTTTCCACAAAAAATAAACCTTTTTTTAAAAACTTGTATATGTTTAAAATCAGTGAACTAATTTAACTAAGAACAATAATCCATTGAATTTGTAATCTGAATCTCATTTCGAAGCAAAATCACACTGACGAAATTATTTGAAACTAAAACAATATTATGTCTGCCATTTTTTTCTCATTAGCATAACGATCGGCCAGGCCTCAAAAGCTAAACTTAACTTTCCAATTTGTACCTGTATAAAGTAGTACGACCATTAGTCAAAGAAGGCCCATTAGTTGGGCCAGTCACTTTTTCCATTCAACGTATAATTATTCAACTTTTCACTTCCGATTCTGATTTAATTATGAAAAATGTATTTCTAGCTTTTGTTCTAGCTTTTTGTGATCGCGATACAAAATGTGAATTTGATTGTTGAAGAACTGCTAAATTTAAAATTCTAAAGTCTAATTATAGTTTCTGACTTTCAACTTTTGAAGTGATATTTAAATTATGTATATTATATTTAAAGTACGAGTTGTACTCGCGTTGTTAAGGTTTTCTTACAGAGTTAATTAATGGATAGTTGATAGTTCATAAATCCCGGGTAACGTGAAACTAATTAACTCTCCAAAATTCATAAATTAAAGGTAACTAAATTTAGCACGAAAGAAAATTAACTAATTTGTATACTAGTTTTTACCAGTGTATAAGATATTTTTCTATCCCTTTTTATCCAGTTTTTTTCTTAATGAAAGGCCCGGTTCCTATAATCAAGAAACGATTCGTTTTGCTTACAGACGGTAATTTTTTTTTGAAAATTCAACGAAATTTTACCGTCCGTAAACAAAACGAATCGTTTCTTGATTATAGGAACCGGGCATAAATATTTTTCTGTACCCCTAACAACATGTATACAACATTGTATAATAACCGGTTAAACTGTTAAGGCAATCCGCATTTATAATCATAGGAGGGAATCACAGGTTTATTAGTTCAGATTTTTTCTTATTTGAGTTTTCAAACCTCATATTTTGCTAAATTTTACTGTTCAAGATCATCTATTTAAATCTTCTACCAAATGAGGCCAAACCTGAATCTCCTCAATAACCTTAAGAGTATAACCTCCACACTTTATGAGAGGGGTTAGACTACAAGGTGTCTTAGTAGGCAGGATTCTTCACGATGTTTTCGTTCACAAAACTTTGAATTTCAAAAATGCGCACCCGAGGATCGAATACGAATCACTGGCGTCAAGAGCACAATACATGTTTAGATCTCTTACTCGGTTTCTATATAATAAGAATAAATAAAAAAGCATCCAACCCTAGTTATGGAACAAACACTTTAGCATAAAACAAAGTTGTTAAAAGGCTCCTGTACAAAAGTAATTGCCCTTTACAACTGACCAACAGCCATAAAAATCTTAACGACAAGAACAACAGCCCTTTTAATCTTTTTGGAGTAATACCTAATAGACCCTTGCAAAATGAAGTTTATAACATCCAGAAAGATTTTTATGTAATTCTCTAAACCCACCAAATTAATTTTTACGTTCCTATTTAAGGAGGGATACTTCCTAACAGCTACAGCTTTGATATTTGGTAAGGTTTTCAATCAGATAATCTCTTTGTAGACAGTGGAAGTGGCAACATCTCTCTTATTTCCCTTTTGAGAGAGGCTTTTTATTGTGTGGAAACCTTCATGGGTCAGTACCTCATCACCAGCGATAATGGTAAATTAGTATGTCAGAATCGAACCAACTAAAACCACACAGTTTTACTATTGGGTCTATCACTCTCTTAATTTGGGTACAACATAAGAGGGAAGTCCCCGGAAAAGTTGTTTAATTATTATATGCTTCTTATTTAAAAATAGATCGATAAATAAAATAGATTGAATCGACTTTAAAAATTAAATCTGAATAAAATATTACAATGTTTCTTTCAGTGATATGGTATTTTGAATAAGGCTTTCTAAGGCACAAAAATCCCATGCCACATCGTACTTATGTTTCTATTATTACCAGTACACACTCGGAAAAACCTTACATGAGATTGTACGCTACTCAGCGTCCTAAAGCCTAAAAACCTCCTACTACTTGGCATCCGTAGCGACGATATCAATTAGTGAGCTCAGAGCCGCCTCTCTCGTGAAATGCATACTGATTACGTCATCGATCTCCAGCGCATCGCTAAATGCCAACCGAACATTGTACCAGTAACGATAATAAATTACATAAATTGCTTCATTTGAAATGTAAATCAATTGGACGTGTACATTTTTTAGATAATTTAGATAAAATTGTAAATTGCTGATACAAGGAAATGTTTATGAACATTTTGAGGGAATTTTTAACAATTACGTTATTTATTAGATGACTCGGGGCAGTTCACCCGTGACCACGATTGGTGCAATACAATAGATCGAAACGTCGGATAACCAAAAAAAGGTATTATATCTTATAAACATTATCGCGGTTAAGTCCACAGTTGTACAGTGAAATACTTGTTACACACCTATTAACTCAGCTATATTATTTTTTTTTTTTTTAAAAGACATCTCCCGCATTAGGAATTACTCCTGTGTCGCGGGGGACTTTACAAACATAGAAACAACGGACACAAAGAACACCCAGACTAAGGTGGGAATCGAACCCACGACCTATAAGCATAGCGATCAGGGTCACTAACCACTAGACCAACAGGCCACTCATATAAATCCATTGCATCTATCCATCTAAAGGTTGTCTGTAAGAAATCGCAACTAGCGATAAGACCGCCGTTTGTACCATTATATTTTTTTGTCTTTGTAAATGTTTTAAACTGTTCCTCATGGTGTACAATTAAGAGTATTGTATTGTGAAATATTGCAAAAACCACTCACATAAAAAGGAATAGGAAACGACGATTAACTTCCATCAATAAGTATCAGTTATTCCCTCACTCAGTTTTAGTGTCAGAAACAGACAAACATAAAGGTTTAAGTAACATTTGAAACGTTATAGACGAGGCGATAACAGTTTTTAATACAACAATGTTGGCAAGGTTAAAATTTATCGGTGAAAAAATTTAATTGTATAATTCAATTGGAGCGCTATTTATGTCAGTTATAAATACATATACATAGAATTATGTAATATTAGATTTTATTTACATATCGTTGCTTAAGCTCTAATACTGGGGATATCAAAATCGGTAACTTTTTAGAAGAGCAAAAAAAAACTATCTTGTTACAGAACCAGACAGTTTTTTAACACGTCCAGGGGAAAGTCATACTTCGGCACGGCACGGCACGGCACTGATACCACGGTCTCACAGAAAACCGACAGTGAAGCAATGCTTTCATTGCTTTTGCTGAGTGAGTGAGGTTACCGGAGGCCCTAACCCTTCGGTATCGCCCCTTCATGTCCCCTATTGCCCCCTTCTACTCCCACCTTAAAGGCCGGCAACGCACTTGTGACTCTCGAGTTGCAGGTACTCATGGGCGAAGGTAGTCATTTACCATCAGGTGACCCGTCTGCTCGTTTGCCCCCTATACCATAAAAAAACCCTTTTTTTTAGCTGAAATTGTAACTTACTATCTATGTAAACAATTATTGTAAGGTTGGTTCGAGGTAATCTATAAAGTATTGTTGTTTAGCTGTACGTGTATTTAATAATATTTTATCAGTCAACTAACTTAAGACAAATATCAGAGAATATAGTTTTATGAATCATTAAATGATTTTTATTAATGCTGATACATCTTACTGGTACTTTATGGTCTTGTCTTTATTGTGACAGAAATATTCATAACTGGATTTATATAGAACATACGTTCGTACGTATATACATAGAAAGTTACAGAAAGGTGAAGTTAAATTTTTGAGAGTTAGGTGTATCCGACAAAATACATGATTAAGCTTGACCGCAGACATAAGTATTTGGTATTAATTTCAACTTGATGCGTCCATGGCTTCCTCAGAACAAGGATTTTGACAGACAGACAGATGAACAACAAAGTGATCCTATAAGTATTTGATGTTCATTTCAACTTGATGCCTCTACAGGTTCCCGAGGAAAACAGTCTTGACAGACACACATACATACAGACAGATATAACAACAAATTAACAACTTTCCTATTATTTCCTTTACTTGTGTTGTGAGAACTTGCTTCCTACCAAATTTCAAGATTCTAGGTCAATAGGAAGTACCGTATAGGTTTGTTTTACCTGCGAAATGTTCAAATTTGGTCCAATCTAAGGTTTGAATGGCCGTATCTTCTGATTGCGTTAATTTAGATGATTAATTCTTTTATAGCTCCAAGGGACGGCAGACATAAGTAGTATTCGTTATTAATTTCAACTTGATGCGTCTGCGGGTTCCTGAGAACAAGGGTCTTGACAGATAGACAGACGGACAACAAAGTGATCCTAAAAGAGTAATTTTTTTTTTCCTTTGAGGAACGAAACCCTAAAAACAGACTGAATCACAGCGAAGCCGGGTTTAACTAGCTATTTATAAATAGGAGTGAGAATTTTAATAATTATAGGCAAGCCAACGTGGAAGCAATCGATTTGGATAATACATTTACTCAACACAAGTACTGAATGCACAAAAATAAAACCAGTGGCCTCTATCTCGAATCAATTAGGAGTAGTGCTGCTTCAGCAGTTTAATTGCCGCCAGGCAAGTGTTCCACGTGTTTGGAATTTTAATGTGGGCACAAGAATTAAATTAATTGCCACTAAAGTTTTGTAATAGCCGGTGGGGGACTTATTAGTGGTAGTTTTAGAGAGAATCAATATTCTACAGAATTTTAATAGACTAAGTAAATTTGTAAAGAAGAAACTTTTGAATGTTTTTATTTCTTTCAGGATATTGTTAGCATAACCTAAAGCCCTAATCAAAAATGACTATGGATCGTTGCAATTTAATTGGCGTTCCACACGTGTACTATTGGTACCACAGTGCTGTGAAAAGGCCCTGTAAAAATCTTTTAATTGCTTCTCTTTTTGGAGTATTTTGGGGAAACTATTTCAGAGAATCAATTCCACTATATGAACATCGCCAAAAAATCTCTTTTGTAATAGAAACATTCTCAAAATCTAAGATCTAAATTAAAATGTTGGAGACTTCCTGTTCATTAATTTTTAGCATCTGAAAAAAAAGTATCGTAAGTTAATATTTTGGTTTCGTTGTAGAAATTGGCGCTTACCAACGCTTTGGTTGGGTTTGATTTCTGGACCGCCCAAATTGTTATTGGGCTTTTGTTAGAAAATTTTCAGTAACAACATAGAATTTGGCAAGGTGCCTGGTAGACTCGCCACTATTACGTGCAACTAAGAAATATGGCTAGCGGAATGTTGGTCTGTAATATACTTATTCTATAAGATTATATATCAATAAATGAAAAATGGTTTTAATACTTAAATACATTATTGGTTTTCAACTTTCAACAAACTTACTTTACTGTGCAAATTTTCAAACGACCTGAAATTGTTTTCAGAAAACTTTTTTTTACATAACCAACATTATCTCACAACCAGGTCCACCACGAGTTTGGTAGCTGACGCTTGTTTCCATTGCTAGCTATCTCTACCTGAAATCACCATCAAAAATGCTACGCTGCCTCCCGGACCAAAACTTTATCTAAGTATTTATTTTATTATTCACATTTGCTTAAAAAAGGGTGCAGAGTAATCTTTTCACACATCAATACTTAAATACTGCTTATGCGACGCGACACAAAATATTTAGTCTTTTAAAGAATGTGAAACCGATTTAAATGCTATAATGAATCTATGCCTTAAATTTACATTTACGGCGGGATTTTTACTATAGAATTGAGGTGCAAAAACGTCGTTCTCTCTTCTTTGAAATCGACTGGACTCGATTGACAAACCCGACAGCCTTGGCTGTCACAAATACCAGTGACAATCGATAAGGGGCTTCAGTACCCTGACATAGATTGTCTTACTTACGAATGGTCTGTTTGTCTGCATGCGGTACTTCAATAGACATCACTGAGATATAGAAAGTTAAGAAATTTCTGCATGGATTTGAGCCCTTTGTCTGGGGTAATACATCCACCCTGAAGTAGACCACGCTTTTAATATCTTCACTTGTAACTATGTAACTAAATCCTGGAACTTAATTTTAACCTACTTCTATATGTAGGTCGGATGATAATACCATAATTTGACATCTTGGAGCTGATCTGCTGATAGAGCAAGTAAAAAGCCAGGATCAAAACAGTAGCTCATAGTATTCGTTTTGGCGAGTCCAATAGATCACACTTGGTAACGATGCTCTGATGACGGAGACAAATGTTTTGGTCCACTATTAAAGCGTGTTTTTAGTTTTTCTAAACTAGAATTTATTTGCAGGTAAAAAGAGTTGTCAGAACTCAATAAAGGTAGAGAGTAAAGAATAGGTAAAGTGCTACTAACGCTGCTGGTGTTGTGTGTGCTCATACGGACAATCATATTATCTGAAAACTTAGCTAGAAAAACAAAAACTAAATTAAAAGCTGACTCCAATTGATATAATCGGGAAGCTAAGACGGCTTAATAAGTCTAGATAAATGAGTTATACGTAATTGATTGGCTAAGTAGAAAGTTATGTTGTTAACACGATTGTGTTTTGCTTTCATTTAAGCGCCACTTTAAAACAATATTAACTATTTAAGAAAACTTACTTACTTTATTTTACAGATATACCATATTATGTTTTAAACAAAGCGAAAGTTTTCAACAATAATATAATTAACTTGAGCGACCTTATTAAAAATTATATTCTTAAAACTGTAGATTTCCTAGGACGTATATATTCGATGTGATTATCTTTTAACAAAATAGTTATATCACTATGGTGGTCCCATATGACTTTAAATTACCAACCATACCTGGTAAGCAAACTCTTTGGTACTGCAGGAGTTGTGTTTGTAACGTCATTTTTTTTTCTTCTAAAAGTGACAACTCCCGCATTAGGAAAAATTCCTGAGTCACGGGGAACTTTAAACATACAAACAACGGACACAAAGAACACTGAGACTCGGGACAACTATTTGTGGATCACACAAATTTTTGTCCTGTGCGGGCATCGAACTCACAAAAATAATAGGTCAAACCTTTAACGGTATCACTGAGTGATATTTTTTGTTTGTACGTTAGCTTTTGGAGCATTTCAATAAAATGAAATTCAGGTGGCAACAGCTTGCATCATGTTTACCTTTTATGTAACACTAATACCATTGTACCTGAAGATCTGACTTTTAAAAAGAGTGGCCATGAGTTTCTTTGCCAGTATTCTTCTCATAAGGCTCTACGCATTTTGGAAACTGGAAGTTATAGATCGACACAAGCAGGCAGTAGATTTTGGTGTTTTCACCTAATTTACCTCGACAATCCAGTACATGCTGTGGAGTCTGTTTGCGTCGATCTATGATTTTTTAACAGTAGCTTCAATTTAACGTTCATAAATGTCACTTAGTGTCTTAATTGAATAAATGATTTTGAATTTGAATTTGAACACTAGGCTTGGCGTAGTGGCGAAGCGACCACGTTAACCATTGCGCCATCCGTGCAGTATTTTTTTGCATTGCTGGGGTTATCACGGAGTAGACGTTTGTCTTCCACCTCACTTAATGAAAAGTGATGATGACGACGAAGATGGTACACGGCTATCCAAGAGAAACTTAAGAACCGACCAACTGTGAGTCGGACTCGCGCATAAAGAGTTCCGCATCATCGTACAAGATTTAATACCATAGGTTAGGTACCGTAGGTTTCTGGTAGGGGAGCCCCCTTTAATTTTTATTTTATTTTTATTATTTGTTGTTATAGCGGCAACAGATACACATATTCTGTGAAAATTTCAACTGTCTACCTATTACGGATCATGAGATACAGCCTGGTGACAGACGGACGGACAGCGGAGTCTTAGTAATAGGGTCCCGTTTTACCCCGTACCCAAAGGGTAAGTAACCTAAAAATGTATAATTGTGAAATAAAAACTATGTAGGTACTTGCTTTTGTATAAATTACAATCCCTACTGCTATTACATATAAAGGACTTGCACGATGAAATTTATTATAGCTTCAAATATCAAGACTATCTTCCTTCATGCATATTGTTTTTATTCTTTAGAGATAGATTTGAAATTTATATTTGTTATTTTGGCCCCAACAGTAAAATACATTAGATGAGTGCCCAAAGAAGCCAGCACCCATTATGTAGCTGTTTGCCAAATTTATGGGCCCCCGACACCGCAATCTGATCGCAATGAATTGTGTCTGAGCGACATGGAAACCTCAGTCCTCCGACAGATATATTCGACCTCTAAGTAGAAACGTGAGTGTCGCCAATTAGAATTTGTCAGGCTATTTGTTGATCAGCTTAGAGCAACTTTCAGCGGTTTTTGGTTACCCATTTTCGCAGATTAATGATTTAATCTTGTATAATCTTAGACGTTTATCAACTTCAATGTACACGTTTGATTCATATAAATGAGATTGAGATTTGATTCATAAAAAAAAATATACAGTGGGAGAACCATGCTTCGGCACGTATGGGCCGGCTAGACCGGAGTGATACAGAAAACCAGCAGTGAAGCAATGCTTACATTTCTTTTCATCGAGTGAGTGAGGTTACCGGAGGTCCTAATACCTTCCCTTTCACCCTCTTGCTCGTTTGCCCCATATAACATAAAAAAAAATTAAACATAGTTTTTTATGTTTATTCGCGCCTAATAGTGCCCGAATTAGGGTAATCAGAAATGTATCACACACCCACATTCTGCCAACTACGTTTCTTTATCCGACAGAATGAAGAGGCAGGCATTGCTTTCCGAGCTTGTTCCAAGGTCTTCTAACAATTTATCACACTGAAATTGTTGGTTCCAAAAAATGGTACAAATATGAGTATCAAAATAATTTCTAAAAGATATAATATAATGAACATGTTAAATTTCATCACGTCTAAATATTTTTTTTAACTGTATTCTTATTAATTTTACACAATTGATAACTCTGAATGACCAAGATATAAAACAGGTGTGGATTTTCCCTAAACGAGATTTCCATGTTTTTGCTTTGTAAATCTTGAACGTAGTATTAGATTATTATGAACGCAATTTTCTTCTATAAAAGTTGCCAAGTGAATGAGCCTTAGAGTTTTTAAAGCAAGTTTTAGAGAAATAGTGTTAAGCCTCGTACAAAGATAACAGAACTCCAAGAACGTTCCAAAATAAACCAAACCGCACGTTTAAAATTCAACTCCAACATCTAAACAAACCAAATCAATTCTGTGCGAACTAAGCTCAAACACTATCGGTAATAGAAAGCGATCTAGCTCGCTCTAGCGCTACATAAATCAAGCTACTCAAATAAGCCGCTCGATCTAGGGTTGTGACGTAGCCAAACAGCCAGTCAGCTCATAGCCTCAATGACCCTACAAATTATAGGCTAGTGTTGTGCAATGTTTATGGAAATCCCGGGATGTATAAACGATCCCGCTAGCCTAGCATCAATTGGTCGGTAAATACTTGATTTGAGCTAGTGTGGACTGAATATTATCGTTCTAGGTATATTTATTTATGACTTGTGATAACATCTAGTTCAGCGCTTTCTTAGCTCTAAGAGCGTTATTTTGTTTTATAATGGTTTTTATTACTTAAGTTACGAAAATCAATGTTTCTTCTGCCTGTGCTCAAATTCGCTAGTATTGTATTTTTGCTCATTCAAAAGTCCATGCTTTTCATCAGTGTAAAAACAAATAATAAACAATGGATATTTCAACATCACTACATTATAAAACAAAGTCCCCCGCCGCGTCTGTCTGTCTGTCTGTTCCGTCTGTTCGCGATAAACTGAAAATCTACTGAACGGATTTTCATGCGGTATTCACTAATAGACAGAGTGATTCATGAGGAAGGTTTAGGTGTATAATTTGTTAAGATTTTGTGTAAATTGATTGAAATATGTGGATGATTGTTGAAGATCTCTCTGCTACTAATGTCATCTATAATTAAGAGTCACTCTCTTATGATACACTTTTAGTTGCTTGATGTTATGTACATAGGTATACGATATTTTAAAATACCGATGTTGCACCCGCCGATACTTAAAAATATTTTTAAAGCTATGCACATACTTTATCAATGCATTTTAAATGTCATTGTTTTAAATGGTTTTCTTCCCACTGTTAGGTTCTATCATGTTGTCTAATTAATTTAACAATTTTAATATAATTTCATGATTCACAAAGCTATACTCAAAATAAATAAGAAACACAAAAACGTACCTTTAAAATTCAACTCAAACATATATGACGAACTCAACCCTCATACGCTTATAAAATATAGTAAATTCTCGCAGTACCAATCGGTATTAAAAGCGACTTTGGTTTGAGATCTCAGGAATAATCCCGGGATATATTACCTCAGCCCATCCGTCCGGGAATCGGATATTTGCTGAACACCGAATTGAGTCGTCGACACTATTTTGTTTCGGCACGTGTAAACTAGATATATTGACTACTATATTTTGTCTGCGGCTTCACTTGCGTTAATATGGATGTTATTTAGCCCGCCGACCTTCTTAAAATATTTTTTCTACCCCATAGCAGTTAAATATTAGAAGGTGAAGCACCTTTTTGCTGCCCGACGTGTCGACTGAATTGCATCGATCGTGGGTACGGGTAGCCTACTCGCCCTGCTTTAAGACTCAATTTACATATATTCTGAACGATGGTACCCTTACCTATGTCTTTTTCTGTAGCCCTGAACCATCTGGTCATCGTGTATCCAAAATATTTCGAGAAAATCATTGTTTTTTAAAGACCAATCCCGCACTAGGAATATTCCTGTGCCGCGGGGCTTCACAAACATTTAAACAACAGACACAGAGAACACCCAGACTCGGGACAACTATTTGTTGATCACACAAATTTTAATTTTTGTCCCGTGTGGGATTTGAACCCTCAACACTCGGCGCGGCGTAGTGGTGAGGAAACCACTTAAACCATTGCGCCATTCGTGCAGTCAAAGTTGAGAACAAACAAACTCAAATGAGCATTTATATTATTAGTTCGTTATAAACCCTGAGTTTGTTTGCGTATGTGTTGTCGATTCGTATGACGCGTGTTTAAATGGCACATAACACTTCACTTCTCTATTTGTAGGCACTGTTGGAGCTAAAATAATATGTTTTACGTTTGTTATAAAAACGTTTGTACAAATAAAATTTTAGCTTAAACTATCTTACAATGACAGGCTGTTAAACTGAAACAATAAGGGTTAGTGCTGAACATTGATACCAGTAACTGCTTATCATCAGATGTGGTCTTGTTCCTGTACCTATTTGCAACATAAATGTTTAAAAGAAATATAATAATATGTAGTAGTAACCTTGGTACTAAAATAAAATTGCTTATATAAAATGAAAGTGCGGCAATTTTTTATTTAGAACCAGCAGTTCCCGCGAGCCTCGTGTGTACATATTTATATATTTTGCGCCAAACACTGATTCTTTTTCCAAAATTAAAGTGGCCTAAGTTACTCCTTCTAACACCAGCTATCTGCCAGTGAAAGTCGCGTGGAAATCGGTGCACCCGTTCCGGAGATTAACCGGAACAAAGAGACAGACAGATAGACAGACAGACAAAAATTTTATTAACTGATTTTTAAGCATAGGTATCGTGAAAATAACTGTATGAGCTTAAAAAAAACTATTATTGTAACATTACAAACAGACACTTCAATTTTATTTATTTGTATTGATATATTATGTTAATAAGGACAGTATAGACCATGATATAATTATATTGGCATGGTAGAGATTCTAGTATTACAAAACATAGTAATCGGGCGGCAATTACTCCCTCAAACAAAAACAATCAGTCGTAGGACTGTACGTCAGAAGTGAAAACATAACTTCACAACATATTTGCAAATACATATACACACAGACACACACACACACACACACACATATCTGTATATATATAATTAGGTTAAAAATATAATATATCTAAATGTATACATAGGATACACTGGAAGTTCTACGCTCCTGGCCCCTCATAAATGTTTGAATTTCGAATGTTATATTTTTTTAAATATAAGAAACTCGGCTCGGTCTTACGAATTTTCGATCAGCTCATGTGTCCTGACGCGAGTTTAATATTTTTTACCCATCCCAAAGCGTGCACAACGCCGCTAAAGAAGTTTTCACTTCAAAAACAAATTTAAAAAATGTTGACTTTTTTTTTTAAACTTCAGGTTGAACAATGATACTTTCATTCATGGAAATCGATATTTTAATTGACAGATTTCGTTATCGAGTATTGAAAGTGTGTCAAAATTATAAAAGCAAATGGCGCTGACGGTCGCAATCTGAATGGCGCATCGATCGGGTCTCAATTAAAAACAACCGTCTGACTAATGCAAACTGCGATTTATTCAGTTTTTCTACTCATAAAGTTGGATGCCATGATGGATTCGTGTAGTGTTTTATTTGCAAAGTTTGCTTTGATTTAGGAAATAGGCCAATACGGTAAAACTTTATGTTGGATATGTGAGTTCGAAAAATTTGCTCAACAAAAATATTTCGTCTAGTTTGAAGGAAATATACAACGACTAGCAGCGCCCCGCGGTTTCACCCGCATAAGTCCCGATCCCGTGGGAATATCGGGATATAAAGTAATCGTTAGTCCAGGTCTCCAGCTATCTACATGCTTAGTTTCATCGCAATCGGTTCAGTGGTTTTTACGTGAAAGAGTAACAAACATCCATCCATCCATCCATCCACCCAAACTTTCACATTTATAATATTAGTGGGATTATGTATAAACAACGATTATGACTGGTAGAGTATAATCTGTTAATTGACTTGTGGACTGGCCTGTTGGGATAATGGTTAGTGATCTTGCTGAGCCAGAGGACGTGGGTTCGATTACCACCCAGGATAAATATATGTGTGATAAGCATGATCATTTTGTTCTGTGTCTGCGTATAACTTCTCTATAATATGAATGTATTTAAAAATATATAAGTATATTTGTCAGCAGTCTGGTTACTATAGAACAGGCTCTGCCTAGTTTGGGATCAGGCAACCGTGTGTGAGATGTGTCAAGTTATTTTGTTGTTGATCGTTGGAGAGCCATGCTTCGGTACGTATGGGCCGGCTCACAGAAAACCGGCAGTGCAGCAAAGCTTGAAGTTGCCGGAGGCCCTAACCCTTACCGGTCTTCCTCTACTCCCACCTTAAAGGCCGGCAACGCACTTGTGACTCTTGAGTTACAGGTGCCCATGGGCGGCGGTAGTAATTTACCATCAGGTGACCCGTCTGCTCCTTTGCCCCTTACTTACGTAATAGGAGGCCAAACGATTGCCGTCAACCGGGCACTTGTTCGGAGTATACTGTAAGGGAAAAGTAGGAAGGAAAATGATATTGCTTATAGGGACGGGGACTTTAAGCAATATCTCGAGTAGGTCAGGAATCGACTTGTTAATCGAATGATTACGTATGTAATCGACATTTGTAAATTAAGATGTGTTGAAATTTGTTAGAAAGTGATTAGTACTGTAAATAGTAAGTTATAATTCATACGATAATAATAATAATAATCATTTTATTTCTTCTCTCACACAGAAATTATTACATCATTAATTACTAGTAACAAAGTTATAAACCAATTCAAGAGATTGTAATCTGTGTGAGAGACTGGTATCCGTACTAGGTAAAACCTGTATGACAGATGACCAGCCTCTCCTAGCTCTAGACAAGTCGGTTTTACGGTAAGTGTACTTGTTACAATGTAATTATAACATGTGAGATCAATGAATGAATGTATATTGTCTGAGGTGTAATATGACTGAAGAATTCGGTGTATGTAAGTAAGTAGATTTAGGGATTTTTATATATGGATAAAAGGATTGAACATCAAATGGTGTGCAACATAAAGTTAAACCGAAACAAATTGAGTATAGAAAGAAAGAAGTAAGAAAATGAAGCACAGAAGGCGACTTACTTTTGTATTGAAAAGGAAATGATAAGAAAATACCTTTCTGACGACGTACACTCATTCTATTAATGAGTGGACTTCGCCAAGAAAGTGTTTTCTTATAATTTCCTTTACTTGTTCAGTCTTATTCTTCTGACCCTCTGACAATTCTAGAATGCTTGAAAATCTTATGAGAACATTTATTTAATAAAACGAGATCATATTTTCTTGTTCTTTTATTCAATAATGTAAAAAAGTATTTTATTTTTATGTACTTTTAATTTTACGTTTAGTAATGCAGCCATTAAACCTTAAGCGTCGTAAACTTGTTTGCTGAATGCGTTTACCTAATATGTGGCTACCTACGTGGCCGAAGTAGTATATTCAAAATCATTTATTTCAATTGAACCATTTATAGGTCTTTTTGAATGATCTAAAGTAGTCATCAGTCAGAATAAGTCATTTGTGAAGCTGTTGTTCCAATACGTAGATCCTGTGGAGAAGAACAGACAAGAAACTCCAAGGATACTTTTTTTCAACATTTTTTTTACAAGTCTTTGGTCACATTGTTTATATGCGCAAATGAAATGTGAGGACAATGTAATGTATTGTTCTAAGATATAAGCAGTCGTACAAATTACTACTATATGTAAGTAACAGCAGTTCGGAGATGACCAGACCAGACCGACCAACTGCACTTCGACTATAAGGTCACGGGTTCGATTCTCGTTGTTAGTCTGGATTCTTTTATCTATAACATGTCGCCTCCCGGCAAAAAAGTGTCATAATACAAAAACAGCTATTTCGAGAAGACACGACTTTTATGCCTGTGAATTGAACAATTCAGCTCACTCACTGAGCTAATAACGATGTTTTTACAGCAAATGCAACATTTGCTATTCAATGCTATAAAAATGTTAAACGTACCCAACATGTGATATGACACTTTTTTGCCGGGAAGCGATGTCTGCGTTTACCAAAAAATGTATTTTATCCGTGTTCTAGGATCCAAAGTACAAACTGTCCTTAGTTAATGTCTAGATAATACTGCAATCTGTATTATTATTTTTATATTATAACAGCCGATACAACAAAGAGCTAATTCCGTTGACTAAAGCATCTAATCAACAGTCCTTTCTTCAACGAACTATAGTCGCTAAATCACGCATAAAACCTCGATTACTCAATAAAATCACCAGTTAACTCGAGATAAACGGCCAGACGATCACAATCGAGAACTTCACACACTCGCCAAATCGCCTCTGACGATCCGTCAGCACTAATACGAGTATTCCGTCTCGATCAAACTAATCGCTGCGATAAATCGGATCGGTTCGCGAATCGAGTGATTTAATCGAGAATTACACCGGTCATGTTAATTAGGTACGGTGATTTGTTTGAACGTTATTTACGCGTGTTTGGGATGGTGTCAGGTAGGTAATGACAGAAATTAGAAGTTAAATTTGTTTGGTGAAGGTTGGAATGGACGCCAATTTGTAACGTGGACCAACAGGGACCAATGTAAACCTTAGCACAGCCGAGACTACTGTAAAGACATTGGAATAAAAAAAAAAACGTTTTTTTGGAAGTGCGATTGCACGGACCATCTTCCTTAAATAACGTTTTCTTTAATAAGAATAGAATCGTATTATGTATACCTATAAACAGGATGTAAGAAACACCGTACCTTATACTTTTTTTTTTTTTTTTTTTTTTTATCGTGTGGAAACCCCCACGGGTCATCACTTCACCGGGGCTAGCGATGAAGTGGTATGTCGGAATCGAACCGACTAAAACCACACGGTGTTCCAACATAAGTGGGTCTATTGCAAGGGACTCGGGTATACCCTAGGAAGGAAGTCCCCGAGAACCCCGGTAGACCTTACCGAATACTGAAAGTGTATTCAGACCATCATTCTCGGTCGAAAATCATCCGAATTTTCTGCCGGAAAAATCATAATTTTTTCATATTTTTTTTTTTTGGGTAAAAGTGATATCACTTAACACGGGGCGCGCTTGTCCCTTCACCGTCCTATCACTATTTATCTCTTCTGCGTCCGCGTTACAAGATTCAAGGGGAGGGGCTGTTGTTTGACGCGGCACATTCTCCGTTGGGCTTACATCGATAATCTGCTCATCAATTGCCTCCGTCCAAACGTCATCGCCACTGCGGACCTCATTCTCAACCTGCGTATCTGTACCTTCGCAAGATGACGTCATGGGTATTGTGTCGCTGTCGGGTAGCAACAGAGGCAATGGTTGTTCCTGTGACTAGGGCGGCTGGAACATTCCGGCTGCGGTATCAATATCTCTATGGGTGGCATCTATATTCATGCTAGTGCGCTTATTTATTTTAACAATTTGATCTAAATGCCTTTCACACGTCGCATTGTAATCCTTAAAATATACTTCGAATAATCTTAAACCTAATTTCTTCTTAATTATTGCAGGTGACCATTTCGGTTTCCTAGCGATGAACCATTTAGCCATTACCGTCTCATTCACATTAAAATGTCTGTTAAATAATGTGTGTTTAAATGGGTTTTATCGCTAGAAGTGCCATCTTTTTTAATCGAAGGCAACACTAAATCTAACCGTCCGCGTAAATCACGACCCATCATGAGCTTCGCCGGAGTAACACCCGTGGAACAATGAATAGTGTTACGGTAAATGTAACAAGGTAACAAGTAGCTGCTGTATTTATGCAATCAGCTGCGTCGACGGCACCGGACGTTTAAGATCATTCACCGTACCGCACAAAAAGAATGCTGCGTACATTGCGTAGCGCCAAATGAAACTAATGACTTTAAATCCTTAATCTCGTATTTTTATGATGAACTGACTTTTGTATTGTGTTAAGTATAAACAGGAAGAGATTTTTGTAAGTTTTTCGCGTAGCTCAAACTTAGACGCTGTATACATGCTATTATGAATGCAAAAGTTTAGATGGATGGATGTTTGTTACTCAATCACGCAAAAGCGGCTGAACGAATCTTGATGAAATTTTTCACAGAGATAGATTATATTCTGGAATAGCACATAGGTAATTTGTATCCCGCAACATCCCACGAATGAACAGCTAATTATTCTATACGCAACGCAGAAGTGACACCACCGATGTTGCGCGTGTTTAAGATACTAGGCAGGCAAGGCGTGTCATGTGCTTGTTTGCCCATTTAGTGGTATATAAAATGACAGTCACAATTTTCACCCACTGAATAGTCCCCAAGCACCCATTTTAACACGCGTATTTTAAAGCTTATCCTTAAGGCAACTGGCGCCAAATTCATTCATACTGTGAAAGCGATACGTTAAGAAGATTTACGAGGAACATTCTTTCCAAAGCCGTTTAGGTCACAAAGTTAGCAACTCAGTTTTTTTCAACCGCGAAAATTCCCAAACGACGCGACTTTTTAATAAATCATCGTAACCGCCGCCATATTTGAATTTCTATAAAAACTTTTCGGCCAAGGAAATGTAAAATTGCTCAACTTTTTGTATAACTATAACAGAATTACATTATACATATACAGGCTGATGTAAGTTTATAGTTAGGGTTTGGTCGCGTGCGTTTTAAATTTGCCAAAAGTTACCATACCAAGAGAATTTATATTTCTTTTCGTAATGCAGCCATTCTTTGCTAATACTAAAGCAAATTTACCCATTAAAAACCTCTAAAACCTTATCGCACTACAAAATATACAGTGCCTACTATCCAAGTCACCAACAAATGTCTAAAGATAAAAGGACTGATGCTAATTTCCCTGTCCTCTGAAAGAAAGAAAGAAAGAGTTTACCAAATTAATAAGTCATATATAAGTTTAGGACCTGAAGTAAGATCAGGCATGATGAAAAGGAAAGATCATGGAGCAGCTATAGTATTGTTTACTAAGGTCTAGTTTTTAGTTATCCGTACCTTTTATTTCATTAGTGAAAGGAAGTTGGATACATTATGAGTAAGTTGTCTGTAAAATCAAGCTGTATCCATCACCACCATATTCCACCACAAAAATGTTTCTAAAAATAATTATGTCAATTTGACACCTATTGAAATATAAAGCGTTTTCGCTTACCTAACCTAAAATAAGTTACCAAAATCGCGTCCTTTTTTCTTAACCTAGTATTATTCTGAATAATAACAACGAGTCTGATTCGCGTTCAGTACTTTATGTAAATAATAATTAGTTTTATTTCGCTCGACTTCGTACCCGAATTGTGGTCACGGATAATCCTATACGTGTAAGTGGATCAAAACGTTGTATAATTAACTTTAGTCATTTATCTGACTACTTACTAAACAAGAACTTTAAATGAATACAAATCGGGAAAGTGTAAAACCCCGTCTTTTTTAAACGTTTATGACTGGTTACACTAGATCCGCTTAAATATTTTATTGGTCTGTTCACTCAAGCTTTTTTTACTTTTTTATTTCAAATGTGTCATGTAGCCAAGTGATGCTTTATGCATTTCAAAAAGAACAAACGATCGGTCAGACTCCTATCAAATCAGCAACAGGTTGTTTGAATAATTTACATTAATTTAAACCCACCCTGTAGATATGGGATTATAAAATCAGAAGATAATATTGACCCAGAAAAACATTCTCCAATCCCGCTCCCAAGTGCCACAACTTACAGCGGGTACGATCATAAATCCCGTCATTATTAATACCCGGTACTAAGTTATTAATTCCCAAATAAAAACTATTAAGTATCGTGCCGATAGCAGTTACAGCTTGTTTCGTGGCCCAACTTTATGGCAGTCGTAACGTTCGCGATTTACGACAGTACTTTAACTCTAGTGTGTTCATGGTACAAGTATAATTTGCAAGTTTAGAATAATCGCAGTTTTACTTAAGTTTCGATTGGCAAAGTAGCGTTTTTAATAATTCATTGGGTGTACATTTTTAACCTTGGGTGTTGGAGATTCAAAATATAACTGTTTAAAGTTGGAACATTTATTGTTAAAGTTTTCGTGGGCTGTATTTATTGCTGGTTTTCTGGACTGAAAGGAAAACGGTAGAAGTATTTAATAAATTATATTATTTAAATTTCTTCGCCATTCAATGGCCTATAACGAAGCACTACCGTAATGATGTTTTACAATCGACCTGCACGTCTTTTTTTTTTTACCGGGTTCGTGTCACCTAATGGTAAGCGACTACCGCTGCCATGGAAACCTGCACCTCGAAAGTCACAAGTGTGTTGGTGGTCTTTAAGATGGGAGTAGAGTAAGGGGGGAGGGAGGTTAGGGCCTTTTTTTTGTGCGTGTGGAAACTTCCTTTAGGCCGTCACCCCACCGGGGTTTTCAGTGGGGCGGTGTGTTGGAATCGAAACGACAAAAACCACACGGTGTGCCGTACCGTACCTTAAATAGGAGGGATCCGGGAACAGCTTTTATTAAGACATCCGGAGTAACCTCACTGATTCAACGAAACACAACGAAAGCATTGCTTCACACCGGTTTTCTGTGAGGCCGTGGTGTCACTCCGGTCGAGCCGGCCCATACGTGCCGAAGCATGGCTCTCCCACGATAACATCTAAGGATAGTGGATCAGTGACGATGTACATCAATTTACTGGTGACCTATATGGCTCGATTCTCGATTCCCACTTAGTGCAAATATTTATTATCATAACCTTGTCCATTTGGGTGTTTCTCCATATAAATATTTATACAACCGGCACTGAAGCAATGCTTGCATTGCTTTTCACCGCGTGAGTGAGGTTACTGGAGGCCCTAACCCTTCCCCTCCCCTATTCCCGTCCTTCCCCTCTCCCCTCTTCCCCCCCTCCCCCTCTTCTCCTACTCTCACTTTAAAGGGCGGCAACGCACTTGTGACTCTCGAGTTGCAGATGCCCATGGGCGGCGGTAGTCATTTACCATCAGGTGAACCGTCTGCTCGTTTGCCCCCTATCTATACCATGAAAAAAAAAATTATGTAAGTTCATCTAGGCGTAGTCTGGGACTAGATAGCTTTGTGTAATATATCCCAAATTATTATATTATTTATCTTAAGATTTTGGATATAACATATTATTAATATCGGCCATAAATCCTCTCCAATAAAGTGATTTGGCTACTATCAACATAGCGATATGTTAGCAATAGATTTGACAGACCATTTCGCATTCGCATTCCCCCGGGTAATATAGTGTCGAGTTAGATTTATTGCAATTATGACGTCATTGCTGTCATATTGAGCTGTATTTATTGTCTGCGGTCTTCATACACCTGTAAGGTTTCTGGACACGCTCTCAATTGATCAATAAAATATAAACGTAATCAGAATGGAATAATAAATTTGTACTTATATGGGGAAGGCCGTCTACGGGCCCGATATTGTCAGGCCCCTTCATCAGAGGATTGAAGTGACGTGACGCGTTGGCATCAGGCGCTGCACACCGCCGCGTCAATTCCAATCGTAATGAGAATGGAATAGAAATTATAGAGATGGCGAACAAAGAATGCTTGTCTTATCAATTAATATTCATGAATTTTTTAATATATATAATGCTCAGCAGCTAATACTCAGCACAACAGATCATTGCATTCTGACAACTGGTGTTGCAATTTGGAAGGTATAATACATCTTTGGAACGCATAATGTCCGACTCACGCTTGAACGTATTTTATAAGTATTCTTCTTTACTTACAAAATAACTGTCAATAGTTTAAGAATGCATAAAAGACGAATAGACATACATTCCGTTTTTTAAGTTAGAAAGAAAGAAAGAAAGAAAGATTTATTTGTAAGAATATAGTAGGTACAATAGATGTTAACATTATATTAGGTTCCTTATATTCTACCATTTCTGGTGTACAAATTTTTAATCTTAAATAACTAATCCATAGACTTAGATACACAATAGAATTAAGTAGGTAAGTACATTTATTTATAATTTTATTATAAGCTATATATTTCTGTCCTCTAGGAATTCTTTTGTTGAATAATAACATTTGTTTATTAGAAATTCAAACAATTTTCTTTTAAATTTGTTAAAATCAAGGCACTTCAGGCAGTTTGGCAGCTTATTGTAAATTTTTATAGCCATACAGTATGAATTTTTGCTATGCATCGCAGTGCATAGATATGCATGTGTGGTAAGTGAAAGAGAAGGTAATACAAAGCTTGAAGAACTTATAATCGTATATATATACATATATTGTCCTTGTAAAGGAGTCGGTGCTACACCTAGGATTTTGATCTTGTCAACATAAACTCTATAGAAAAAGCTACTTGATTTAAAAATTGTATATAGAAATTCACTTTCTTCACTAACTGTACATATGTATGTTTAGTACATACGTTGTCTAAAGTGCTTTTATCTTTTATACACTTTACGAGACGATGTATTAAAATGTACAAGAGTGTACAACTTGTGACAGATTGCGAACTTACGCCTCGAGCAAGTTGCAAACTCAACGAGTTCATGCACTTTCAAGTTTTCTTGTACAACAACATAACTGAATTGTTAGCCAGCCTCGCTACTTGTTCTATCTGTGGTAACAATAAGATTTTATTCTTCTTAACAATAACTAAACGGCTTTCTAGGAAGTAGACCAGTTTACCCTGTAAAGTTCATTTGCAATGGCCCATTCGTTCAATGAATATTGGATAACATTTCTTTGTGACTCAGCCCTTTTTAGCCTTCTTTATCCCTCATTTTAAGAACTCTTAATTAATTGAATGCATAAATACGTTTACTACTAGATTATTTTCTTTTTCTTTATTTTTAAAGACAACTCCCGCATTAGGAATATTCCTGTGTCACGGGGCTTCACAAACATATAAACAACGGACACAAAGAACACCCAGACTCGGGACAACTATTCGTGGATCACGCAAATTTTTGTCCCGTGTGGAATTTGAACCCACAACACTCGGCGCGGCGTAGTGGCGAGGTGACTACTTAAACAATTGCGTCATCCGTGCAGTCAGTCTTCGCTCATATCTCGCTCATTGTTAACTATTGAGTATATTAAAGTACTATCCATCCCCGTAGTTTCACCTGCGTTTCTGGTCACTGCTCCACTCCTATTAGTCGTAGCGTGATGTTATATAGCTTATAGCTTTTCTCGGTAAATGGGCTATCCAACACTAAAAGATTTATTCAATTCGAACCAGTAGTTCCTGAGATTAGCGCGTTCAAACTTGAGTTTTCCATGAGAAGCTCGTTATAAAAGTATTTTTTTTATAAACAACCTTTTTTTAAAGTTGTATTATATTAGGATGTATATACAAGATTACATTAGCATGGCTCTCTATGGTTGTCTTAAATACCTTATCGACGAAGACAAAAATAGAATTTACTTCTAATTTAATTCAAGACTGTTGAACTCTCCATGGAACTAGCCAAGTGTATAATTAGCATTATTGGTAAGAGGTACATACCGAAAGTCTAAATGGGATTAGCCATTAAAATAAAATACTCCAGTAAGAAATATAAAGGTAAAAAGTACAACACTTCACACTATAGAATATCTACCTTACGTTATATAGTAATATGACACATTATCGCACATTAATAGGTTATCACTAGTCTATTACAAAGCCATAGATCGTTAGATCATATAACGTTGAATACTAAACCACTTGGTACTTGACGTTGATATTACATTGAACGCTAATGCTTTGGTCAACAATTGACCTAATCGCTCTATGTCTAGTTAATAGCAATACATTATTGTTTATGGTTTACTTAGCGAAGAAGATTCTGGAAAATATAATTACGTATAACAACATACATGTAGGATGTAGAATGATTGCATGATGTAGTGAATGAGACGAGTTAGAAGGAAGAGTGAGTGATGTGATAGCAGAATGAACTGGTCGGCAATAGATTGATGTAATTTGTAGCGACGGTGTGCTGTTTCGAAAAAATATTAAACTCTCAGTTCGAAAATATCTTGACTTCTCAAATTAAATCAAATCAAAATAATTATGTATTTAAGGGAATTAACGCGATCACGAAAAGGTATTACATACCTCTGAATTACCTGACGATTCGACCAGGTTGCACTGGCCGTGGTCACAGGCTGACTAGTGTATATACGTGATCGCGTTAATTCCGATTAATGGAACGCGAAAGTTTAAAAGTTATTAAATCAAAATAATTTATTCAATTGAACCCATCCAGGTAATTTTTGAATTGTCAGGAATAGTAGTTAGTCAGACAAGTCAGTCGTGAAGCTAGTTGCCTGTTCCAATACTTAGATCCTGTGGAAAAAAACAGGCAAGAAACTCCAAGGACACTTCTTTTCTCATTTCATAATTACCACATTATGGGATGTGGGGAAACGAGCAGACGGGTCACCTGATGGTAAGTGTCTACCACCGCCCATGGACACCTGCAACTCAAGAGTCGTTGCGGGCCTTTAGGGTAACGGGGAGGGGAGGGGGGTTAGGGAGTGTGGTTGGGAGGGTTAGGGGCTCCGATAACCTCACTCACTCGGCAAAACACAATGCAAGCATTGCTTCACTGCCGGTTTTCTGTGAGGTCGTGGAATCACTCCGGTCGAACCGGCCCTTACGTGCTGGCTCTCCCATGGATAATATCTCATGCTAATTTAGATTTTGTTAATCACTTCAGGTATCACTTGGAAACAGTTCTTTTTTCTGGATGAAAGGAATGTTATTTTTTGTACCTCTGGCCAGGTGTATGCAACATTTTATGATCGATTGAGTAGCTCTCTCTCTCATTCTTTTTATTTCTTTTATAAAATTATTAGTCACAATAATAATAATCTGTATATTGCTAAGGCAACATCAACGAACATTAAAAAAAAAAAGAATTAAACTTCCTATTTAAAATTACTTAATTTCTTGTCCTTTCTAAAAATATTATCGTAACATCAAAAGAAAATTTAGTTTAAAAACATCTGGCACGTTCACAATTTAGATTTACTTTCTTATATCTATCTAACTCTAATAAAATCGTGAACAAAAAAATATTAGAAATCTTATTGCAGCCTTAAATAACCAAACTAAACTTGATCACGTACAAAAACTTGCCAGTATCAAGACCATTATTAATTTTTTATGTTACGACACGGATCTGCCGACCGCACCACAACTCCCCCAGTACACTGCGCACCCATAAAGAGTTAATATTTCAACGGCGCACACAAACCCACCAGTAGTCAAGAACCAAGTTTTAATTTGCTTAAAGTTGTTACAAGTTGGAACGGGTCCCTCGTTGGGCGCCAAATTAGGTACCGTCACAGACTAAAGTATAAAAGTAACGGTCACGTTATTCCACTGATACTCTAATTCGTTTGCTTCTACTATTTTTTCGTGTACGATTCTACATTTAGTTTGCAATTTAAGTTTGAAAAAGGTTCAACTAGAACTGTCTTGAAACTTTGTCGGTTCATAGAATAAAGAATTAAATAAAAATGTGTTTATATAAACTACATATTTATTCCATATATCACGTACGATATATCGATCACACCCACTAATGGTGATCACAACATACTAATTATCACCTAACACCGTCTCTCTCAAAACCTAATTTGAGACTGAAATTAATTTCCTAACACTAACAATTTGACGTCCAAAGATGTTAGTATTGATATTTGAAATGAATGCAAATGAAAAGTTACATCTATAAAATATTTTATCGTGGGAGAACCATGCTTCGGTACGTATGGGCCGGCTCAACCGGAGTGATACCACGGCCTCATAGAAAACCGGCAGTGAAGCAATGCTTGCATTGCTTTTCGCCAAGTGAGTGAGGTTGCAGGAGGCCCTAACCTACTCCCCTACTCCCACCTTAAAGGCCGGCAACGCACTTGTGACTTTTGAGTTGTAGGTGCCCATGGGCGGCGGTAGTCATTTACCATCAGGTGACCCGTCTGCTCATTTGCACTCTATACCATAAAAAACCAGGATGCCCTTAACCGAAAGATTTTAGACTAAAAGTATTATTAATACGAGTATTGGCTGTTACTTAAAATATCTAAAGAACGTTCAAAAACCAAATCCTGAATAATATTTAGGTACACAATAAAATGCTAAAATCATAACTCAAACAGTGGCTCACCACACTCCCATTGCACTGTTAATCAGGAAACCAAAGACATATATATATTAACTCAAAGCCATTGAATTGGAATGGAGTCGGTTTCAGCAACGCAATGCATCAGGGGCCTCTTTAAAGTGCTGAAATGCACATTATCGATGAGTTACGATGACTGTTCACCATCAGGTGGCTTTTATGGCTTCCATTCAATAAAAATATGTCCGCTTACCCTCGGCTATAATAATGTATAGTACTTTATGTTTTGTTGCGATGTAGTTAAATACAACGTGAAAAGCATAGTAATATGTGAGGATTATTCATTACTAGCAGCGCCCTGCGGTTTCAGCCACGTAAGGCCCGATCCCCTGGGAATATCGGGATAAAAAAGTAACCTGTGCGTTTCAACCAAGTTTCATCGCAATCGGTTCAGTGGTTTTTGTGTGAAAAAGTAACAAACATCCATCCATCCATCCATCCATCCAAACCTTCACATTTATAATACTAGTAGCACCCCGCGGTTTCACCCGCGTAAGTCCCGATTCCGTGGGAATATCGGGATAAAAAGCCTAAATGTTAATCCAGGTCTCCAGCTATCTACATACCAAATTTCATCGCAATCGGTTTAGTAGTTTTTTTTGTGAAAAAGTAACAAACATCCATCCATCCATCCAAACTTTCACATTTATAATATTGGTGGGACCGTTGAATAGTTGAGTCAGTCTGCAGAATATACATTTAAGTATATGAGAGCATAGGTTTTTAAATCACTGCTTACTTTCAAATCATTATCATCATTAATGATAGAAATTACATAGTTTGGTATTTTATGTCAATAGTATGTATCATGTCACCTCTTACGAAGTAGTTCATCGTAAAAACTTAGGCATGCATGTTTAATATTTTTTCTTTAAAAATAAATTGTAATTTTTAACACCTTACACACGACCGTCTGATCCCCAACTAGGCAGATCCAGTGCTATGGTAACCAGACTGCAGATAAAAATACTTACATATTACGAAATACATACATATTATAGATAAATTACACCGAGATACTGAACAAATGATCGTGCTCATCACACAATTATTTGTCTTAGGTGGGAATCGAACCCACGACCTCTGACTCAGCAGTCCGGATTACTAACCACTAGACCAACAGGCCCGTCCATCAACACAATAATGCATTCAAGAAATCATCATCATTATCGTCATTAATGATTGAAATCACATAGTTACGTCAGGCCTTGTTGAAGTACCGCCGTAATCTGAAATGCTTAAGTTAATTTTATCGCAAGCAACATCACTCACAGATGCTAGTGTTTTGTGTCAGGCACTATTATCAATCATCAGACTCTTACCGTCCACTGCTGGACAAAGGCCTACCCCAAGGAGCGCCAAGTATCCCGGTTTTGAGCAGTCCGCCCAAGGCATTATTAACTTAACTTTAAATACACTAGCCTTCAAAGTGCTAGAGCAAAGTTACGTTACGTATTTTAAATTTAGAAAAATAATTACCTCAAGTCCTCCTCATCTTATTCAGCCCTCTCACTTACGAAGTAGTAATTTGAGACCCACATTTTAAATCTTTAAATAATGATCTGATATTAAAAATCACATTTTTTAAACGAGGTCTTGTGTATTTGACTATGTGGCGCAGTTGTAAAACATTGACTGCAACGTCAGAGGTCACGGGTTCGACTCCGTTTAGTGTAAATATTTGAATAGATTAAAAAGCATGTCTATTTGTTTTGGCCTCGGTGTTTCTTTATATCGGGGTTATAATTACATTTAAACATACACATTCACTCAAACACACACAGTCGCATATACACAGACACACACACACACACACACAAACACACACACAAACACACAGACACAGACACACACAGACACACACACACACACATACACACACACACACACACACACACACACACACACAGTGGAGGCGCCAGTGTTTGTAACACAGTTTTTAACTAGTATAGACACTAACTGTTACTCTGTCCTCAAATTACCACCATTGTGTTGTACTTAATTTAAATTTTATATTGGTAACCCAGTATTTTTGCACATTGCAAGGTTAAGTAATACTGGCTGGGTCAGTCTTATGATGTGTGACCATTCTTAACACATTGAGAACTCTCCGTGCCTCAGAGAGTACGTTAAGCCGTCGGTCCCGGTTGCCATACGAACATCTGTGGCATTGGTTACAGGTACTTAGACGGACTCCTAAAAAAAACTGAACTGAAACTACAGAATACATACACATACACCAGTATGAAAGCCGACACCAAGTCAGTTGGGAAAAGGCTCGGAGGGAGGATGGATGATTCTTATAAAGACAAATTGTAATATTTATGTATGTATTGTGTTCTAGAACTCGTACAAGCTATACCTTGTTTAATCCTAGAACGACTTTCCGTGTCGTGATAGTAAGAGAAAAATAAAAAATTTCGCTTTCTGCACTTCTTCTATATACAGGCTTCAGGTATTCCAAATTTGACATTCCTAGGTCTGCAGAATTTGCTTCAAAAATTTCTTTACGTACATAATATATAGAAAGAAAGAAAGAAAATTTTATTTGGTACATCATCATCATCATCAGCCCCTCATTATCCACTGCTGGACATAGGCCTCTCCTAATGAACGCCACTGAGCTCGATCGTCAGCTCTCCTCATCCAGTTTTTCCCCGCCGTTTTGCGCAGATCGTCACTCCACCTGGCCGCAGGGCGTCCTACATTACGTTTCCCTTGACGTGGTCTCCACCCCAGAACTCGTCTACCTCAGCGGTTATCGGTTCTGCGGGCAATGTGGCCAGCCCACTGCCACTTCAGTTTGCTAATTCTTTGAGCTATGTCGGTTACCTTGGTTCTGTGTCGGATAACTTCGTTCTGAATTTTGGTACAGTCAGAAACTAATTATAATGTAGTACCCACCCATTAGGACTGACAACACTATAAACATGTACCTTATTTATAAAAGGGAACGGCGCGACCTCTTAAAAAAAAAGAAGGCTTCTACTGGGTGGAAACAAGTGGGGCCCTCCCCGAAACACACGTTAGCAGAAACCTTTCTCTATAATAAATAGTGGACACCACTCACTGAAGTTATTATACTAATAATGTACCTACTTAGGATACTAACAATATAGAAGACTATTATTAAATATGTTTGTTACACTGACATGTTATAAGAATTATATTTGTTTATCAATGACGACAACTTTGAAAAAAAATATTGTGTCACCAGAATATTAGGATATTTCATAAAGTAAATTTTCAGGGTTCTCAAACACTGTAACTAAGTACCTTCATCCTTAAGACAAGGAAGGTTTCCTTTAAAAAGCTCGTAACAAAAATCTTTCACGAATTTTGACCTAGATCTCGAAATATACCTAGCGTGATAATATTTACCAGTTAAAAATTACCACGAGCTATGTTAATGCTGTACTTTCTTTTTCAACGATTATGTTTTTATTTTTATTTTTAACGCAGACATTTTCAGAATTCATAAACATCCTTGGTAACAAATAGCCGTTGTTTCATTAATGTCAGCCCTCTCTTAAATTGTTAGCGCTTTCCCGTTATTCACAGGGTTTACAGGGTAACACCCTGTATCTATGCAATTTAAGCAATGTCCAAAACCCTTTGCAATGTTGAGTAATAAAAAAATGTCCTACTTACACAAATAAAATTAAGAAAAGGGCAAAAAGATGATGACAAAACCGGAACTACATTATATGAAAGAATTGATAACGTAATAGCGGTAACGTAATCTACGTGTAAATCTTTAAAATAAATAGTTTTAATATAAATTATTCTTCGGTATAACATCTATTGATATCGATAAACCGATAAAAAATAAACTATTCCTGGAAAACCTTAACGTTTGATTCCTCAACTCAAAATTCATTCGTATCTATTATTTTCTTTTAATTCTTTACTTTTTTCTTGGAATCGCCGCCTTCTTATAATTTATAGTAAAAACAAACAGTAATAGTTCCCATTAAGCTAGTTAACATTTAAGCTATTTTCAGTGATGTAACTTTGGCTACTACAATAAATTTCGTTACTCAAAATAATTTTAAGCTCATGTATCAGATATAGTGAGATACCAACATAGTTTTTGGGCAGTACTAGTTAATATTTTTATCGCGTGGCAAACGACTTAACATAAATAGCTATCGTATCTACTCACCGTATTTTGACTTCTTTGGACTGCCATTCGCTGTGTTTGTCGAAACTGATGAGGATCGCTGCGATTTCCTGTAACAAGAGAATATAAACTTTTAGAGCACAGGAATTGAAGCGGCGGTAGCGTAATGGCTAAGGCGTCGGACTTGCCAAGCAGTGGTTGCGGGTTCGAACCCCACCCAGTGCACTATGAACCCACTCCTAACACAAGCATTAAGCTTTTTTTTTTTTTACGTGTGGAAACCCCCACGTGTCATCATCTCACCGGGGCTAACGGTAAGATGGTATGTCGGACTCGAACCGACTAAAACCACACGGTGTTCCGTCACGGGGTCCTGATGCCGGGGACTCAGGTGTACCCTAGGAAGGAAGTCCCTGTGAGACAAGCATTGAGCTTAGCTGGAGGGGTTAACAAGAATACTAGTAATGTGTGACCCATGTTACTAGTAATCTTTAAAAAAAATATATTAAACTTATACATTCAAAATTGCTAAAAACAATTTTACCAATTTTTTTTTTAAATGGCAACTCCCTCTTTAGGAATCACTCCTGTGTCGCGGAGTACTTTACAAACATACAATCAACGGACACAAAGAACACCCAGACTCCGGTGGGAATCGAACCCACGACCAATGGCATAGCAGTCAGGGTCACTGTCTACACTACAGTCACTACCCTACTAGGCCAACAAGCCAGTCATATGTATAGGAACCATCCTGGACCTCAACTAATTTCTAATCTTTTATCAGTCTTATGCCGCGTTCCAATAAACAAGAAACGATTCGTTTTGCTTACGGACGGTAAAATTTCGTTGAATTTTCAATGAAAATTTTACCGTCCGTAAGTAAAACGAATCCTTTCTTGTTTATTGGAACGCGGCATTAGATGTTTACGAGAATTTATATCATAGCTATAGATGTAAACGTATCAAGATAGCCGTATTATCAGCGATACCCCGTTTAGAGGCTGCAACACATGCAAGTGCACCGGCCAAGTGCGAGTCGTCGAGTCGGACTCGCGCACGAACGGTTCCGTACCATTATCTATACAAAATTAGACACTATATTATTTTATTCTGTTTTTAGTATTTGTTGTTATAGCGGCAACAGAAATACATCATCTGTGAAAATTTCAACTGTCTAGCTAGCACGGTTCATGAGATAGTGACCGACAGACAGAGGACAGTGAAGTCTTAGTAATAGGTTTGACTGGCCTGTTGGTCTAGTGATTAGTGACCCTGACTGCTAAGCCAGAGGTCGTGGGTTCGATTCCCACCCAGGACAAATAATTTTGTGATGAGCACGATCATTTGTTCTGTGTCTTAGTGTAATTCTTCCATAATATGTGTATGTATGTAGAAATATATAAGTATGTTTATCAGCAGTCTGGTTACCATAGTACAGGCTCTGCCTAGTTTGAGATCAGACGGCCGTGTGTGAGATGTGTGAAGTTATTATTATTATAATAGGGTCCCGTTTTTACCCTTTGGGTACGGATCCCTAAAAACAGGTAGCATTATTTTTTAACTGATTTATATTGTGAAGGGTTAAAATATTATGATAAATGACTCGTAGTAAATGCTTTAAATTCTTAATCAAGTATATGATTTCTAAATGAACAAAAAGATTACCTACGCTTATACAAATCAACCATGTAAGAAGAAAACACTGACGAAGAAAATTAACTCCCCACTAGGAACCCAAAGTATTGCCTCACTCTAAACCCTATCCACGTGTACAGAATAAATAAACCTACAATATATTAAGATTCCAAAACACAACCGGAACTTAATCAGACCACATACATATTAAACCACACAAAGAGTATCGGAACAAACTTGTCCACTTTGAATTGCAAATAAAAAAGAACTATAGATCCACAACATATTCTAATAAATAAATCAAGTACTCCGCGGTACGAGACAGCCTCGGAATAATAAGTTGTTGAATGTAATCGTAAAGTTGTACTGGTTCCCTGAAGCCATAAACTGACTCGGATGAAGAATTATTAAATTACAAGACTTTTGGTCGAGATTTTACGTCACATTGGAGAAAAAGAGACGTTGGATATTATAGGGTACCGTCGAGTTGTCATTTTTTTTGGAAGCGATCGCTTGTGGTGCTATCTTTGTCTTTAAACTTTCACGAATTGTATATTTATTAGATGTGTAAATAGGGAATTAAACGCTTTAATAATTTACAAGATACGGGAACTCCACGCATGACCATGATTGGTCCAATTGGATCGCAACGTCGGGTAAAAAAATAGTGTTGTATATTTTTGATATTGTTGTGTCATACCTTATGAATTGTGTTTTAGATTTAAAAAGACATCTTATAAAGACTTACAGTCCATTTACAATAAGATACATAATACTTAATTCTAAATAGTAAATTAACAATATCTCTAACGTGTTGGAAATTCTTTTAACAGTTATATAAGTATTTTTGGTATTAAGAGTACTGGTAACGTGGACATACATTACTATTATTCTGGTTAACCACTCCAGCTAAACTAAAAAGTGTTGGAAGTGGGTTCACGTTTGTAGTGCACAGGATGCGGTTCGAACACACAACCACTTACTCGCAAGTCCGACGCCATAGCCAACACACTACCGCCGTTACTAACATGATTGTTTTTTACATTTTTTAATACTTAATTTTAAATTTATTTATTTAATTGTACATCTGAATAATATCAACGTATTTCTTTACATAGGTTCTCTTGTATTTAGACATGCTATCAAAATCCTTTACATCGTCCGGCAATCTGATGTACAGCTGTACTCCCTCAAACAATATCGTTCTTCGTCCATAATTAGTTCGTACTTCCATTAATTCTGTCTAATTTTAATTTCGTAAATTGTGAGTTTTTTTGTTGTAAATGTATCTTTTAAAAAAAGACAACTCCCGCATTAGGAATTACTCCTGTGTCGCGGGGGACTTTACAAAAATATAAACAATGGACACAAACACCCAGACTCGGGTGGGAATCGAACCCAAGACCTATGGCATAGCAGTCAGGGTCACTAACCACTAGGCCAACAGACCAGTCGAATGTATATTCATTTGTATGGAGTTATCGTTATTAAGTCTCCATTTCCATATCTAATATGATACCTATATCTTTCAACCGGAACCTTAAAATAAAAGTACACTGATTTACAAGTATGGTGGTAAGCGTCAGCAACATGTACCTATGATGCTATAGTCATATTTCTGGAACACATTGTATTTATGGTTAATCTGATAAAAAAAATCCAAATTATTTATACAACTAAAGCTCGCGACTTGACAGATATCACGTACTTATAGCCGACAATATCATAAACAAGAGTATACATATTACTTAGTTACCCTGTAAAAATATACACTAACTATAGAACTCTGAAAGAAAATACCGTCCCGTACGCATTCGAGAAAAAGTAAAACCAACTTCGCGAAGGCACATACTCGTACAGAAAATAAACCTATCCAAAGTGTATTTTATCCGTATAATGAGCAGAAAGTTATTCAGTAAGGGATTCAAAGCCAAGCTTAACTACATCGATTCTTGTTCATTAATAATTCTTCATTCCCATTCAATAATCTCACGTTGAATTCACTCACTCATTCATTCGTTCAACAGCAGTGTTCGGATATTGAATATGGATGAAACTTTACTAGTAAATTCTTACATTTCTAAGTGGGAAACACACGGACAAACACATTACACAACGCGGCTTACGGTCACCCCGAAACGTTTGCAAATGAAAATAAAGAAAGAAAGAATATTTATTTTTAATAAAACCAATAGTAATAACAAACAAAAATAAAGTAATATTAAACATATAAGCATCTGAGTAGCATTAATATTATTAGTACATCAAAAACAAAAAAAAAATAACAAAAAAAGAAAAGAGTTACGTCACTACATATTGAAATAAAACTATTTTTCACGGATTTTATCGCGATTTATTTGGTGTTATTTTACTATCTATACCACCAAATAAATCGCGATAGAATCCGTTAAAAATAGTTTTATTTCAATGTGTAACATTCGCATAAACTTTCGACAATTTCATACATCACTACATATTATAAAACAAAGTCCCCCGCGCGCTGTCTGTCTGTTCGCGATAAACTGAAAAACAACTAAACGTATTTTCACGCGGTTTTCACTAATAGACAAAGTGATTCATGAGGAAGGTTTTGGTGTATAATTTGTACCCGTATGAAGCCGGGGCGGGTGGCTAGTAATATATACTTCACAAACTATAAATTAAGTAATCTGTGAAGATGACGTGCCATTACGTGTCATTTTGGACGTGGCAATATTGTAACCGTACCGCTCTAGCACATTAAATATCTTGTCAATTTAATAAAGTCTTTAAATCTTCTGTTTTACAAAACATTTTAAGAGGAATATAAATTATCTCACTGCAATCACGCTTATCTGACATCTGGTTTTCAGTCAGAAAGCACGCTACAAGCCAGCAGATGGACCGGACAGGGACGATTCAAGGAGATTCATCGTGCACCGTTAAACTTATTTCTAGTTGTAAGTTTCATATTAACATATTCTTTCTCAAATATGATAGCGAAGATTGCCACATAACGCCATGTCAAAAAAAATATGAACATTACAATGACAATCATACTTTCTAGCCTTTACTGCAGCGCTTAAAAGCGTTTTACTTTTTTGAAGCGATACGGTGTCATTGCGGTGCTTAAAATGAGGGCTTACAATGTGTAATGATCGTAAGAAACAACAACGTCGTAACAACTGTTGCTGTTGACGGAACATTAACTATTGATTAAGGAAAGGCCATATAAAAAGTATAAATTTAAAAACCACGAGAGGGCAATTTCTTGCAAACGTTCTCGTTTATAAAATTTAATAAATTATGTCTCTTGTACATTAATAATTTCTTACAAAGTGAAAATTAATTTCATTCCTTTGTGAATTAATAAACTTCTTTTTCTTTTTTGATTTCCTTTTTCTTTCAAACGCAGTTTTAATAATATTAATGTAAAATTTACGTTAGCAATAGAACTGTGGATTTTTTTTTTTATTTTTTTTTAATACTACACTGAGGATGTAAATAAGCACATAAATCTCCAGATGGTAACCGGAGATTACAGTCAGTTGGGCCTAGGCTCAAAAAGCGAACAACACTATCATCAACATATATATTTTGGATACTTGTCGAATCGTTTCGAATTTCAATGAGAAATTCCGCCCTTGTTACTGTTAATATTTGCATTTCTCCTTTATTTAAGGAGGCTTATCTCAAATCTTCTCCTTTATTTAGGTGGCGACCCTAATCACCATCGAAAAAGAGCCCTATAAAGTTCCAATCCGAACAGACATCGGCTGTGCACTACCTGACACTTATCACATTATTTAAATAAAATTAGGCTTTTCATAGATTCCTTATATACCTTGGTCCATGAAATTAGGACCCCGTGACGGAAAACTTTGTGGTTTTAGTCAGATCGAGTCGGACACACCACTTTACCGTTGGCTCCGGTGAGGTGATGACACGTGGGGGTTTCCACACACCAAAAAAATAGATTTGTTAATATAAAATATAATGATATAGTATAAAAATTTAATAGCCTTTGTATGTGGTCATCAACATGAGTTACCAAACCTGATGGTTGAGCATCAAATGTTTCATAAAGATCACGCTAAAGTAGTATAACTGAAAGTAAATATTCCATCTTTCATTAAACACGAGTGACTAAATTTCATCCAAGTCCAAAGCTTCATGCAAATAGTTTCGAAAACATTGGGTGTATATCTTACAAAGCTATTAGTTCAACTGTACAAGTTTATATTAACAACATATGCAGTAGAACTCAAGGGTCGGGACCGTTAAATCGCATATATTCAGACCCAAAACCTTAGACCCTTGAGAAATCTTCTAAAATAAAAATGCATTTCTCCAAGAGTACCAACATTACAATGTTATTTAACGACTGGACCCAAAAATGCGAGGGTCCACTAAATAAATAAACACACTAGGATCTAAGACAATCTTGACATTTAATTTAAACTTTACAAGCTGATGAAGCTCACTATAGCTGGCAAACTATTGATCTTATGCAAAATGTTTGCTGCAATTTTTTTGATATATCCCTTGAGTTATAGTGTATTAGTCTTACACTAAATTGTTCATTTGTCGATTTTACTATGAATTTGACTGGCCTGTTGGTCTAGTGGTAAGTTACCCTGACTGCTATACCATAGGTCGTGGGTTCGATTCCCAGCCGAGTCTGGGTGTTCTTTGTGTCCAGAAGTAATTCCTAAAGCGGGAGTTGTCTTCTAAAAAAAATTAAAAAAAACCTACATACATACATAAGCTCACGTCTTTTTCTTTTTGGGGTAGTAAGAGACAACAGCCCGCCAGTTGCTTGTATCCTGACATACCTCACGACCTTCCAATATTGTCATTAAACCTTTCAAATATGTTCGTAAGAGAGCCATGCTTCGGCACGTATGGGCTGGCTCAACCGGAGTGATACCACGGCCTCACAGAAAACCAGCAGTGAAGCAATGCTTCTGTTGTATTTCACCGAGCGAGTGAGGTTACTGGAGGCCCTAACCCTTCCCTCTCCCCATCACCTCGGCTCCCACTTTAAAGGCCGGCAACGTACTTGTGACGGCGGCGGCGGTAGTCATTTACCATCAGGTGACTCGTCTGCTCGTTAAATAAAAAAAAGAAAATATGCATTTGTGTACTTTTATATTACCCTTTATTTAGAACATCGCCTTAATTGATTCATGACCCTACTGGGCATCCAACCTATCGAGTGGGATATCAAAGTAAAGGGTTTTAAAAGGAAATTACAAAATTTTTATGTTTATTAGTTAGTATTTTTAACGCCCCGTCGGGTTTTTGTTTTATAAAATGATAGCAGTGCCCCGCGGGTTCACCCGCGTAAGTGTGAATATCGAGATAAAAAGCAACCTCAGTCCCCAGCTATCTACATACCAAGTTTCGTCGCAATCGGTTCAGTGGTTTTTGCGTGAAAGAGTAACAAACATCCATCCATCCATCCATCCAAACTTTCGCATTTATAAAATTAGTGGGATTTCTTGTTTACTTATACAGGTTTAAAGTAATTTTTTTTAAGATTCTTATTTTTCAGTGCCTTGTGTAAAAATGTGTGTTCCATATAGTTTTTATTTAAAGGATTTTATCGTTGCTATGGTAAGGTACATGAGTAAATTTACAACCGGTAGAGTGTTTTACTAAAATCTAGTCAAAACAGTAAGGTAAAATTATCGGCTAGATGTAAATACCACCTTAGGGCCATAGATTTATAGCATCAAATATAATTCGTGCACGCCATGGCATATTTAAGTAGCGAATCAGTAAGGGAAGTACTGTTTCCAGTAAGGAAATGTCTGTCCGTCTTGTCTGTTTTGGTCGAAATTTAGGGAAAATTTTGTGTGTTTTGTCGAACTCGGACGTTTCGCTAAAACTTTTTGTCTTTGTATAATTCATGCGATGGCTATTTATTCTAAATTATAGACTACAAACTGCAGACATGGTTGTCTAAGAAACTGTTCAAACCAACTTTAATACATGATCAAAAGCAACCTATAGCTTCAATCATTCATATACTAAAATGAGCATCATAATGAGTGATCTGAATCAAAGAGTGAGTGAGAGAGAGATATGAATCAAAATATGACAGCAATAAGGCAACGCATATCATACTTATTTAACCAATATTTAACACTATTACGATTTTTTACGTAAAGAGTTTTTTTTATTAGGTTTGTCTATTAGAGAGAGTTATTCGCTATAATTATGTGTTTAAAAGTTAGTATAGTTATTTGTATTTCAGTATTAAGAGTTTGATTTCCGATCGACACCTGATTTCACCCAGGATGATGGTAGGTGTCCTACACAAATTATAAATCTTTAATTGAAAATTTAAAATCCTTTTATAATAGGTTTTTATAAGCTTCACTTGTAATTAACTATGTATAGAAATCTTGGAAGTCAATTTTAACCTACTTCTAATTGCAGTTTTGGAATGAAACTTTGTATCTTTATGTAGTTTGGATAACAATACTATAATTTGTAATCTTGGAGCTGATCTGATAATGGAGCTGGGAGGTAGATTTAGTGATTAGTTAGTGATATGATGATATAGTGATTTAGTTTACTGGTGAGCCCCTCGAGTTTGGGCTCAAATGATTCGTATGGACGAGTCTAACAGATTGGGCTTGGTAAAGATGATCTGATGATGAAGCCATTAGATGGAATTCTTCTGTACTTCTTAATTCGGTTCGCAATTAAAGCGTCTTTTTTTTAGTTTAACAAAACTATAATTGTTTCAATGTATATTTCAGAATAACATTTAAAAATGTTACGATAATTTTTTGTTTATTTTTATATATTTGATAAAATATATAAATCAATACGATGATGTATAAAAGAACAAACACATACCCATGTTCTTGAGCACGTATTTAAAAAAATAAAAGATTCTCGCTGACAACATTTGTTTTAGGCTCAAAATAATAAGTACAAAAGTAAAATACTCGGTTTAGAGATGTGTTTCCAAACAGACATTTACAACAATTTTCATAAAGAGAAGGATACATTTTTAGGCATTCATTTAAATTACACTCCGGTACAAGTATTGAATATTTTATGTTTCTGTATTACTCTGTGTGATTGGATCGTATTTTCTTTCGTTCCCCAAAATCATACACAAAATGTTATTAGGTTTTTATAGCAATGTTATTTTAGGAGTATTTATTTACATACAATTATGAAAAGGGTTCGTTTGGTCTCATAAAAAAATATAAATGTTTTTGGAAGCATTTTCACGAAAAAATACACACAGATTATAATAGAATGGTTTCTAGTTGTTGAAAATAGACCTAGCTCTATTAAGTCTAGTCATCTGTAAATTTATATTTATGATGGAATGGAATACTTTCTTACTATTTACTACTTTACTTATGTATTCAATCTGCTTAAACTTTTTACGTGGGAAAACCATGCTTTGGCACGTATGACCCGGCTCGACTCCGCTCGATACCAAGGCCTCACAGAAAACCGGCCGTGAAATAATGCTTGCATTGCTTTTCGCCGCGTGAGTGAGGTTATCGGAGGCGCTAACCATGCCCTCTCCCCTATTCCCGTCCTTCCCCTCTCCCCCCTCTCCTCTCTTCTAATCCCCCTCTCCCGTCTTCCCGCTCTTCCCCTATTCCCACCTTAAAGGGCGGCAACGCACTTGTGACTCTTGAGTTACAGGTGCTCATGGGCGGCGGTAGTCATTTACCATCAGGTAACCCGTCTGCTCGTTTTGCCCACTATACCATAAAAAAAAAAACTAAATATGTAAATAACGAACAAATCACTCAATTCTTTTCATTAATTATACAAAAAGAAATCAAAAAATACAAAATATTTTTGAATACAACATTTACAAAAGTAATCAAGTGTCTTCGCAAAATCATTTACATGAAAAAACCTCGATCTACCAACTCATTAAAGGAACAGAAAAATACAATCATTAACATTAGTGAAATATTATGTAAAACAAATTCGAGTCGAAAATTTTAATAAATGTATATTAGGGTGCGGTCATTAGAATTTTCGCCTCAAGGGATTCACTTTCTCTCGTCAATAACCAATAAGGCTGTGGACTGAGTGCTAAGGATATAGAGATTATTGTTATTTATGATTCAACCTACATAATGATATATAACACTGTAATAATTCTCGTATCGCGGGGATTTCACAAACATTGAAGCAACGAACACAAGGAACACCGACACTTCGGACGGCTATTTGCGGATAACATATATCCCGTGTGGGACTCGAACCACAAACATTCTTCGCATCGTAGTGGCGAGGCGATCACCTTAAACATTACGCCATCTGTGCAGTCAAGTGCAATGCAGATTGTTTTAACCGTGTCCACGTGATCATTGCGATTCGCAATAATTACCACGTGATCATTGCGATTTGATCAAAACTTTGAGTGAAGAAACAAGGTATTTTACTTTATAATATTACCGCCATAAGTCCCTATTTACGAGTACACATGAACCTAATAGATATACATCTAACATTGAGTTCAATCCATGTTACGGTTGTAACTGCTATTTTAGCTATCACTGATGCTAACATATTAGTGGATTGTATAAAATATTTAAAAAAATTAATTTGAGGATATATTGACATGTCCATCTGTCGACTGCTTAGGGACTTGATTATGTTTTTCATATTTTTAAATTTACTTTATTGTCATTCTGTCAAATTATGCTAGGTATTTATTATCATGTGTGTTTATTATCCCAATAATGTGACAGAAATAAAGTCAAACAAGGGTCATCACAATTATTTTAATTTATATGATAACTCATTGCTCGCTACCGCTTTATACAATGTCCCCAACCTAAACCCTCGCCCGCCGGGTGCCCAAAGAGTTCATTCGGACTTTTATTGCCATAGCTCTAAAAGCTCCCTGTCAGTTGTAACGCTAACGACGTCGTAAAGTGACGTCACAACGCTCCCTCCTCGCTACCCCCGCTCCTCATAATTAGGGTTAATTGTGTAAACATTTATAGGATAGAAGAGGCTTTTTCTGAGGGTATTTCGATGGGATTTTCCAACGCCGGACAGTGTAATATAGAGTTAGGATGTTTTTGGTGGTAATTTTTTTGTATTGGAGACGAATTATTTGAAAACTAGGTTTAGCCCGTGGCTTGGCTCGCGTGATTGTATATTTTGTATCTTTTTGTATATATGTGTGTTAAATGATGATCGGTCAAGTAGTTAAGGTGTAAAAGCGTAACAAACAAACGCACTTTCAAAGTTATACTTAGGATTAAGTAAATGGTTTTAACACTGAGGTGTGGCAGATTTTATTCCGACAAGAAGCGTCTTTTGTACTAGCTTGTAAGCCATGCTTCGGCACGTATGGACCGGCTCGACCGGAGTGATACCACGTCCTCACAGAAAACTGGCAGTGAAACAATACTTGCATTGCTTTTCGCCGCATGAGTGAGGTTCCCGGGGGCCCTAACCCTTTCATCTTCCCCCTCCACGTCCTCTTCCCACTCACCCACTCTTCCCCCCTTAAAGGCTGACAACGCACTTGTGACTCTTGAGTAGCAGGTGCCCATGGTCAGTGGTAGTTATTTACCATCAGGTGACCCGTCTGCTTGTTTGCCCCCTATACCATAAAAAAATATGTATATACTAGCAGAATCCCTCGGTTTCACCCGCGTAAATCTTGATCCCGTGGGAACATCTAGATAAAAATTAGCCTATACGTTAATGCAGGTCTCCAGCTGTCTACATACCAAGTTTCATTGCAGTCTGTTCAGTGGTTTTTGCGTGAAAGAGTAACAAACAAACATCCATCCATCCATCCAAACTTTCACATTTATAACATTAGTGGGATATCTATAAGTTACCCATTTTCCGCCACGTGGGCTTATGCTTGTATATATAGGGACAATAAAAAAAAGGTGAAATAGGTAATTATTATTGGAGTACCAATCATTACATACTACAATACCAACAAACCGAGGGTTTTGTCCTAAATTCCAGTCTCATAAAGTAGATTTATACATAATTTCGTTTGTACAGCCGTCTGTGTAATCATTTTACCCTAAAATCATTGTTTTAACAGCAAAAAGGGTTGAAACACCTCAAATACACTTACCTGTGTAAATATTGATTAGCTCATCGGAGGGAAAGTTGGAGGAAATGATCCAATAAAAATATAAGGTGATATTACGAACACCAATAAAGTAGCTATTACTTAACTAAGGAAAATGAAAACACCTTCATGTGTATTGTTGTACTGTACAGAATTCAAAATTATGTCATATCTATACTAATATATAAAGCCTGAAGAGTTTGTTTGTGTGTTTGCTTGAACGCGCTAATCTCAAGAACTACTGGTCCGAATTGAAAAATTCTTTCAATGTTGGATAGCCCATTTATCGAGGAAGGCTATCAGCTATATATCATCACGCTAAGACCAATAGGAGCGGAGCAGTGACCATAAACGCAGGTGAAACTGCGGGGAGCTAGTATGGAATAATTCTACCAAAATATACAGAAATATTGTACATATAACAACTTGTAACTATAGACCAGCATGAGCAGCACGAGAGCCATGCCTCGGCACGTATGGGGCCGGCTCGTATCCGCTCGATACCACGGCCTCACAGAAAACCGGCAGTGAAGCAATGCTTGCATTGCATTTCGCCGCGTGAGTGAGGTAACCGGAGGCCCTAACCCTTCCCTCTCCCCTATCCCCCTCTCCCCTCATCCTACTCTTCCCCTTTTCTCCTACTCCCACATTAAAGGGCGGCAACGCACTTGAGACGGCCATGGGGGGCGGCGGTAGTCATTTATCATCAGGTGACATAAAAAAATAAAATATATTAAAACACCTTACACACGGCCGTCTAATCCCAAACGATGCAGAGCCTGTATTATGGTAATCAGACTGCGGATTAACATTCTTATATATTACTAAATACATACATAACAATATTGTAGATAAATTACATTCAGATACAGAACAAATGTATATATATAAATATATAATTATTATCATATTTTCCGGACCGATACGACCTTCAAATCTTCAAGAAAAGAGCGTACTCTCTTAACGTACTTCTCAAAGGCCGGTAACGCACTTGTGACTCTTAAGTTGCAGGTTTCCATGGGCGACGGTAGTCACTTACCATCAAGTGATCCGTCTGCTCGTTTGCCCAATATATTTAAAAAAAAAGATATTTTTCCTGGGTGTACATAGTGCACTTCTGTCAATACCGATGTGCTAAAAGTGCAGTACTTACAGTCTACACGTGACCATGGCTGCTGAAAAGCAACTGAAACGTCGGGATCAGTATAGATAGTAAAATAACACCAAGTAAATCGCGATAGAATCCGTGAAAAATAGTTTTATTTCAATGTGTAACATTCGCGTAAACTTTCGACAATATCATGCAGTACTTATGTTATTAATTTTCTTGGTTTATTGGTGTAGTGGTTGATGGTTTAGATAATGGTTTCTTTGTGTCCGTACTTTGAATGTTTGAAAAGTCTCTCGCAACACTAGAATTATTCCTAGATGGGAGATGTCTTCCTGAAGAAAAAATCTTAACCGATCGCTTGTTCCTCTCGCTTGCACGCTCGGCTCAGGGAGAACGTGACAATGAACCATGCTTTTTCGTGCGTGCAGCCGGCGTTATCGATTTATAAAACGTTATCACGTCAAAAAAAAGTTACTTCTAAAGTAAACCCCGCATATCGGCAACACATACTCCATAAAGTAGTCACACATTCGGTCTCCTTTCATTTTAAATATCTCTATCTCTTTCACTCTTGAAATTCCTATATAATACTATTGCGTTTCAGAACAATTCTGTACACCCGTGTCTCAAATTAAGGCAAGCATGCATAGGCTGCAAAACTAGTTAACTTAAGAGTCTCACTTTACTTGTGTTGCTTTCGAAGTAATTAAGCTTCCCGCTAAACCGTCAGATATTAATTACTTCTTGATTATACTCAAATGAGAGTGGAGTCACACTGTGGGAATATTTTGCGGCAAACTATTTTACTATTTTAGTGCACGGTGTAATTGTTGCAAGTTGCATCTAAATATATGTGATCTTAATTTGGTATTTTATAGACAGAATGGTATATTTGTTAGTAATATGGCAACCATCTATGCATTATGTGTAAACAGTACTGGTACAGCCGCAATTATGCGATTACTGATTAGTAATTATTCATATATATAATCATCTAGTAGCTCCATATAGGTATATCCTTGTTATAAAAAAGAAATGTATTGAATTGAGATCTCTGCAGAGATCTAATAAGTGTAGTTATCGTTGTTGCCGCGTCAATATATTGTCGTACATTCACTTAGCTTTTGAAGGTTTCAGCCAATTAAATAATATTTATTATTACAATTTATTATAATAAAGTATTTAATATTTTAAGCAAAGATTGTATTTATCCCATGACTAGACTAGCTACTAAACAACAGATGAATACAAACAAAAACTGTTCGTTTAAACATAATGTATATTTACAGGATTCTTAGATTTCTAGGTCATAACGAATAAATAATAAGACGTTAGCTTTTTTGTTGTTTTTATGACATATTCTTTGGCTGCTGTTGAAGTTTTTTAAAACTGGAAGTACTATTTAGAATAATTACACTTTATCTTCCATGAAAATCTACAGGTTGTATATCGACAACCTGTTAAGAATAGCATATAATTAGCCGCAATTCGTTTGTTGAGTTAGGAACGAGTCCTTAGTCAGAAACTCTTGAAAGTGTAATTTAATGCAATTAATTGATATTTAACTTGGTTAGAGAAGTTGTTTGGAAAGGTTTACAATCAGAAGTGTTTAATAAGACATTTGATAAAATTAGGAGTATCATCAAAATGTACCTACTGGGAGTACACTACTGTACATTTGATCGACCAGGTTCAGTAATGTTGTCGGAGAACAGTAAAAAACGTGACACCTTTTGAAGTTATACTTCTTTTAACGCGTTAGCGAAAAATGATGAGACTAAATTTTTACGATGAAGTTAGCTAGTCAACATTTTAGTTTTTCAAAAAAAAGTTACCAAATTCACATATTACTTTGAGTACGTTTGTCGAATTTGAGGTTAGTTCTAGTATGTATTATTTATTATGATATTTAAATAAACTTTATTTAACTAGATAAAAGTATAACTTCTTACGTGCGTATATAAGAACACACACACTTTTTTTTTAAATATGACGACGACCTGAAGAAGGTAAGCACGGATGAACTGGATGCGAAAGGCGGAGGACCGGGTGCTATGGCGCACATTGGGTGAGGCCTATGTCCAGCAGTGGACTATGATAGGCTGATTGATTGATTGGTTTGATTGAACACTTCATTATTGAATGTGTATTTTTACGTAATTAAAACAAGGGCACCAAATTATTTCAAATATGGTAGTTTCTTCCTCTTACTCTTAGATAATTTGATGCCTGTGAATATAATAAAATAGATTTTAGAGTTCATATAATTACGTAAAAATTAAAAACACATTGAATAATGGAGTGTTCATATTTTAATTAGTTGCATTAGCTAATTCTGTAAAACTATAAAAAAAATCATTTTTACGTAAACCATAAGTTGGTAAAAAAAATGCATTAATTGATCAAAAATTTCCTTTCGGCCGCTATGGCAACTAAGTTTCGCAACCAGTTGTGAAAGAGGATTTTATCTTCTTTCTTGGCAACTGGTTGCGATAGAAGATTTTTTTTCCTTCCTACGCTACCGGTTGCCAACCAGGAATTTTTCACTTTAAATACACGTTATTTAACATGAATCTACGAGTAAAATCAACCAAGTCTCAATCAATCAAAAAAGTTCATTAACCACTGTCGATTATTACGGTCAATAATCGAATTATTACGTTCTACAACTCGATTCCACAAACTCCCTTCGCAGTCAACACACGATAAAACCTACCCTATTTAAAATGTGGTAGAAGTCTCAATAGCTTGATGAAGCGTATTATCGGCGGTTGGTAAATGGGTCGGCTGAATCGATATTCATGTAATCGGCTACTCAGTCCCTCGTCTGATCTAAGCTTAATATCCGATTGTCGACAAAATAGAAGCTCCGCGTTTTTAAATAGTGTTGACTTTCTAATGCACTTGTAAACCGAAGTAACATTATTTACGGTTATTAAGTATTAGTATACCTGAAAGTTCATGGGCGTACCCAGCCCTTAGCCCAGGGGGGGGGGGGGATTTGTTTTTGTCATCACAGGCGGGAGGGGGGATTTGTTTTTGTCGGTTCAGGGGGAAACAAATCTAAAATTGTAAACTTAAAATTACCTCAGTACCACGTAAGCTTGCTGAAGCCAGAGGGGGCCAGCTGCCCTCCCCTGCCCCCCCTCGGTAAGCCCATGTGAAAGCTGGAAATAGTTTCTGGCAAGTAAATAAATTCAAGAAATAGTAAACTGGACATGAATTTCTACTTCACTCCTGAAAATAGATCGACGTGAAATAAGACAATTATACAATATCTATTTCCTTGTTACGTATACATACATACACTCACGCCTGTATTCCCGAAATTTGATATTGCTGGATGGAGGAGTGTGAGCGATAGCTCCAGTAGGTCAGGGTCCTACATCTGTAACTCAAACTGACAAACATTGCTGCAAAGTGCAAGCCCTCTAACTCCTATACCACAGTCCAAGTTAAAGAGGCCATAACTGACACGAAGACTTAAAAGTTTTCGTTGGAGACCTGTAAATTGTAAGAAGGCAGTTGATGAAGTTGAAAATCGTGTTTGTACTATTTTATCAGAAGCAAATCAAAAGTAGATAATTATGCAGTAAACAAACTTAGAACAAAATTGACTCCACACTATACCAAACATAGGTTGAATGCCAGGCTTTAGGAAATTAGGATGGCTGAAAACTATATACAAATAGCAAGGCAGAGTCCCGGTTCCTTAATAGCTGTCATATGTAAGCTAAGAACACTAACATCGATAGAACATGTTACGCTTACAAAACACACCTTAAATTGCTTAATTGATATTAATGCTCGTAACTTCTGCGTTTCTAGTGAGCACTGTACGATGGAATGGCATTCAAAGCTGTTAGAGTTAGCATAACATAAAACTTTGAACAGTACTACGGTCCAGTAAGTAATACATCAACGTCATTTACACTATAGTGAGTCCGTAATGGCGCTTGACCTTACCCATTTGGTAGCAGGAAGTTCAGTAAACTTCAGGCTATTGTCCAACCGAATGCATAGTCCCTTTGTGCTAAAGACCTGGGTACTTTTGAGCTATGTGGGGAGTAGTTTCTGAATGAGCATTAACACTATAATATAATGTATATATATATTAAGGCTACCTCACTAACCATCCAACCAATATTATAAATATGAAAGTTTGGATGGATGGGATAGATGGATGGATGGATGTTTGTTACTCTTTCACGCAAAAACCACTGAACCGATTGCAATGAAACTTGGTATGTAGATAGCTGGAGACCGGGATTAACGCATAGGCTACTTTTTATCCCAATATTCCCTCGGGACTTCTTGTGTTGCTAGTTTAATAATAAAGAAGTAAATACCAGTGTCACCTAAACTCACTGGAATGCTTGTTTGGCGGCACTGGTTCGCTAACGAACCCGACGTGATTGATCATTTAATCGTCCAGGTAATTCCAGATATTATGATACCCAAGTAGACTATCACTATGGAATAGGTGTATACTGGGGCAAGATTTAAAAGATAATTGTGATATATGATATATTTTCTTGCTTTAGTTCTTTCGTGTTTGAGATTACGTAATACTGAAAATAAATTATAATGAAAACTAGCAACCTGCCCCGGCTTCGCACGGGTAGCAGAGACATCTTTAAGAATCATCATCATATTTCAACCAATTTATACAAAACCTTAACGAATTATACACCTAAACCTTCCTCATAAATTGCTCTACCTCTTGGTGAAAATCGCATGAAAATCCGTTCAGTAGTTTATGAGTTTATCGCGAACAGACAGACAGAGAGACAGACGCGGCGGTGGACTTTGTTTTATAATATACCAGCAACCCGCTTCGCAGGGGTACAAATTATGTACCAAAACCTTCCTCATGAATCACTCTGTCTATTAGTTCAGTAATTTTTCAGTTTATCGCGAACAGACAGACAGACAGACAGACCGACGCAGGGGGGGGACTTGGTTTTATAATATGTAGTGATAATATGTAGTGATAGTGATATGGCAAACAACGTTCAATCTCAGCCCAAAAATGACTGAATTCTGTGAGATTACTGTTTAAATTTTAGCTTTTGTAGCAAGAAGCGTGTTCTTTTTTTTTACACTGAACATGTACAATTTGGTGTTGTTTGTAGTTAAAGTGTTTTCGTTTTTTTTCTTACAGTCACCATCCTCATAAAAAAAAAAAACTGGTGTGTGGAGGTGTCTTTGGGCCACTCGAGTGGTACGAAATTCCTTTGGCTATTTATAAATATATTTAATGGATTGAATAAATTGTATCAAAGTATGTAGTAAATATTGTTAGAATTCGAAATTAAAATTGCGCCACCTGTGAAACTTAATATGTATATAGGATAATTAGTATACAACATGAAAGTACATTAGTATCGAGAGTCCATAGATGGCGTAAATAAAATAAATTAACTCGCGGTCAGCATTTTTCGTTGCGCTAACACTTTTTTTTTCGTCTAGCCCGCCGTCGGCCGAGCGTCTGAAGTGTAATGTGCTATAAAGTACTTTGTTCCGAAAGTTAACAATACAGTATATTAGTTGTAATTATAACATTAAAATTTCCAAGAAAAATTAAGTAGACCTACACTTTGGACATAAACTTTAACAAAAGAATGCTCTCAATATATTTCGGCGACAATTTTCGCGTAAAAGGAATTTCCCCAGTAAGATTTACGACCTGACTCCGTGTGTTAATACCCTAGCAATGGGCGCACGAACTGTTTACTGACGGTTAATTATATGTGCCAAACTTCTCTACAAAACCGTTATACGTTGTATGAAGTCCTCAAGTTTCGGATATGAATGTTGCCAGGAAACTGCCACTTGAATTTTGGATAATAAAATTACTCCGAGTTGAATTTGGTACGTTCGTTGGGCATATATAATTCTGGCTGATGTTATACTTGCATGCTGAACCTGGAAATCTTGTTAGTTGAGCCTAACTGCCTTAAAAGGTTGATTTGGTTTATAAAGTAATTGTATGTAGATTTGAAGGATTTATAAATTGAGGTACAACTATCATAAGGGAATTAAAGCTAAGCTACTGGTTGGGAACCGAGGGAAGGGGACAATAAATAAAAAATAAACATGATTCCCACTTGGAGGAATGCTCCAGGTTTGTTTAATGGACAAAAAGGTTTAACACAATAGGATGCTTATATACTACTCTCCGAGGGCCTTAACATCGAGGTCTAATAATAATCTAGATTTAACAACGCCACCTTTTGTTACATTATGGTACTATAATTTATCTGTTAGATCACGGTAAATGAAAAGTAACTGTGTAAATAACAATGTATTGTATTACAGGAAAGATAGAAAAAAAAAACAGTCAGTCGTAGGACTGCACGTCAGAAATGAAAACATAACTTCCCAATGTATTTGCATATACATACACACACATCTGTATTTATATAATTAGGTTAAAAATAAAAAGTAGGTAATAACATATCTAAATGTATACATAGGGTACACTGGAAGTTCTGCGCTCCTGGCCGCTCATAAATGTTTGAATTTCGAATGTTATATTTTTTTTAAATATAAGAAACTCGGCTCCGTCTCACGAATTTTCGATCAGGGTCACGTGTCCTGACGCGAGGTTAACATTTTTTACCCATCCCATGAAGTGCACAACGCCGCTAAAGAAGTTTTTAATTCAAAAAAAAGTGTTGTATGTCACTGAGACTTTCTGGGGCTGTTCTTTTTACAGGTAAATTAGCAAACAAGCATTTTATATACTACTCCCTGATAAGTGCTTTACCAGTGTATTGCTCAAATATCTGGTATTGGTATTGGTATTGGTAAAGGGCTCTGTTTCCGCATTTAGACTCATAGGCGGTCCATTATGCGTTCAGATAGGCTGGCTAGTTGAGCCAGCCTAGCTCCTTCCAGAAGCACAGAAGCCTCCTGGGGCGTTCACAGGCTTCTAGGAGCGACCTCGCTCCTGCGAGAATATTTGCCCGTTGTGTGGCCACTCCCTCGCACTCCAGGACGACGTGGGCGGCCGTTTCCTCCGCATTAAGACAGCCTCTACATAGAGGACTGTTTGTCGCATTGATGGTGAATAGGTGCCGGTTTAGGGCCAAGTGGCCCGTAATGGTACCTACAACTATTCTGATCTCAAGTCGGTTAAGACTGAGCAGTCTGCAGGTTAAACGTGGTGAGACCTCCGTCAGCACCAGTCTAGATTGCCTACAGCCGGGCGTATCAGCCCAGCGACCGTTGTGCGCTTCACGGGTTCGTTGCCTTACCCATGAGCGAAGTTGATTGAAGGGAAGTGGCAGCAATATAGTTGGCCCTGCCACTGTCGTTGCAGATCCATTTCTTGCCAGCTCATCTGCGGCATCGTTGCCGAGTGAATTACTATGCCCCCTGATCCATTGAAGGGTTAGCCCATTGCCAGAAGCTAAACGTTCGAGTGTCTGGTGGCATTCGTATATAAGGCCGGAGTTCATGGTGTTGCCCTCCAGGGCTTTCAGGACGGCCATACTGTCTGAGAGTATGCGGATGTTGTACTCTTTTATACCCCTTGACATGACCGCGGTAGCGGCGTAGGTTATCGCAACGCACTCACATTGGAATATGGAGCTGTGTCGGCCTAGCGCCAGTGATATTGTTATATTCAAGTCTTGTGAGAAAACTCCGGCTCCAGTCCCTGTCCCCATCTTAGAACCGTCCGTGTATATCCGGACTTCGTTTATGCCAGATTGATCTCGGTCGCTCTCATGTAGTTGTATTCGGTACCTTCTACCGAAGATATGTTGTTTAGGGATCCTATCGCATGGGGCAGCTATTAGTGGTTGGTATTCCACTAATTGGTTCCATAATTTGGAATGAGGATCTTCTTGGTTGTACCATAGACCTAGGTGTTTGAGTCTGATGGCTGCCATTGCTGCTTCTTGTTGTATATATAGGTCTAGTGGCGCCAGATCTAAAGCTACTTCAAGGGCAGCTGTGGGTGCTGTGCGCATGCAACCAGTGACGGCAGCACATGCGAGTCTCTGGAATTGTTGTAGTTTGTTTCTGACGGTGCTTAGCTCTGTTCTCTGCCACCAGGTAATGGCACCGTATGTGACGATTGGCCGTATGACCGTTTTGTACAGCCATAGTGTGATTTTTGGTGATAAACCCCAGCTTTTGCCGAGGAGTCGCTTGCATTGGCAGAAAATAATGCTGGCTTTGTTCAATTTTGTGTCCAGGTGCCTGTTCCATAGGAGTTTACTGTCTAGTATCACTCCTAGATACTTGACTTCCTTGGTAAAGGCTAGACTGGTGTTGAATAGTTTGGGTAGTCTTAATTCTCCTAAACTGCGTTTATTTGTGAACATGATCAACTCTGTCTTCGTCGGGTTCACTGTTAAGTCGTGTTCCTCACACCATTGTTCCACGACCTTCAAAGCAGACCTCATTCGGTCGCATACCACACTCTCAAAGGGCCCACTGATGAGGATGGTCAGGTCGTCTGCATAGCCCACTGTGAGGAACTTGCGGTCATTGAGCCGAGTAATAAGCTCATTGACCACAATGTTCCACAAGAGAGGTGAGAGAACTCCGCCTTGCGGACAGCCTCTGGCCACCACCCCTCTTGTTGTGTTATTCACAGTGAATTGTATGGCTCTGTGTCTGAGCATGTTGTCGATCCATCCGGCAATTGTGGAGTTGACCCCAAATCAAATCAAATATCTGGTATCACTCACAATGTAAACCCAAGAGAACTCACAAGCAGAAATGTTACACTACGAAAGACTGAGATTATTGAACGTCAGTTTTCTGAAGGTTAAAGTGCTTCAATGGCTGGACGTCATCAGCTTAACTTTTGATTAGAATTTACAGCTCTAATTTTAAAATCTTTAAAATACCCCATCCCATCGTGGGAGAGCCATGCTTCTGCACGTACGGGCGGGCTCGACCGGAGTGATAACACGGCCTCACAAAAAACCGGCAGTGAAGAATTGTATTGCTTTTCACCGAGTGAGTGAGGTTACCGGAGGCTCTAACCCTTCCCCCCTCTTCCACCCTTCCCTCCACCCATCCCCTACTCCCACCTTAAAGGCCGGTAACGCAGTTATGACTCTTGAGTTGCAGCAGCCTATGGGCGGCGGTAGTCATTTACCATCAGGTGACCAGTCTGCTCGTTTGCTCTTTATATCATAAAAAAAAAACTATCATTCAACACAAGTTTCTCCTCTCCAGTTCTACAAGTAATTATGGCAATTTTTATTTAGGGCACATCGAGTGTGGCACCTAACTGCTTCACCAGTTGATCAAGACTCCCTGTCGGGCCCAAAGCTAGTCTAGCACCCCTGAAATAAACAAGTGAGTGAAACCGTATAGCTTTAGAACATTTTATGATACCTTACTGTGCAATAGACTATTGCACTTTTAAAATAGAGGTAGAACATCAATTTCAAATCCCGTAATAAAACTAATACTCAAGGGATGGAAATTGCAATTAAATGAGCCTGAGTAAAAAACCGGAAACGGTGCCATTGCTCCGTCGTCATGGCAACCGACCGGAAATTAAACTCAACTTGTTTCAACATGGCCACCTGTTCTGCTTGCAACTTTTTATTAATATACACCTAACAAATTGTAACACTCGGCAACATTGAAATAAAACTTTTCAGAGCAATTTCCGTATAGATTTGAAATAGGAAAACCTGTTCGAAATGTTTAGATTAATGAAATATAATAGTTTTACTATTTCTCGGCGGATACTTCTGGCGGAAATTATTTAGTTTCGTAATTCTTTAGTTCCATGAACAAAGATTAGTGTTGGGTTTCATGAATTCGCGTCCGTATGTATGAAGCGTAGTGATAAAAAAAAGTATAACTGAATTAATAAATATCAAAATAGCGCTTAGGATTAAAGGAGGATTTAATAGAAGATAGGGCACAGCTAGGCCTGCCATCACTTAAATTGCCGACACCGGACAATCTCTTCAAAAATCCCGGACACATGTGTGAAATCGAGATTCTTTCCCGGACACCTTAAAAAAAAACGCCGATTCCATTTTTTTTATTAAATTAAACTAAATTATAAGTTGCCCCTGGCACAGAGTGTCCGGGTTTTACCCGGATGCTTTTTGAAAACCCCGCCCGGATGGTCCCCGGACGCCCTCTAAACTAGGACAAATCCGGGGAAACCCGGACGGATGGCAGCCCTAAGCACAGCGGATGTCGACTAGAATTGAAGTCGCCCGGTGATAATATTTGTATTTACTATGTAATTAGATCATGGTTGGAATGAAGTTCTACTTGTGATTCACTGCTATTTTTCTGCTATTACATAACTGTATTTTTGCTAGTGAGTGTAAGTAATGAAAAAAGCAACACGTAAGTGACGCTGCAGGTACTTATAAGTGTAGGTGACCGCTTACCATCACGCCAACCATATGCTTGTTCCTCACCTCAGTTATATAAATAACATTTAAAAAAAACTAAACGTTCATCAACTTTCGTTTCTGACTGTACATAAGACCCATTTTTTTTTTGTGCGTGTGGAAACCCCCTCGGGCCGTCACCCCACCGGGGTTTTCGGTCCTAATCGAACCGACTAAAACCACACGGTGTGCCGTACTGCGCCTTAAGTAGGAGGGATCCGGGAACAGCTTTTATTAAGACATCCGGAGGTACATAAGACCCATGGTTCAACCCTGATTTGACTAATTCAATAATTTATGTTAATCGTCTATAGCTTTGTTTATCTATGTATAAATTAAGGAACGATTATGTCGTACTAGTTAGATGTGATATAATAATTGATTGGACTCATTAATTATAGACTGTTTAAAGAGGTATTAACCCACACAAATACTATCATGCTTCGGCACGTCTGGGCCGGCACCTGCAGCTCAAGAGTCACAAGTGCGTTGCCGGACTTTAAGGTGGGAGTAGGGGAAGGATGGAAGAGGGGGAGAGGGGGGGGAGGAGGAAGGGATAGGGCCTCCGGCAACCTCATTCACTCGGCGAAAAGCAATGCAAGTTTTCTGTGAGGCCGTGGTATAGTGGTATGAGTGATGTTACTGGAGGCCTTCAATCAGATCAACTCCAAGATGAGTATGTCATGCTCGCCTAGAAATCCTGCCAATGGTGGCGTAGGTGTCGGGTCGTTCGGTTCTCTTCAATTTGGTCGATCTGAACGATGGCTGGCGTGTGCGTCATGCTCGTGAACGGGTGCCGTTGGTCGGGCCTGGTCATTTCCGGACTGCTATTACTTAAATTTGTATAGTAGTAATTAACGCGTCTACTTATATTTTAGAATAATAAGTATGTTACACTAGCGACGCCCCGCGGTTTCACCCACATAAGTTTCGATTCCGTGGGAATATCTGGATAAAAAGTAGCATATATGTTAATCCAGGTCTCCAGCTATCTACATACCAAGTTTCATCGCAATCGGTTCAGTAGTTTTGGCGTGAAAGAGTAACAAACATTCATACATACACACATCCATACATCCTCACAAACTTTCACGTTTATAATATTAGTAGGATTGTCCTCACATTTCATTTACGCTTATACGCAATATAACTAGAATTTTTTTTTAAAAAACATTTTGAAAAAGAGTCCTTGGAGTTTCTTGCCAGTTCTTCTCCATAGGATCTACGTATTGGAACAGGCAACTAACTTCACGACTGACTTAGTTTGACTGACTCCTACTCCTGACAATTCAAAAATACCTATTATTGGTTTAATTGAATAATTGATTTGATTTGATTGAACAATAGGATTATCATCCGAACTAAATAAACATACAAAGTTTGATTCGGGTACAACAATTAGAAGTAAATTGATTTCTTAGATTTCTTTACATTGTTAGTTAGTTAGTTTTAAGTGTAACTTATATTAATTAAAAAGCGTGTTTTAAATCGACAGTAACGATCTAATCATGATTACCCTGAATTCATCTTTATAACACACTTGAACTTATGAAAGCTTCATTAATCGACTTCAAAATGAGAAGGTTCTCAATACGACTGTTTTTTTTTGTGTATCCTCGCCATTCGTGAACCGATTTCAATAATAATTATAGATTAAAAAACTAAAAAACACGCTTTTATAGAAAATTCAACTAAAAAATAAAAAAACTAATCGAATTATTGCATTGTCATCGGTCTTTGACACGTGTGCAAAATTTGAATGAAATCTGGCCGTTTAAAGTGGGTCAAAATCGCGCCCAAAGGAGTCGGTTACAAACATACAAGTGAAGCTAATATAAAGCGTGTAAAAAACATATATTGGATTGGTTGTACTCAAGGTTGGTCACATTCAAATTTGAAATTTTAAAAAATACCACCTCTAGTAGAAAATAGTTTATTATAATAATTATCATGATTTACTTATTTTCTTTTTTCACTGGTATAAAAATTTACTTAAAAAGACTTGCCTAGTTACAGTACAAGTAGGATATGTGGGAGAGCCATGCTTCGGCACGTATGTGCCGGCTCGACCGGAGTGATACCACGGCCTTACAGAAAACCGGCAGTGAAGCAACGTTTCATTACATTTTGCTTATTAATGAGTAGAATTTGTACTGAAGTAAACAAAAATCAAAGATAGATGTATGTTACTACCAAACTTTAAAGGAAGAAAAAAAAACTTTAAAAAACAAAATTAGGTTAGGTAGATAGTGTCTCTAAGCGTCATCTCTTCTATCAATAATATAATATGACCTCAAAATTTTAGGCGTAACTGACCCGAATCGACATCGGCCTGAAATACCGATAGCCTCGCAGATAAGGGATGAACATAATCAATCATAGGGCTTCCCCTCATGTCTTACATGGGTCAATATTTGGTTCGGATATAATAGCGAATGAGTCTTTCGGTTATTGATCCAACGCACAAAAACATCATTTATATTTCAGAGTATGTCTAAGATTTTGGGGCTTCGTGGTCGTTTCTTCGTTGTTTCGACTCTTTTAAAAATTCTATGTTTTGATCTGTCGTTTCACACAGATGGTATTTATTTGCATGTGAATTGACTGACGCCTTTAGAAAAAGTGTGTGGCGATTAGCACTTTTTTCAGAAAACTAATAAAAAAAAGCAACACGGTGAACACGCGCACAAAGCTAATCCTTAAATAGAACAAGACATCAGTAAATGAACAAATCTATATTTGGTTAATTCGCCTGATTCGTGCGAACAGATTCGTCCGAAAGACTACTATGCCGATTTAGGAATGAAACTGCTTTTTGTGACACGGTTTAAAATGATCCGGTTTCTTTAAACTCAGATCATTTCATAACGTGCTTCTTGAGTAGTCTTCATCCCTATATAAGTCTAATGTTTTAGTCACAGTAACGGTTTTAATGTTAAATGTTGAAATAAGGTTACAATATATGTTTTTGTTATTAAAGTATTATCTCAATCTATCTATGAAACATTATAAAAATATGAAAAATGTATGTTAATAAACTTTATCTTTTCGGAGTATTTTGGAAACTGTAGGTACGAAATGTAAGTAATTTACTCGTAATGTTTTTTCAATATTCAATCAAGTACCTAATATAATAATTAATAAAAAAGCAGAAGTGGTCGATCGCACCAATTAGCGTGTAAACCCATCTACACTTATAACACAAAGTTGCCGAATTTGTTTGTTTTTTTTATTATAGAGAGCAAACGAGCAGACGGGTCACCCATGGGCACCTGCAGTTGTAGTTTATCAGTTTATCGCGAACGAACGAAGGCAGATAGATAGACGCGGCGGGGGACTTTGTTTTATAATATGTAGTGATGATGAAATAAAATTGTTTAGAATTTCTGTCGTATCTAGAAACTTTTGGAAAGTTTTCACTTGGCTAAAGGTCTCCTATTCCAATAATACGTTTTTGTATCCATTAATATAAAAATATACTAGTACTTTATCACTTAGCACACTCCATCCCATCTTCAGAGTAAACAAAATATAACTCGGAACTACCGCCGAGGCGCAGAACAAAGGCAACTTGGCACACTTAGCCGAAAACTTTCAATCCTCGGTGATTAATGGAAATTTAATGGCGTATTATTTGAGGGTACATCATCACATTATTTTATTAATGTTGCCAGATAAGAATCCGAACCACTTCGGTTATTGGCTGATAACTTTGTAATATAGTAGTTTGGTAATGGGAATATTTTCTTGAAAATACTGAGCAAATTATGTAAGCTTAAAAATAAATATTTAACTGTGGCGATGCACCTATAGTAGGCAAGCCAAACTACTTCGTAGCTACCGATTCTGAGTCGCGCAATAAAATTTCCAACACTGTTTCGTCTGTTAGAACACTAGCCATCATGTTTATTCCGAAAACCAATGAGTTGACAGGATATATCATCAAGCGTTATTTAAAAAAATAATACTGACTATTACTGCTCTAAATAGAAGTTAAACTCTCAAGAAGAATATAACTTTTTAAGTTCTCTGTAGCTATACAAAATAGAAATCCAGTTAAAAACAGAGGGCTGTCTTTAACTCATAGACTAAGAGAATTATTTTATCTACCAAATATTTATCCAATTCATGTATTACGTAGTACGTAAAGAAGAATATTAACAATATTTACAATTTATACAATATTTACAACCTCAATGCTATTCATCCCTAGCGATGTAAAATAGCAGACAGTTCCAGAATATGGTCACGCGAGCCGACATAAAACGTTACGAAATTACATTCACGAATGTGCCTCACGTAACTCGAAGAATGAAACAAATGCCGCTAAACTTGTATAGAATATATTATACTTTTATTATTTTTGTAGGCTGTGCATTTTGTGGTGATGTCACAAATAGAAGAAAAACAAGCAGGCGTTGATAGGAGCATTCTCTGCTCGACTAAACTAACGCTAAATAATCATTCGTGGGAGAGCCATGCTTCGGCACATATTCGGACCGACTAGACCAGAGTGATACCATGGTCTCACAGAAAACCGGCAGTGAAGCAATGCTTGCATTGCTTTTGCCACATGAGTGAGATTACCGGAGGCATTAACCCTTCCCTCTCCCCCTCTCCTCTCGTCCTGCTCTTCCCCCCTGCCCCTTTTTCCCTTACTCCCACCGTAAAGGTCGGCAACGCACTTGTGACTCTTGAGTTGCAGGTGCCCATGGGCGGCGGTAGTCGTTTACCATCAGGTGACCCGTCTGCTCGTTTGTCCCTTTACAATAAATAAATAAAAAAATTTATTGGAAACCGAAAACGTATTTGATTACGCTGTTTTAGTCATTTTGTGTATTTAGTTTTCAGTGACATAATAATACATTATTGTGAAACTACATAAAATCTAAGGTTTGAATTGTATGTGTGTACCTATAAATTGCACACTTACGTATTTAATGACCCAGACTTTAATTTAACTAGCTTCCTTGGTGCAGCAGTTTCGCTTAATAAATAAATTTACTACACTTGAAATGGTCGGTATAATAACTTTTAGACTTTCATGTTTCAATTGTTGAGTACTATAAAGATTAACAGGAATTATTGAGTTACTTGATCGCAACACTATGACCACTACAACGAAAGACCTTCCTGCCGCAGTAAGGCAGTTAAAAGGTGTACGTACATACCTGGTATCAAGGCTAAATACCCAAATTATCGCATAAATTGCCGTCTATAATTATTATTTATAAGATACTAGCAGCGCCTTGCGGTTTACCCGCGTAAGTCTCGATTCCGTGGGAATATCGGGATAAAAAGTAGTCTATGCGTTAATCGAGGTCTCCAGATATCTCCATACCAAGTTTCATCGCAATCGGTTCAGTGGTTTTTACTCTTGTAACAAACATCCATCCATCCATCTATTCATCTAAACTTTCACATTTATAATATTAGTGGGATTTATCGCTGCTTAGTCATATTGTTAAGCTTTTAGGGATGTCAGAAAAAAAGATGTGACTACCGTCCGAGCATACAAACAATACCTAATCGATCGAAGAACAAAGTTTACTCAATCGATTAATTTTATCTAAAAACTGTTTATCGATAAACCGTAATATCACTTACTATATGTATGAGATACACGGACTAAAGTGTCGAATAATTGACAAGGGTACCTAAGTGTGACATTTTATTAGAAATTCAATTACGTAGTGGATTTCATTGATTCGTAAAAACCACGTGTCAGGTAAATGAATTGTTCACCTTCTGTAAGTATCGTTCTTCTACGCAACTATTTTTCTAAGCAATTGAACCGCCTGATGGTAAGTGATTGTCTCTGCCTAGAAACATTCGCACCACCAATGCTGTCATTTGTGCGTTAACAAGCTTTTTCTCTAACCAAAACCAACGGCCGCCCACGTTGTCCTGGAGTGCGAGGGAGTGGCCACACAAAGGGCAAGTATCCTCGCGGGAGCGAGGTCGCTCCTAGAAGCCTGTGAACGCCCCAGGAGGCTTCTGTGCTTCTGGAAGGAGCTAGACTGGCTCAACTAGTCAGCCTATCTGAACGCATAATGGACCACCTATGAGTCTAGAGGCGGAAACAGAGCCCTATACCAATACCAATCTAACCAAAACCTTCTATTGAGTTGAGATTTTGCCAGTTCGAACAGAAATCTGCTAAGAGCTATTCTCCCTCACACATTGATTTATTAGAGAAACATTCGTCATCATTCGACTGGCCTGTTGGTCTAGTAGTTAGTGATCCTGACTGCTAAGCCAGAGGTCGTGGGTTATATTCCCGCTCAGGACAAATAAATGTGTGATGATACGATAATTTTCTAATTTTTAATTTATCTATAATATGTATGTATTTAGAAATATGTAAGTATGTTTATCAGCAATCTGGTTACCATAGTACAGGCTCTGCCTAGTTTGGGATCAGACGGCCGCGTGTGAGGTGTCTCAAGTTAATATTATTATCAGGGTGTGTAAATATTATGACACGCGATAAATTAAAAGTATTATCGGATCAACAAGGACATATTGTATAAATACTAACAGTAGATGATTCTCAAGTACTTAAATACTCTTTTATGCCAAATAATAACCTCCATGAACACTTATGTCCCGTTTTACGGGCTGATAAAGTACCAACACTTTCCAATAAGTACCTACCATTAAATGGAAATCTTTTGTTTGAATGACATCTTTAAAAACGGCTTATATAATTCTAACGTAGTAGGTAGAAAGAGCACGTTAAGCCGTCGGTCCCGGTTGCCATACGAACATCTGTGGCATTCGTTACGCATAGTTGGAGCCCTAAAAAGGCCGACAACCTGGTCTAACTACAAAACTTCGATATCGTCTAGTACTTGGGTTGTGGAGGTCTAACAGCAGTCGTTTCACGTAAAATATCGAAGTTCGGCCGTATCGTAGTTTGACTAAAAGCTGACCCCAACTTAGTTAGGAAAAGGGCGCCTACCTATTGTTTATCTTTGTATATTGCCATTTAAGACGCCATGACATGCCATTATAACAATAATTAATATTTTTGGACATATGAAACAGTACTATTTAGACCCAAACTAGGCAAAGCTTGTACTATTCATTGTAGATATACATATGTACTTAGATAGTTCTTTTTTATTTCAATAACATTAATATTATTAATTTTAACATTATACATAGACACGTCCAGACCAATGCAAAATTCAATTCTTACACACAAATATTTTCAGTGAGTGGAAATCATCGACGTGCGGGGCCCGCTTAACGTCACAGAACTCATCAGCATTTACACCGGAGAATACTCGGACAACTAGGAAGAAGGTTTAGCACAGCCCTACTCCCAACCACTGCTTTAAGGCGCAATTACACTTGGTTGTTAGCTCGTATTCGGGTGCACGAAAGACGTTACTCGAATTCGGGCACCCGATGCATTAATTACATTATTTTGCTCGAATTCGGTCACTGGAATACGGGCAAACGACTCTGCGCCCGCGTTCGGGGAGGTACGTGCCTGCAGACACCAAGTCATCCGCCATTTTGTGCTTCGATCGATTCACGGCGTCGGGTATTCTGATTTGGGTAACTAAAACGAAAGCTGGACTAAATTGTACGAAGACGGGCGTACTCGACTCCGTTCACTTACACTTAGTTGTGTGTCCGAATTCCATAGGCAATCGAATACGAGCTAACGACCAAGTGTAATTGCGCCATTACTGTGCAGAAACGGACTCACCTGACGTTGCAGCGGAATACACTACTGCCGCGCCATTTATGTCGTCTACAACACTGCGCCATATTTTAAAACAGAATGCGAGTTATTTCCTATTGTATATTAATAAAGTGTCATACATAATGGTGATAGGTTGCCGGTGTCTACATATGCACTGGATTTACCGGAGATTTCATTTGCCGCATAGCTGCTTGTGGAAGGAAGATAAGATTGGTGATGATATCCCGATTCCAAAAGCAAATATGCATGAACACAACACTATGCACTTAGTACTTCTTTCTTCTAAAGCCAGGACTGGAATTCGAAATTAGAAATTCTATCTTAACTTTACAGGATATAGCATGTAGTTACGTCTTTTTTCTCCGAAGAGGTTTAATGACATTCATTTTTGTTTTTTTTTATGGTATAAGCGGCAAACGAGCAGACGGGTCGCCTGATGGTAAATGACTACTGCTGCCCATGGGCACCTGTAACTCAAGAGTTACAAGTGCGTTCCGGCCTTTAAGGTGGGAGTTGGAGAAGAGTGGGAGAGGGGGGGGGAGGGAAGGGTTAGGGCCTCCGGTAACCTCACTCACTCGGCGAAAAGCAATGCAAGAATTGCTTCATATTTTACCAGTTTATGTTTGGACAAATAGTATCAAAGTTTTAAGTCATGAGCCAACTGTTGCAACAAACAAAGTGCAAACTGTGTTAATGGTAGCTAGTTAATTCATCATTGTGTCATTCTTCGATACCAGTTAATGAGTGTGTGTTCATTTTACTTTCTTGTAGGGCTTATACCTAATTTCCTCTTTTGTCTCCTGCTTGGTTTTTTTTTAATATAAAGACAACTCCCGCGTTAGGAATTACTCCTGTGTCGCGGGGGACTTTACAAACATAGAAACAACGGACACAAAGAACACCCAGATACAGGTGGGAATCGAACCCACGACCTATAAGCATAGCGGTCAAGGTCACTAACCACCAGACCAACAGGCCAGTCACGGGTAAGCGGAACTCCTTCAATTTAGTCCTGAATATTTATATTTTCGTTTACTTTTACTTCTCATAAAGTGTCTTTTTGTGGAATTTGGGTGGGATTAGGCCCAAAAAATAAATACACTTAATATATTCCACTGTAGTCAAACCATACCGCTTCTCTTCGAATGTTAGTTTGTGTTTAAATTTACTGTAAATGCGTGCTCAGTTATTTCACTCACGCCTAACCACCATCGATATATCCTTAAAAAAATTGGTGTACTTGAATGTATAATGTTAATGTATTTAACATCATCGTACATTCAATGCCTTGAAGGCAAATTGAGCCATATTAAAGATTACCCTAAGTATCAAAATCGAGGTCGTTGAGCATAAATTGGTTTAACATTAAGTAGCTATTCCATATTAGGGATAAAGGCCTTGTCATACAAATTAATGTTTTGTTACAGATATTATAAGCTAATAAGCCAATTTAAAAGTAAGTAATGCTAAGCAACAAAATAATATTTACGGGATAGTTCATATCCTAACTTTTAAACTTTCGCGTTCTATGATATAATAATGTATTCGCATTGGAATTAACGCGATTACGTAAAGGTATTACATACCTCTGAATTGCCTGACGTTTCGACCAGGTTGCACTGGCCGTAGTCACAAGCTGACTGGCTCAGTGGTGCACGCTCTCCGTCGTCGAGATCGTGAAGTAGAAGGTAGAAACGTCAGGCAATTCAGAGGTATGGAATACCTTTACGTGATCGCGTTAATTCCCATGTGATTACATAGTTTATATCCTTCCATATAAAATAATAGTATTGTCACTAGACTACAGTTTGTACGTAATATATCTATCGTCATGCATAATAACTTTTAAGTAACATGACGCTTTATTTATGACAATGAAAAGCGCTGGTAGTGTAATAGCTAAGGCATCGGACTTGGGATTAAATTATGGCGGGTTCAAGACTTAGCCAATGCGCTACCGACGAATCTGTAAATCTTCACGTAAGTATTCCAAAAGATACTTGACCACGCTTACTGGAAGAAAAATATCAGTGCAAGACTCACACCAACACAAAGAGAAGGCGTTACAGAAGTATAATCTTAGTACATAATTTGAAAACCCCGAATAAAACAAACACGTTGCAGCTTTATTGCTATTCACTGTATCAAATGTTAATTCCAAACTCAAAACTTTGGAATGCGAGTAAGATAAATGTGCTATAATGATCACATAGCTTGAAATTGTGTGGAATGAGAGCTTTACACAAATCCCTTCCACGGCTGCTGTTAAAAAGGATTACGGTAAGATATTCCAGTGGCTTTAAATATATATTATATAATATGTTATTATTGTATCTTCTAGCTTTTAGTTTGGTTGCCCGTTTACAGTTTCAAAGCTCTTCGAGAATTATATATTTTATATGTTTACCTTGTGGGTATTGCTCGTAATTTATAAAGGAATCTGTAAATTCTGAAATATGTACTAACTTGTAGTTTATTTATTAATTTTCCACGTTAAATGTTTTGATTATAAGTACCTACTTATTCGGATAAATAATCCCTGCGTGAGTAGATAATGTCTGTGTTTACAGAAACACAGACATTATCTACTCACGTAAGGATTATTTATATTAAACATACAAATGTTCAGGCTACTTTTAAGAACCACTCAGATGGTCACAATGGATTTCTAGCTTTCGTTAGGAAAATAATATAAATACTGACAGTCTTTATTCCTCATAGATATTTGGTAAAACCACTCAACAGTGGAACAAAACCTTACTTGACATTAAACAACATAGTAACATAAAATAAATTTTCTCAAAAACTAATACACAAAACAAAGGCAAACATATAGTGCCAATTAATAAGTGTTGTCGTTACCCAGAGACGTATTCTACACAAAAAGTTTTTCATTCCACTTACGTAGTAAACAAAAGTAAAACAAAAATGGGGTACTTTATCATAAGGTACAATACACAACATGTCCGGACCGCAACAGATGCCGAGTTGGCTAAAGTATTATAAATCATACAGTTCTGCTTCGACCATGCCACAGCGGACATAGTGGAGTTCTGTGTGATTCTGCGGTTCCCTGTTTTTTTTATCTATAAATTATTATATAAAAAGTATTAATGAGTACAGTTGTAGAAGAATTACCCACAAGATGGACAGACATCATTAAATCAACGCCAAGAATAGAGAGAGAATGAAAAGTGTCACAATAGCTACAGCTTACTATCAATCCATCAATGACCACGACCACTTAGCCAGGAATGTATGACTGAGAAAAAGAAGAATGAGTACCATACAGCGGTACTCATTCTTCTTATAAGATACCTTGTGGGTTTCACCATTCATAAACTTTCTCAGACTTACCTCGACTAAAATTACTTGCCTGTGACTACATCTAGCAGGTTGTGCAACTACATTCGTAATCTTAACAGATTGTCGGAACAAAAACAGGACTGAGTATGAGACAGGTGACTGATTTATATTTTAATATTAAGTTTATTAAATCCTTTCACACTAGAAAACATATCTCTATAAGCCAATCTGATTTCCGCTGCATCTTCCTCTTATAAACAATTGTACTTTATAGGATAAAACAATCCATGCTCTCCTTATCTATTAATACTTTGTAAACAATCTAAAATTTCCCATTCAATTGGACCCAACAGTCCATTTCCTCGTCACTATGTACATTTCAAAACACTCGGAGGCATTTAAGGTAAATTTTAAATCCCTCTCGGGCAACACTGGACATCAGAATACGCAATACAAAACAACTTTAACCACAATTTTGGGAGTCAATCTTTGCATAAATGAGAAGAATGCGTCCCTACCCGCGCATCCCCATTGCCAGAACTTTGGTAAAACAAAGAAAGATAAATAAGTAAGGGTTTAATCAATATTAAGGAGCAGTATTTGTATCTTTGCGTCCGGTTCAGATATGTCAGGTCAAAGTAAAAAAGCTTCAATTGGCAACGATGCGGCATTAAGGGAATTGGACGGTGGAAGGATCTTGATGGAAATATTGCCGGTATATTAAGTTTTAGGACACTGTGATGTGATTGTAACGTTTGATGTGAATGTACTGTTCATTGTAGCGAATTGTTGGTTCTCTATTCAAGAATTTATTTGATTTTCGGGTGTCGTTTTTTGCGGAAGTTAATAATAATAATAATAATCTTTATTTATTTCTCCTCACAAAAAGAACATAAAATATAGATCTACTAGCTGTCCCGTGCAACTTTGTCTGCATTAGTAAATTTTCCTATCTATCCCTATCGCAGCGCCATCTACCGTAACCAATAGTAAATATAAACCCTTCTCGAATCCACGTGAAGACACACAAAAAATTCATTAAAATCGGTCATTATTCCTGTAATCCTATCGCAGCGCCATCTACCGGGTCCAATTGTAAATCTAAACCATTCTCGAATCCACGTGAAGATACACAAAAAAATTCATTAAAATCGGTCATTATTCCTGTAACCCTATCGCAGCGCCATCTACCGGGTCCAATTGTAAATCTAAACCAATCTCGTATCCTCCTGAAGACACAAAAAAATTCATTAAAATCTGTCCAGCCGTTTAGGAGGAGTTCAGTCTCATACACACGTACAGAAGAAATATATATACTGCATTTACACTTCAGTCCAAGTAACACGTGGCCGGCTATGCTAACACCAAAAATTTAAAAAGTAAAAACAATTTAATCTCACGGTATTTCGTTCACTACAAAATAAATCTAATTAATTTTATAGCGTCAACAACACGTGGTAATTATGCTGCTAAATGTAGCTTATATAACACGTTCGTAGATTTACCATAGCAGCGCCATCTATTGATTGCTTACTCAACCCAGTCGAAAGGTATCGACATCTGTTAGAATCATTTGGAGTTAACAGATAATTGTGACTGTCAAATAATAACAGACAAATAATTAGCAATAAATTAAAATTGCGACTATAATTTGAGATTTAAACTATCCTATCTCTCAAGTTGGATCAAACTGCACATGGTGTGCGAATTTTATTATAATCGGTTAAGTGGTTTAGGAGTCCATTGAGGACAAACATTGTGACACGAGATTTATATATATTAAGATTACAGTCTCATATACTTAAGCTTACTTACATAGCTTTAAATTATATCTTCTTATTAGGAATAAATAGGTAATATCAGCAAATTTGCTTTATTTTTTTTATTTTTTATAGTATAGCGCGCAAACGAACAAACGGGTCACCTGATGGTAAGTGACATATCACCGCCCATGGGCACCTGCAACTCAAGAGTCACAAGCGCGTTCCCGGCCTTTAAGGTAGGAGTAGGGGAAAGGGGGAAAAAGGATATAAATAATTTTGCTAGAATTATTGATAAAAATGGTGTTTAAGCGTATGCTCTTTTATAACGCCTACAATGATAGCTAAGAATATCTAAAAGCAAAAGTTGATTCAACCAATAATGAAATCATTGTTGCCTAATGTTCTAGAAGAATATCTCGAAGTTTACTTTACTCACTCCAATACAGTACTATACAAAAACGAATTTACTAAATCTTTTGGATATCTGGGACACCGTACCAGTGGTAAAACTTAGAGAAAACAAGTGTAAATTGATAGGTACATAAATAAATTAGCAGCCGTTGTTCGGAACATTTTATTCTCCCAAATGGGACATAAAGGGACATTTTAAAAGACGTTCCAAGAGATGAAGTGACCTGTTTACGTGACATCTTTGTAGAATATTTAAACAAGCGTACCTATTAGATTGTTTTTGTATCCTTTTATAGTTTGTCTATAATTGTATGAAGCTTAAAATAACAAGTTCGTGTCGTTCTTCGTTCGTTCGTCGGAGAGCCATGCACGTATGGGCCGGCTCGACCGTAGGCAGTTAAGCAATGCTCGCATTGCTTTTCGCCGCGTGAGTGAGGTTACCGGAGGCCCTAACCCTTCCCTCTCCCCCCCCCCCTCCCTATTCCCGGCTTTCCCTGTATCCCCTACTCCCACCTTAAAGGGCGGCAACGCACTTGTGACTCTTGAGTTGCAGGTGCCCATGGGCGGCGGTAGTCATTTACCATCAGGTGACCCGGTTTAATCACCGAGCTCTTTTTTCCTAATAACTGGCTTCAGTTACAAAGCAAACGTTTTATTTTATCACCAAGAATCTGTGCCGTATGTATTTTGACATTTTTTACAAGTTTTATGTTCAAAAAATTACAAATATTCAGTGAGTATAAGGATTTATTGTTCTGTATTATGATTACCCTTTAATTAGCCCAAAAAAAAAGTTAGCAAATGTTAGGAATTATTGATGATGTTCTTTTGAACTTTGAAGCACGTGAAGAATTACTTTATTCAGTACTGTATGTACAAGAAGTAATAGTGGAGGAAATAGCAACCAGCACAACGAACAGAATAAACCTTTCAAGCAACAAACTAAAGAATATTGCTTATAACTAAACACCTTATGTCAGTTCTTAACCAAGCACGTTCCAAGCAGTATTGAAAACAATAACTTGTACCTGCATAATAATCACACGGTTGGACTGAAGTCCTATTGTATAAATAATTATTGTAAAATACATGTTGGCACCACGCCAAGTGTGCTGAGGTCAACTACCAACCTTCCGTTACGGCTTATGTCACAATAAATCAAGTTGGGAAGAAAACATTTATGACGCGTAACGTCGCCTTTCTTTCACTACACAATTTGATATCAGATTTGACACTACGTTCGTTTTAAGATCATGATTTCTTTATGAAAAATTGTAGCTAGCAGCACAAATTTCGATTTCAACTATACAGGTGTGTGCTAAAAATTCAAACCCATTCATACGTAAAGGTGAGATTGGAGGATAAACTCTTCACTACTGTAGAAAGCAACACCTTTTAGTTCGAGTTGAAAAGTTGAGTTAGAGTCGAACTTTTACACATACACTTCTTTATAGAAAGTTAAGTATATTACAAATCTTGTAGATCTGACTCAGTGAGTACCAAGTGCACTAAGAGTACGTGTAAAGTAAGAACTAGTAAGTGTAATAAGAAATTTTATATCTGCCAATAATAATAAGAATTTTGTAAATAAAATAGTTTTGTTGCTAAGAGTACAACATGTTGGTTGCCTTCCTGATGAATCCATTTACCATCTGACATCACCATTATATTTTATTTCTTTTTTTATATAAATTATATTTGAGTTTCGTGAGGCCAAGTGTAAAGTAATTAAATTGTTAGTCCCACCAAAGATGAAGAATTTAAATCAACAAGAGCAATGCCTGTAGATTGGACTATTAATACAACCTTTTTCTCTTAACTAACCTCTCACTTTCTTGTTACTGAATTTATCTAAATGTATTTTAATCTGCTCACGGTCTTTTTTACGTATACGTAAAAAAATCCCTTGCGTTTTTATAAGCTTTTGAGAAAGTGACACTATTCAAATTTAGAAGAACAGATTTGTTGGGAATTAATTTATCGTATTGTCGAGTTATTTAAAGATACTAAAAATTCAATAGATCAATCAGCGTCCTTATTTAGGCTTCGTGATGCTTACGATTGGTATAGGCTTGCTCTCTTCGTAAAGTTTTCTCATTATCTGTAGAATCTTAGTAAGAGTTACTGAAATGCATTGTACGCTGGAATTCGAAATATACTCCTATCATTTCCAGAAATAGCGTCAGTTGATTACGCTGTCTGACAATGTAATGGGTAGCTCATTGTGTCTAAACAACGTAGTCATAGTGACAAGCTTGCCAAAGCCCAATAATATACATGTAAACTGACCTCCAAGGTACTCATTCCACAGTTGTAGATTATATGAAAGGAAACTCGATGTCATTAAGTCTTTGATTAATATTTGACTATCCCACTAATGTTATAAATGTGAAAGTTTGGATGGATGGATGGATGGATGGGTGTATGGATGTTTGTTACTCTTTCACACAAAAACCACTGAACCGATTGCGATGAAACTTGGTATGTAGACAGCTGGAGACCTGAATTAACGCATAGGCTACTTTTTATCCCGATATTCATACGGGATCGGGACTTACGCAGGTGAAATTGTGGGGCGCTGCTAGTTATCTATAAGTTTTAAAAGAATTCAACTGAAAAGGTAAGCAAAAAAGACTTGAATTTCTAGAATTATTGATCCGCAATTTTAGTAGCAACATAAATTATAAGTTTTATCAGGATGACTGTCAAGTCAAAACAGTGTCTCTTAATTAAAGGTTAAAACAATAGGTTTTGTAGTAAATGAAATGAAGTAACAACATATAACGCCATTTGTAATAAAAATAGTAACAAATCATTTTTTTCTGTGTAACATAGAATCCGTGATGATTGATTGAATCTAACAGAAATGAGATGAGTGCAGAATGTAATGTAAAGATTATGACAACAGCGACTATCTCAAAGTTGAAGCCAAACATAATCATAGCAACATCGTTATTATTAATCTCACCTATTTACTTGTTGAACACTAGGTTGTTACACTGTACTAATTTACACTACATTCTACTACCAGAGACAGCAATGGACGATTCAGCCATCTGTGTATTTTGACATTTACCTAAACAGTTTTATACAATATTGGCTAGTAAGGTACCGGTAGAGACTCTTAACTCCGCGATTGACAAACATTGACTACAGCATCATACCACCTAGTGACGAAAAAGTTAATTATTTTTTCTTATCTTACGCACACACGAGTGTAAACCATTATGCAGTGAGAATTTTAAAGGCATTCTAAAAAAAATGCCTTTGTTTTTTTGTCATAGCAGAGCAGGACTTAGTGCTATTATTCATAATTGTTATATATTTACTCCAAAAGGAACTTCGTCAGACTACACACTATGAACTAACAATAAAACCTCACTATCTTATCTGGACTGCGTCGAGTTGTGAAGTACTCTGGAGTCGAACTCCAACTTGCAACTATGAGACGCTTTCAAATGGACATCGCGATACGGTCTTGTCCTAAGTTTCTTGATGCTCCGTTGGCTTGAACATTCAGTGTTTGTGTGATAGATAGCATTTTGTAAAGAATGGGATCAAACTACGTGCGAAGATTTTGTATATTAAGAAACCATTCCTCTTTGAGCTTTATCATACCATATGATACTATAAAGTTTCTTAAGACTCGATATTGTATGTATATAAACAGAGGATGATTACTGACTTTCTTGAGGTCGTAAGTCCAAAGTCAAGTATAATATTGATGTGTCTCTTATTGGTAAAAAAATTAGACCACGAAAACACATACTATTTCCTATAAATACGAACATGAAATTGTACACATAATTTTTTGTACATTAATTTACAATTTTGTAGAAAATTTAAGCTGTGCGAAAATGGAGAATAGCTAAAATAAAAAGTGATTTAAAACTTATAAGCCTACGAAGATGGAAATTTCAACACTTGTTTAACAGAAGTTCGCCAATAAATAACCAATACAAGTAAATGTGAAAACTTCAAAATAAATTACCAGCACAATAAATGTTCGAGTTTTATTTGATTTTAAATTGACAATATATCAAATCTTTTATTTCCGTGAGCAATTGATTTACTAGTAGGAAGATTGATAGTACAATGATATACATATAATGTACAAAAATAATGTAAATCCCACTAATATTATAAATGTGAAAGTTTGGATGGATGGATGAATGAATAGATGGATGGATGGGTGTATGGATGTTTGTTACTCTTTCACACAAAAACCACTGAACCGATTGCGATGAAACTTGGTATGTAGACAGCTGGAGACCTGGATTAAAGCATAGGCTACTTTTTATCCCGATATTCCCACGGGATCGGGACTAACGCACGTGAAACCGCGGGGCGCTGCTAGTATAACATAATCATATCTAATCATATTAATGTAAATATAAGTTTATTTGTTTGTTTGTTACACTCTCAAGTCTCAACTACTCAACCAATTACCCTAAAATTTTACTTCACGTTGTCAGGATTAAAAAAAAGGACAGGACATCTTTTCTCCAGTAAAAATGAGGCTATTCCTGAGTGATAGATTGATTGACAAAATGTAAATAGTATAGGCAAATTGTCGCCTGCGATATTTCCCAACCGATACGACCTTCAAACCTTCAAGAAAAGAGCGTACTCCCACCTCAAAGGCCAGCAACGCACTTGTGACTCTTTAGTTGAAGGTGTCCATGGGTGACGGTAGACACTTACCATCAGGTAACCAGTCTGTTCGTTTGCCCCATGTACCATAAAAAAAAATTTCTAACAGAAGCAGGCCCTAAGAGGTAGCGCCAGCGTTACGTGTTTCAAGTCAAGTCCAAGTCTACCAGGCTCCGGTATAGTTTTAGTTGGTTTGAGTCCGACATGCCACCTAGCCGTTGCCCCGGTAAAGTGACGATCCGTGAGGATTTTTACACGGTCGGGTCGGGTCGGGTTGGTATCCGGTACTGGCTGAAGCATGACTCCCACTGTTTTAAAAAAATGTCCCGAAAATTTGTTCAGCCGTTCGAAGATCATCAGCTCTTTTCTAACCTTTCCAGGGATTCTTAAGTATATTTGAAAACTTTAATTTATACTTGTTCAAATTACTGTATTAATGTAGGAATTGATGAGTTTGAAAAAAAAACACTCGAACTACTCGAAGTACTAACTCGTGAAGATGAATTAGCGGTATAAGTGTTTAATATCATTTTAATAACAAGTGTGAATCATAATAATTATGATTCACACTTGTTATTAAAATGATACGTTTACACATTACATATTAATATTAAATTTTCAAGTATTTCATTGCAATAATGATCATCATTAGTTAAATAACTAGTGTGGTGAGTATTTTTAAGTGCTGGCAACCGCTTACCATCAGGCAATTTAATAAATTTATATGTTAAACTTAACTATCAGCTCCACAATAATATTAACATTTCCATTCACCATCCGTTTGTAAGCATCGACGCTGACAATAGCCAAGTACCTATTAACCTAAACGAATAGCCATAGACATAAAAGGCAAACTGAGCTGAGATATCGATATTCGGTAGGAACTCATCATCCCTGGCTCGTGCAGAAGCAAAACACATGTCGAAGTATCACTTGGTGCCAGTGCAGGATTGCGCCACACCGAGTAAATTCGGTTTGCCTTCCCTGCCTATGACAATTCTTTGTAGTTAATCCTTAGCTTTTGCCATCTTTGTTGTCTTGATTTCCCTTTCTCAATTAATTATGGACAACTGATTTTAGTCATGTGACTTCTAACTGGATTGGTTCCGAAGCTTTAATAGACATTAATATTCAACGGAACTCTATTATTAAATCATTCCGTACGTACGAAATAGACCTCGCCACCGGTTTGATATTATGACAGTGTCCAGCGTGCATTTACGGTGGTACTTAAAGTGATCCGTAGTGCCACTAGAATGTACATACCACTACGTGACACAACTGAGTACAGTTAATAAACTATCACATTATTTATAGATATTACACGCTACGTGAAATGCTACACGTGTGCTACGCTAGCCATTCTAAATCGTACGTGTAAGTGCTACGAGACAGCTACGCGTAAGCATTGAAACCAATACACTGTTTTGAAATATATTGAATAAAAATATTGCATTGAATGTATGATGTGTTGTGTGTTTGTTCACATTAACATTAATATTATAATCCTACTAATATAATAAACGTGAAAGTTTGTAAGGATGTATGAATGTTTGTTACTCTTTCACGTAAAAATTACTGAACCGATTGCGATGAAACTTGGTATGTAGATAGCTGTAGATCTGGATTAACACATAGGCTTTTTATCCCGATATTCTAACGGCATTGGGGGAAACCGCGGGGCGCATCTAGTCTTCAATAAATCTAAAAGGAACCCAGTACTTGCGTTTACTTACAAGGTTCACTTAGTATTTACATATATTATTGATTTGTAATAATGCGTTTAAATGTTAAGATTTTTTGATTTTTAATATTTTTGGGAAAACACGTGCCACTATCATATGAGTTGACGAATATCACTCTACAAAAATAAATTAATAATAATTTTATTAAAAGTTTTCAATCCCGATACAACTTTGTTTACTACTTCGAGGATAAACACGCTTGCGTATTTGTAAAACAGGATATTGAATATTATTATGAATGATACAGAAAATGAATCTAGATAAGTTATTATCTACATAAGTCATTGTCATAAAAAAAAAAAAATTGCATTAAATATTCAATATTTTTTTATATATGGCAAAAATGTCATTGTGTGATGGAAATACGCAGATAAATCGTTTAAACAGTAGATTCGGTACATATTAAACACGCTTTTATTAACTTCATTTTTAACTAACTAACTGACTAACTAACTATGTAAACAAATGTCGGAAATAAATTTTAACCTATTTTTAAACGAAACTTTGTATGCGGTTTGGATGACAATATTATAATTTGGCATTTTGGAGCTGGTCTGATGATGCCTGAAGTAGATAGTGAAACTCTTCTATGGCTACTAGTAAACCCCTCGAAATTAGTATCATATGATTGAAAACGAAAATGAAAATGTTTTATTTCAATAACTTATTACACATTTATCAAAATTGCTGAGACCTCCTTTTAAGTATGGAAAAAACTTGTGTCACGACGCCCCGCTCTTCTATAATTATATTACATTTTATTTAATTTTTTTCTTTATTACAATTAATAATATAGGTACCTATTAATAATATGGCTAACAAATTATTAATGCCTTGTGTACGTCTATAAGTTTGGGTGTGTATGTGTGTGTAGGTGTTGTGTGTGGGTGTGTGTGTGTGGTGTTGTGTGCAGTTGGTGTAATGTAGGTGTTAAGTAATGATTTGTTTTAACGAATCCAACAGCTTAATAGTGATGGTCTGTTGATGAAGCCAAGAGGTGGTATTTAATTCTGTTTATTGTATGAAATACTTAGGCACGACGTCACGTCTTACTCTTGTTAAATCTTCGCTTTGACGATTATTAAATAAATTAAAAACGTTAACTGGGCGATAATTTTCACACTATTTCAGACTTATTTTGAGCATAGCATCTACCCAATTAATTGTCTAAGATCACGAAAAAAAACTTTGAAATTAACGACCTCCTCAAGGTTGGTATAAGAAAACAGCCACTATCTAGCCGTAAGCCATCATAGTGAAGTGCCGTGCATGGCTCTAGGCTAGAGGCACTTGAACACGCGCGCTCAAAGAGATCGCGCTAGATTATACCACCAGTGTCACGTGTTTAGCGGTTAACTGACGAAACGATCTTCAAGGACTATTGAACTTTAATATTTCATGGTGATTTTTGGGGTGGTGAGTTTTTGGCTGCTAATTATGGTGATTCGTTAGGCTTTTTTCTTGGGGCGGTTACAGAAAATTATTGTTAACTTTATTGGGGGATTCTTCGTTCTTTTTCGTTTCTGTTAATTGTTAAAAATCTATCAATTTAAAAATCGTTACAAATTGAACCTTAAAATATTATAGAAGCGGAGCAGTGACCATAAACACAGGAGAAATTGTGGGGACGGCTAGTATTACTATATACAAACATATTATAAATAAACTACACCCAGACTCAAAACAAACGATTGTGCTTATCACACAATATGTGTCCTGGGTGGGAATCAAACCCACGACCTCCTACTCAGTATTCCGGACCACTAACCACGAGACAAACAGTCCTGTCAATACATAATAGGTATAGCTTAAGTTCTATATTTTATTATTGGTAGTTAATACGTTATTACCGAGGGCAAATGGTAGGTTTACCTTAGTAAACCTACCATTTGCCCTCGGTAATAACTAAATAAATATAACCAAAACAAATCGCCGCAGACGGGAAGGCTAACCGGACTCCTTCAACAGAGATCTGCATGCTAACTTTTAAACTTTCGCGTTCCATTGTATACTTAATTATGTATTTATACGGGCATTAACGCGATCACGAAATAGGTATTACGTGTGCATATTATTTTATTTTATTCATTTATTTATTAGGGATAACAAATAGTAGTATAATATTAAATTATTTACATTATAATTTAGTACAAATGTGCTAATTATACTACCAACAGCATTATCCACTTGTTACTTTACACAATGTTTTAGAAAAATGGTGCATGCTACGCGATATAAAAAAATAAAGAATACAATCAAATAATTCATAATAAACACGTTAATTAATTAGGTATATTTGTACAATAAAAAAATGGACAAATGCGATTTATGTCTAATTAATTTTTATAAATTAAGAATAATATGTGTTATGGAAATTAAGAACCTGATTTGAAAGCAGTTATATTATTCAAAGTTTCTAGTAAACATTTTCTATATTTATGATTGCAGAATGCATGAAGATATCTGTACTGTTAAAATAGGTATTGTAATTATCTACAGGTTGTCGTAGGGGTGTTCTTAATAAACCTGCGTTTGTTTTAGGAACATGATTAGTAGTAATCGCTAAGAGACGATGCGGCCGAGCCTGCCTTCGCATTACTGTTCTGGGGACAATGTGACATAATCTATTTGATAATGTCAGACAGTCATACTTGTTATGAATAATGCCATGCAAGAACATAGTTCCAAGAAGGAGCCTCCTGTCTTCCAATGACGACAAATTGTATTTCAGGAGTAGATAATTTTATGCTTGATAGCCGTGGCACCATCTATAATGAAGTGTTCGCAAGAATTTTTTTGGACATTTTCCAATGCATCGATGTATTTACTATAATATGGATTCCAGATCATGGTAGCAAACTCGAGACAAGATCTTACTAGCGTTATATAAAGGTATCTACAAGTATTTGGGTTTTTAAATTCTTTAGTGTTCCGTATAACAAATCCGTACATTCTAAATGCTGCTTTGATGATGTTGTCTACATGAATGTCAAAATGTAACTTAGAATCTAGAACGACACCAAGGTCTCTAAGTGGAGATAATTTAATCAAAGGTTGGTCATTTAAAAAATAAGTGTAGTTGTACACCTTTTTGTTTTTTGTGAAAGATATTGTATTACATTTAGGTAGACTCATTACTATTAGGTGTGATAAATACTTCGACACGTGTTTCACCTCTATACGAAGTTTGTCCAGGTACGATTCGGTAGCAAATGAGCTTTCGTTCATTAATTAACCAGATACACTTAGCATATATTTGTTGCTGGAGGTTTGCCTTCTTGTCTATGACTTTCGTTACAGTTCGGGACCTTTCTACCTTTACGTTGTTTATGGTATCTTCAATCTTTTATTCTTTAACTCAACAATTTATTCGTGGGAGAGCCATGCTTTGGCACGTATGGGCCGGCTCGACCGGAGTGATACCACACAGAAAACCGGCAGTAAAGCGATGATTGCATTATTTTTCACCGAGTGAGTGAGGTCACCGGAGGCCCTAATCCTTCCTTTTCCTCCCCCTTCCCCCTCTCTCTCTCTCACCTCTCTCCCTCTCTCCCCTCTCCACCTGTTCCCCCTTCTCCGACTCCCACCTTAAAAAGCCGGCAACGCACTTGTGACTCTTGAGTTGCAGATGCCCAAGGGCGGCAGTAATCACTTACCATCAGGGTCACCTGATGATAAGTGATTACCGCCGCCGATTAGTGATTATAGGAGTTAAACAAGCAGACGGTCACCCGTCTGCTCGTTTGCCCTCTATAACATATAAAAAAAACAAATTCTTGAAATATCTACTATGTACTAACTATTACTCCAATTTGGTTACAAAAAGGGCGGATAAATTTGGCCAGACCTAAATTTTTTTTAATTAGAAATTTAATCAAATGATATCGAATCTCGCGATTAAATATACAAATATTAAAGTTTAGTTTGCTGCCGTAGTTTTAGCGTACTACTCTATACTGCAATGCTTTAATAGAGCTTATAAATAGAACACAAAACGTTAGAAATATACTTAATTCACAATATGGACTTGAATTTAGAAACTACATTCATTACAGTAAATTGCCGGATTTCACAGACATGGGGCCTAATTAAGGTTATTACTGGAATGATTCCCTTGACAATTTTCGTACAAGATTCTAGCTCAGGACTGGGTGTGGCAAACTGGTGTTCTATTTGGAACACTGAGAGATAAGAGATTGGTTTAACTTTATAGACTAGTTTATGTATAAATGTACAAGCAGATATCGAATTCTACCTTTTTACCCGACTGTGGCGAGACCCAAAAGGACCTTTGGAGGTTTGACGTGTACGTATCTTTGTCCATCCCTAAGTTCCCTCGTAACTACTAAACGACTGCACCTATTTTGATAAATGATATGTCGTAAGATTTGTCTTTATTGTCTGAGTGTAAATGTTTTTTAAAATTAAATAAATGTATAATGTGTATCTAATGTATGTTTTCAAAAATATTTTTTCTTTTACACCTATCGAGTGGAATATCAAAATGTAGGGTTATTAAATGATGATGCCAAAAATATATTCAACCATAATGTTTAAAAGTTAGTATGCTTATGGCAATAGTTTTCTTTTAAATTTATGCTTGTTTTATTATTGACATGGCAAAACATCACACATGATGGTAAATTATCAAGCTAGTCGTCTTTTTTATGAACTTGAAATTAAAATAAATACTCACAAATATATTTCACAAAAATATTTTTATTAATTATACTTTTTGATTTTTTTTTTCTTTGAACTTCATATTAGACACTGTAAAATAATAGGAACCGAAAGGGTTGAAATATAGTAACGGCTCACGGAAATATATGTATAAAAATATATAATTATGTTACACCAAATGATTGGCCTTGTCCTTAGGGCATGAAGATATTTCGCAAGAAAGTACCTATATTTAAAAGGATAATATTTATTTAGTAGTCATGCCCTCAGCTTCATCTGCAATTGTGACCACTACATTTCAGCCGTCCTCTAAAACACTGTCTTAGCGCTAAAAACACCGTTTTCAGATAAATGCATTCAATTTTTCTATTAAAAAAATCATCATAAAAATAAATAAATTAAAGAAGAAAAACATGTTGTACATTATTTCATGACAACCATTTACGATCTAGACCTGATACAGGGGTAAACTGTTTTTTAAAGTCTTGACTTAAAACAGTCCCATAACGACCCCCGCCCATTTATATAATAAAACAAAACATTTACTCAATACTCCACACCCAAAGTTAGATTCATAAGCCACATTAACAACGAGCTCAAACAAGCACCGTATTTTTAGTCAATTGTCAGAAACCTCTCTAAACCAGATGCCAGTCTTGCAACCCTTCCCAGGACTCCTAATTACCTTTAAATTATATTAATCTTCATACTCATCTAAAGGAAGAGCTTCAAATAATCACACCTAGAAACCGTAAAACAAATAGCTTATTAAATGCAGAATAAAACACAATTAAAGTAAAACAGAAACTGGTTTTCGGGCATGTCGTAAAACGTAGAAATAGCCGAGTATTTCGGCCTCCCTCATTATATGCAAATTTTCGTATATTAATAATGAGTTAGGTCAATAAAGGCGGGCTCAGACGCGGTTAGCCACTAACGATGTGATACTGCGCTAGTACTTGTTTAAATAATACCTACCGGTCGTTTGTGGTAGAAAATAGAACATTTAATCTCTAATCAGGTCATGAATTCGTGATGTGAATGTTTGTGGTTTTCTACTAATAAATAAATAGGATAAACTCTTTTTGTGGTCGCTAATGATCAATGACACAGTAAAAGCATCCAGATGTGACCAAAATAGTCTATTATTATTCGATTACTTCTTTATTTCGTATTTTTTAGTGAAACTCAAGAGTAAATTATGATAATTGCTTTATAAAAAGCGCCATTTGTTGGCAACATCTGCTCGCTTTAATTTAAATTTTGATGCTAGGTATTTCTAATTACTTAAATTTAAACAGTAATTTCAAAATTGAATTATATGCGTACAAAAGAATATAAATGACCGCATGTGTCATTACCATGACAGATATGGGATTAGAAATATATCATAGATATTTTATGTTGGACCACTGTTCAGCCTAAAATATAATGGTCAATAAACTAGTGTGTCATTACTCGCCATTTTCAAATTATTGTAATTAAATCTTTTTTTGACAATTAAAACAACATTTTTTGGTCTTATATGACGCTGTAATTGCCGAGAACGGTTAAATAATTTGTTTAAATAATAGTTTCTTTTTAATAAGTGATATACATCACTCATTACTTTCTCTCACTCACTTAGACAGGCTATGACAGTAGAACAGTTCACTATTGTAATATAATGATTAAATATACTCAACACAAAACATGTACATCAGTTAACTTTAAAATAACAAAGTGGTTTTAAAAGTACATAATCAACACGTTACCTCAGAGTGCGAGTGTGCAAGCTAATATTGCACAAACAAAATTAAATAAATAATCCAAGAAACTAAACGATTTCCAACTAATCGCTTCTGAACCCACCGCAGCAAAACGCGACCAAACCAAACATGCCTTGGTACGGGGGCCTTGTTATAATAATGGCAGTACTATTAAACACTGTTATTTCAAAATTCGCATTTCGTGGCCTGTTTAGCTATCGGACATGCGATTTTAAGTAAAAAATGAATAATCCCTTGTAGGAAATATGTAGTAGCGTTTATCATTCATTTTCTACGGAATAGTTATAAATTATATAGTAAACGAAGAACACTGTTGTTATTACTAAAATTTAGGAAGTCTTTGATAATGTAAATACCATTAACACGCTACATTACTTTTAAACGTATTTTAATGTACCATAAAGACGATCAGTTAAGTTTAACAATGTGTCGACATAAGTTTTGGTTAATAATAATAATATATCGTAAATTTACAATCAATTATTTCTTTAGTGTTTATTTAAGAGTTTGATAATGATGCTGAAAGGAAGCTATGACAATCATCTGTTCTACCGACACTAATACTTTTTAATTAGATTCTCAGTCGTATTGCACACACATTTATTTAAAAATTGTATCATTAGTAATTAAAAACCTTCTTAGAGTCAAATACAGGTACATTGTCTACAGTAACTCATATAAGCAACAGCGTCGTCTCTGGCAGTGTTGTATACGTACAATTTATCAATAAAATGTTCAGGGTTCCCTCTTTATTATGTTAATTCTATCTGTTGAATTGAAATTACCTGTGACAGAAAGAGAAAACATTATAAAACGAATCCAAAGTTACTGTAACAACATAAACTATCATCAATCCACAAGTTACCAAAGAAGAGAAACCAATACTTGCAAGCAAACATCGGAAAATATAAACATAAAAGTCTTCCAAAATAAAGGCAGCGTTTCCTAAATCGTGTGCAGCCATTGTAGTAGGTACATTATTTATTTACGTTCAGAAACAGGTGCGCTCAATGAAAAAATGTTTAGCTACCTGTGTACGGCACTCGTATCAACGTAGCTGATTTAGATGCTCAAGGTTTTTGCATGTGGAGCTCGAATGGGATTACAGATGTGTTCTTTTAAATATTTTGAATGGAAGCGAGGTGTGAAGAATCATATTATTAAGACTTATCTGTTGGTTATGGAATTGAAGTATTTAGCGTTTTTATATTTGATTTGGAGCAAAGGCACTGCTTTTACAATGCACAGTCGTCAAAAGTCACTCAATCGTCAGCAGTGACTATTCGGGAATGATATTTTATTCACCTAAAAGGTCTCCAAACAATATGGTTGTACGAAGTAAGAATTTTCATTGCGATGCAGAATTAGTTGAAATTCGTAGGAGTTCGAGTTATTCGGAATAGTCTAGATACTTGTAGCCACATGAAGTTCGGTTTATTTGCCGTATATGGCATAGTCAGGCATAGTTAAAATTATTCAAGATTATTTTAAAACGAATACAGTAAACCTCTAATAAGTAGATTTATAACAAAAAAAGTAAAAAGTTAATTCTGACTTGATTAATTTACAAGAAATTAAACAGGCCTCATAGATAACAATTACGAGTCTGCCATTTGATTACAATGAACAATTTAATCTCTACGGAGGCCGAGCCTAAATATATAAGTGTAACATCTTACAGCAAAGATGAGGTTGCTTAACGGGAAGTAACAGTAATTAAAACTTCATTTTCAGAACGTCTTTTGCTGGCATTCTACTTTTAAGTAAATGTCTGACTGTGTGCATGAAATTAGGACCTGGAACTGAATAGGGAATTTACTACTTCAGATTATGGACTAATAAAAAAGTTTAAGTGCTAGGATTTTAGCCACCTGGATAGGGGAGAATCTACACCCACCAAATGACACTCCGATCAGTTGCTATCGAAAAAAAAATATAGATTGTAAATATTCATCATCATCATCATCATTTCAGCCATAGGACGTCCACTATTAGACATAGGCCTCCCTTAATGACTTCCAAGAAGACCATTTGGAAGCGACCTGCATCCACCGACGTCCTGCGATCTTTACCAGGTCGTCTGTCCACCGCGATAATGGACGTCCTACGCTGCGCTTTCTGGTCCGTAAATATTGACATGCGGAAATTTAGGGGGCTCCAAGGGGCTTTAAAAATTCTCTGTTGTGCCACCGTCTCAGGCCTACCTCTAAGTAGAGTAGGGTAACCCGACGCCCTCAGACAAGCGCTCATAGATGCCGTAGGTTAAAAATGAAAAGATAGACTCCCTCCACAAAATTAGCTCGTAAAGCCTTGTTAGAATATTTTAGTATTTTGTTAAGTATTCGTAATAAAATATGTACTGGAATCCAGTCTTAATTTAAGCAAGATTTCACTGTTTATAAGTTATTTAGCCAATTTACTAGTCGCGTGTCCCATGGCGATAAATATGATGTAAATGTTTCTGCTAAATCTAGAAATAAGTTTCGTATTAATTATCAGAGTTAAATATTGTTAATTCATGCATGTTTTCGCGAGGTATGTCGGACTAAAATGTTATGTAACTGTTTCAAACTGTCTTGCAAATGAATGGATGAGAATATTTTTGTTAGGGTGTACAGAGAGAAAGAAATTAATACTAATTGTAAGAGAAGTTCTGGAATGAACAGAATGAAAATACAGGAATTTCTTACGAATGACACATCATATTTTTTTTTATCTTTTGTGACTTGTTGAAACGAATGTATAATAGTTGTCAGAATATTGTTCGGGACGATTAAAAATCACAGTAATCCTTTCTTAAAAATATTACCTCGAATAAGTTCATAGCACATTAATGACAGATGTGTTTAATGGATTGACATTAATGAGTTTTTTTTTTTACTTTCAAGGTAAAATTAATGTTAAAGTTGTTTTCTAATTATTTTAGTTTAATGCCATTTTTTATAAGACACCCTACTAAGTGGTTCTTTAAGTTTTCCTTAACATTCTTGCCTGAGTGATCGAACCCTTTGTAAGCAACGGGATCAAAACTGACCCGCCCAATAGGTGCCCGATTTTACCCCCGCATGTTCAATATCGCCGCATGACCTATATGACCCCATACGATCTCACAAGGGTCACCTCAAGGGTCTGATTTATTAATGTACGCTGAAAAAGCCCGTTTTATGGGAATAGGTTATGGCTATTTTAATGCCAGATTTTCGAGAACATGAATATTTATGTCGAGTTTTGAAGACAATTAAATGTATGTTTTTTTTAACCGTTAAATACGATGAGATCTTCCCTTGTGGGTGGTTTTTGAGAAAAAAATTCTTCGCTGTAAGTGGACAATATTATTAATATTAATATTCATTAAAAGTATTATTGTTTTATAGTGATGAAGTCACATTTATTACTGATTTATATACAATTAGCTGACCCGACAGACGTTGTCCTGTCTTAACTATGAATATTGAATTCGAATTGGTATAATTTGCAGCGCGCATTCTTTCAATCGCGCCGACTGTCAAACTACTGACAATTATGTCAAAAGTGCTAAGGCTACATTAAAAAAGTATGGTCGTTAAGTTTTCTTAAATTTTCTATTTTTCCGCGCAGCTTTCCCAATTTTTTCTTTTATAAGAACCTTCTCCTGACAATAACAAACACAAAAAAAAAAGAATTAACGAAATCGGTCCAGCCGTTCACGCGTGATGCCGTGACCAAGGGAAATAGGGATTCATTTTTATATACATAGATAGATATAAGTTATTTTCGTGATGTCTCGACGACGACACGGACGTGACATAGGGTGATGAAGACTCCCTGACGGGTCCGAAGGTAGTCGGGCAACTCGGAAATACACATTAAATATGTGTATTTAGTCCTATGTATAAAAATGTCCATAATCAGAGCTACAACATATTTAACCACAGTTTCCTAACAAACTCAGAAGTACTTAACGATATTTTCCTTTACGTACTCTGAAATACTCAACAATATTTTCCAGTCCAAGAAATTTGTAAGCTATTTTTGTGTTTACAAGACCGTGAAGATAAGCTGTTTTTTTTTTAATAATGAGACATGAATTTATGAAAATATACCTTAAAGTGTAGACACGTGTGGCATTTACTCTCAGATTACATACATTGAGTTTTATAACGGTTATTCTTGTTTTCCGTAACGACTATAAAAAGGAGATAAGGCCCAGCAGATTTATACTCCAATCGGATTGGCCTTAACTAGTATAGCACCTCCACCCAACAATGTAGGCCGTGTGCTTGTTCACTAACTTGGCTGTCTATTCTTTCTAGTAAGTTCCGGAATATTAGATAAGATAATAAAGATTTGATAACAACAATAATTTATACATCCTACCAATATTATAAACGTGAAAGTTTGTGAGGATGTATGGATATATGAATGTATGGATGTTTGTTACTCTTTCACGCCAAAACTACTGAACCGATTGCTATAAAACTTGGTATGTAGATAGCTGGAGATCCGGATTAACACATATGTTAATTTTTATCCCGATATTTCCACGGCATCGGGACTTAGGTAGTCTTTAATAATAATGAAATAGATTAGATTGTTATTTGATCAATTTTCACAAGATTGAATAAAGAATTGTAAATTTAACACACGGTTTAGTAAAGTTGTAGTTTCAAAGACTTGTCAAGTGACAACCCTTCACTTATAAGAAACTTAATCTCTTAAAATATAAATATTAAAATATAAAAAAAAGACAAATGCCAATCCAATTATCCATAAAAAAAAGAATATCTGAATCCTTGCACGTGTCACGTACTTGACATAACTATTATAATATGTTAGGACAATTACTTGAGGGTGAGATTAACTAAGGAGGAAGGTTAAGAATTAAAAAGAAGGAAGTATTCACTCATGAGTCATAACAAACGGCAATTACTCTTACACACTGGGGTTATCATCATCCTCCGCGCCTTTTCCCAACTAAGTAGGGGTCGGCTTTTAGTCTAACTACGATACGGCCGAACTTCGATATTTTAGTGTAGTGAAGCGACTGCCATCAGACCTCCACAACCCAAGTACTAGGCGATATCGAAGTTCTGTAGTTAGACCAGGTTGTCGGACTTTTTAGTGCTGCAACTACCGGTAACGAACGCCACAGATGTTTTTATGGCATCCGGGACCGACAGCTTAACTTGCTCTCCGAAGCACGGAGGGGTCTTAATATGTTAAGAATGGTCACCCATCCCAAGACTGACCTGGTTAGTGTTACTTAACCTTGTAATGTGCTAACCTACTTAGTTACCACTTAGCCACGAACCCCTCTTACACACTGGGGTGTAATCAGATATAAAGAAACCTTTTTATGTCAGGACAGGCAAGTAATGCTTGAATTTCCTTTTTTTGTTGTCTCATTTTCAAGCCAAATTGCACTTAGTTGCTTAAAACTTAGACTACCTATTTATTTGCATATCCTTGAATTAGTGATACGTCTGTAAATAAAGATTCTCTTTGTCTATTTCCATTTGATCTGACAACAATGGTTAAAAAGTGTTACAAGTGATTTAACATTCGATATTTATAAGGTGTTTGCGATTGCGCAAAGGCTATAAAATCACTTAACAAATAGAGTAATAATTCTACTTTAGTGAACATGAACGAGCCTCCACGGCTCAATTTTGTGAACAAAATAGATAAAAATGTTCAACGTTTTTTCGGTTGTCTGTCACAAATGATATTATTGAGAAAATATCGAAGAAAGTAAGTAATAATACAAAAGTATGTTAAGACTAAACACGATTCCGTCCTGAAAACGCAAAATAATTTCCATACTAACTTTTAAACTTTCGCGTTCCATGATATAATTATGTACTTATACGGGAATTAACGCGATCACGAAAATGTATTACATACCTCTGAATTGCCTGACGTTTCGACCAGGTTGCACTGGCCGTGGTCACAGGCTGACTGGCTCAGCGGTGCACGCCCTCCGTCGTCGAGATCGTGAGGTAGAAGGTTCTTCATATACCCGCACATTTTCGATATTTTTAATATTTTGATTTCGCCATGTACCGTCACATACTATACTAACAGTGTCCCTATTCTCTAAGCAAACCGATGTGCTCCTATTCTGGTGTTCACCCGACTGTGCATAAAAGCGAGGTGGCATGTTTTTTATCACTGGATTCCACGCTGTTGATAATTTGAAACCATCTTCCCGATTGAAAGTTTTGTGTTTTTTTAATTTCAATCGCTTCACGTACAACTCTTGAGTAAAAGTGACGTTCCGTGGAGAGGACTTGCTTACGGTGAAACTCAATCCAGTGATTGGTGCCCGCTTCGAGTGCATGTTCTGCAATCGCTGATTTTTAATTCGTCAGGCAATTCAGAGGTATGTAATACCTTTTCGTGATCGCGTTAATTCCCGTATGAGTACATAATTATAAATAATTTCCAGTTTGCAAATTATGGCAAATGATTATGAGTGCAACTGTGAACTATGAAACAAAAAGTTACCAAAAAATTCTTCATCCTATAATAACATACGCATAATAAATACCACCATGTAATAGCTTGCAACTATAGGAATTCAGTAATGAACCTACATAGATCCTTTTTTCCTAACTAAGTTGGGGTCGGCTTTCAGTGGAACTACGGTACGGCCGAACTTCGATATTTTACGTAAACTGACTGCCATCAGACCTCCACAACCCAAGTACTAGGCGATATCGAAGTTCTGTAGTTAGACCAGGTTGTCGGACTTTTTTTGGGGCTCCAACTACCCGTAACGAATGCAACAGATGTTCGTAAGGCAAACGGGACCGACGGTTTAACGTGCTCTCCGAGGCACGGATTTGTCTCAATGTGTTAAGAATGGTCACCCATCTTAAGACTGACCTGGCCAGTATTGCTTAACCTTGCAATGCTAACCTATCGGTTACCACTTAGCCACAAGCCCCTAATTAATGAACCTACATAGGTACAGAATATATATTAGTTAGATAGGTAAAAGTTGCTTCGGTGGAATTGTAGGCAACAAAGATGAGAATCGCCTGTACTAACAGGTGCTGTTGTTGTGTAGTGTGTTGTTGTTGTTCTTGTGTAATAGTTAAGGATAGACAAGTAAGTGTCGATGGAACTGCGAGAGAGTTCCTTTGGGGTGCTAAAACTGTTATGAATTTACTAAGGTTCAAAAATAATCGGCTTATGTCTATGACATAGGACAGTGTTGCGAGTTTTAATAATTGGTATAATTTAAAACACATCTGACTCAAAAATCCGTTCAACGATTAGAAAAATCCTGATGATCTTCGAACAGCTGAACAGATTTTCTTAAGTTATAGCTAGGCATAGTCTCGATCAAGTAATCTTTTAAACAAAATTGTATGTGGATAGTACGCCCATTTTGGAAATCAATTCTCGAAGATTTTTGCCCGTATTGTCCGTAAGACAAACTTAACTTTACAGTTTTAAAAACACTCTCCCATACATCGATTAAGATACGACAAAGTCAACTTTCCAACCGCAAAATAAAAGTTTTTCATCTCAAAAAACAAATTTTTATGTGATATTAGAACGAATTAACGGCTTTCGGATTGTTTCCTTTACTTGTGCTATCAGACCTTGCTTTTTACCAATTTTCATGTTTCTAGGTCAATGGGAAGTACCCTATAGGTTTTGATTTACCTGAGAAATGTTCAAATTTGGTTAAAATAAGAGGTTTAAATGGCGATATTTTTCGATTACTGACATAGAAGCTTGATTTTTTACAGCTTCAAGGGACCGCAGACAAAAGTATTTAATGTTAATTTAAACTTGGTACCAGGAACACTTGGGTTCCTGAAAAAAAGGGTCTTGGCAGACAGAAAGACAGATGGACAACGAAGTTATCCTATAAGGGGTCATTATCCTTTTGAGGTATGGAGCCCTAAAAATTACTTCAAAAAATCCAAAAAATCTAAGAAATTAAAAAAAAAAGGCATCTCATTAGAACACAATCGTTTCTGTTTCTTGAAGAAAATACATCTTGGATGTAGATGGATGGATACTTTTCAAGATAAATATCTTAAAATAAAACGGAGTCTCAACTGAGTTCAAAGAATAAGAACACTCATACGTCTGCGAGAATACTAATCTAGATGACCTACATGCCAAGCAGCCTAATTAGGCGGCTTTGTGCTTTCCCATTACGTATCATCAACAGTAATTTATTTCTATTGCTATTCCAAATAACTGCCAAGAAATATTATGACTTTTTGGCTTTGTTACAAATTCTATGGTCAGGTTTAGATATGTTTTATTGTGTTAAAGTTTTCCTGTTTTCATTTTAGTTGATTGAAATAGCGACATTAGCATATTAATGTGAACTGCGATGGTTTGTTTACGTCAAAACAAACGGCACGGAAAAGTAAATTGGACGGTTGTTGAGGATTCTCTTTTGATGGTAATATCATTTCAAGTTTTTGTGTTAATATGGGATAGTAATAAATTTAAATATTTTTTGAATAATGTTGATAATAAATTGCCTAATTGTCTCTTGTATATCGTTTTGAGCTATGAGCAAAAAACTGAGCGTCTTATTTAAACTGTCTCTTGATAATAGGTAATTTTGTAGTCTTGCTTTCAATCATCATCATCATCATCATTTCAGCCATAGGACGTCCACTGTTGGACATAGGCCTCCCTTAATGATTTCCAAGAAAAACGGTTGGAAGCGACCTGCATCCACCGACGTCCTGCGATCTTCAGCAGGTCGTCTGTCCACCGCGCTAATGGACGTCCCACGCTGCGCCTTCCGGTCCGTTTTCTCCATTCCAGAACTTTTCGGGCCTATCGACCATCCGTTCTACGTGCTATGTGCCCCGCCCATTGCCACTTCAATGAATCACTACATATTATAAAAACAGTGCCTCGCCGCGTCTGTCTGTCTGTTCGCGATAAACTGAAAAGACAGAGTGATTCATGAGCAAGGTATAGGTGTATGATTTGTTTAAATTTTGTGTAAATTGATTGAAATAGCATGATGATTATTGAAGATGTCTCTGCTACGTGTGTGAAGGGGGAGTAAGTTGCTAGTGTTTAATAAATTAAAAGTGAAGATGTTAATATTTTTTAGTATAATCCATATTAGTTCAATTACATTAGTGCAACAGGTCGCATCACCCCTTGATAAGAATCCCCTTTCGAGTTTGAAACTGGTCGGGCATCCCGGAAATACACACGTGAGACTTTAATAAATGATACAATTGTGTTCAACACCGCCGCGTTTCAAACAGATATTTAACCTAGTGTGTCACTTATAAGATTAATACCTATGTATAATATGTATGTATTTACAAAAAAAAACCTAACTTAACTATAATTATAAATAATAACTTGAGACACCTCACCTACAGCCATCTAATCCCAAACTAGGCTGAACCTGTAATATGGTAAAGAACTAATAAACATATTTATATATTACTAAATATATACGTATTACTTTTATTTTGTATTTTAGTTTATTTAAACAAACAGATACAATATAGAACAATAATAATGTACAAGTTGTTTAAACACTATCCAAAACAGTTATCACAAATTATTTTTCATTTAGCGCCAAACAAAAAGTGATAAAATATAATACAATCAACTAAACGAGTTTGCTCAATATAGATAAACTACACCCAAACACAGAACAAATGATTGCGCTCATCACACAATTATTTGTGATGGGTGGGAATCGAACCCGACCTCTGGTTTAGTAGTCAGGATGACTAACCACTAGACCAACAGGCCCGGCTGTAGAGCCCATAGTACAAGCACTGTTTTGGTTTTTTGCCAGGTGAAATTTGGGCCTAGATAGCCATATGTAATATGCCCCCAGATATTATCTATTTATTTTATACCTTATAATAAGTCACTCAACAGTGTGAATGATATGACATAACCTCATCTCAATCCACTTTGTTAAGAACTTTACACTTAACCCAAAAATAATATTTCTTTCCACCTATATCTGAATATTGAGCTGGCACCGCGCATATAGGCCACTGCTGACCACATTCGATAAGGTGAACAACATGCTTTTTGCCCAACTCAGTGGCAATAATTATAATTAAAAAAAATACTATCTTTGTCTAACATCATCATCCTCCGTGCCTTTTCCCATCTAAGTTGGGGTCGGCTTTTAGTTTAACCACGATACGGCCGAACTTCGATATTTTACGTGAAGCAACTGCCATCAGACCTCCACAACCCTACTGGGCGATATCGAACTTCTGTAGTTAGACCGAGGTTGTCGGACTTTTTAGGGCTCCAACTACCGGTAACGAATGCCACAGATGTTCGAATGGCAACCGGGACCGACGGCTTAACGTGCTCTCCGAGGCACGGAAGGGTCTCATCTTTGTCTGTCTTTGTCTAACACTTTAAAGATATTTTGTTTACAAAATGCTTTGGACTAATTTCTATGAAACGTAATTAAAGCCTATTACAATGTTAGTTTTGCTAAGTCCAGTGCGAACTTTCAATGCACACTTTGCACTGTGCCGTTTTCTTTTTGGTTTATGCAGTTCTCGCCTTACCCGCCTTTATTGCCTTTATCTTTTGCCTTATCTTTTATGTGAAAAGTTTATTTTTGTGATTATTTAGATAAGGTTTTATAAAACTGTTTTTAGCATGTGGTGCTCGGTTTGTGCCTTTGTTGGTTACGGTGCTTGGTACACGATATTATGCGCTATGAATATCTGAATAACACTTGTTATTATACCTGAGACCAATGTGGCGCTGCGGTAAGTAGTAGTAGGCATTCGACTGCAAGGCCAGAGGTCGCAGATTTGATTCTCATGTGGTGTAATTTTTTTTGTTTAAGTTTTCAAGTGTTGGTTGCTTGGTTTAAATACGATACGATAACGAATAATATGTTTCTCTAAGGAAGGAACATTTTATAAGAAATCTCTTATTAATTTACTCTGATGATTAAAGGAAGATTCAAGCCATAAAATAGTATTTAGCCGGAAGCGTTGTTAAGAGCTTATACAAGTATAAATTTAAAATAAACCCGACTTGACAATCTTTTCAACGATTAGAAAAGAGCTATTGATGTTCGAACAGCTGAACAGATTTTCTTGAACTATAGCTAAGAACATTCTCGATCAAGTCACTTTCCAAAAAATCTACATCAAAATCCATCCATCTGTTTAGGAGTTATGATGCCACAGACAAACACACAGATACACACAGTAACACATTAACCATTTTTGCGTCGGCGTTCAAAAATTAATTACTTGGGCTCCTCAATTACTGATTTCTTGAAACTGTTTCATAAAGGAAAGTTAGAATATAACAAACTAGCAGCGCCCCGCGGTTTTACCCGCGTAAGTCCCAATCCCGTGGTAATATCGGGATAAAAAGTAGCCTTTGCGTTAGTCCAGGTCTTCAGCTATCTACATACCAAGTTTCATCGTAATCGGTTCAGTGGTTTTTGCGTGAAAGAGTAACAAACATCTATCCATCCATCCAAACTTTCACATTTATAATATTATAGTGGGATGATCATCAGGAGAAAACGAGTTTCCACTAAAACGCCTATTGTACTTTTTCAAAGGCCGAGTTAAACCTCGTATTTTATAAACCGATCCCACAACCTACATTTAGGAAAACCTACGTTTTTAAACGCGATACGACAAACAAAACACTGTTACACTTTCCGTCCAAAAATTCGCGCCCCAATTCGTGAATACACAGTAACTGATACGGAAACAATGTGAAATTATAACATATTCCCTCTCTATAAGGTGGTATTTCCTTTGAGAGGTTTTGTCCTTTGACAAAAAGGTTCTCAAGCCATCGTACCTAATGAGCCGTGTAGAAAAAAAAGCAGTAGTGTTTTTCATTTTCCCTTTTGGGGCTCCGGGTGGTTCTTTAAGAGAAAGGTTGATTCAATATGGCCAAGGTTAAGTGGCAACTTATTGATAGAAGGTTTTTGAATTATTGTTATATACAAAAGGATGATTCAGTTTCTTTTGAAGTTTTGTAATCGTGTTCGTAAATTGTACGTAAAACTTTTTAGTACATTTAATTAACTTCAAAAAAGTATCACCGACTTCAGTGCCCCTAAATCAGAGGTCCCCAAACTTTATTGTTTCGCAGACCACTCACCATGTCTTTCGGGTTCGGGTAGACCCCCGGATACGCAACTTTATGAAATATACTAATTTGCTACTTATATTATAAAATTGCGAAACTAAGTTTGTTTGCAAATCCTACGAGATACGAAAAGTACTGTTATTGTTGGTCTGTTTGTTACGTTTCAAGTAAAAACTAAGCAATCTGTATATGTGCGTTATTCCATTAATATGGAGTCAAAGCTGTAGTTACAACTTACCTAAATGAGATCCACTATCGTGAACCTCCGTTTACATCTCACGCACACCCAATTCTTTTTTTCACTTGCACGGACCCGTTGCAAGTCTCCGTCGACCCCTGGGGGTCGATATAGACCACTTTGGGTATCAGTGGCCTAGAATTGTAATAATCTGTATTCTTCATCCCTTAATTTTCCACCCTTAGAATTAGGTGGAATATTTTCTTCAAATTTAAATAGAACCAACCTTGAGTACAATTAAAAAAGAATTATTGAAATCGGTTCACAAATGGCAAAGATATCGCGAAGACATGTACAAAAAGGTGTGAGTCTCTCTCTCTCTCTCTCGGTGTCACTCTCTTTCTGTCTCTCTAAAACTCTCCCTCTCTCTCTTTTTCCATATACGAATATAGTCGTCATGTCTAGACACTGCACACTAAATATTCACACAATTTTATTCTTCATCTTTTTTTCAAACCGTCTTATATGAAAATCGATTCATTAGGAGTAATCTCTAATAAACTCCAAAAAAACCAATCGAATTGTGAATCGAATTGTGAATCGAATCAAAATATATGTGTCGAGCAATATTTAAATTACAGTTCTGCCACTAATCGCATGGAAGTAAGAATGGTAAATTTCTGTTCTTTAGGCACCACTTTTAACGCCGTATTGTGCATTTATGTTGGTAAATAGTGTTGCCAACTCAATGGGAGAAGATAGGCTAAACCATCATGTTTGTGGCATACATGATAGTTGGTACCATCATCATTGCACAATTGGCTACTCACTCACATGATGGCCTGTTTCACATAAAATGTTTGAAATGAAATGCCACACTGCCTGATAAGCAAGCCTTCATAGGCTTCTGTGATAACTTACTTCTGTATACATGAGTATATTTGCTAATTTAGATAAGGGTATGTATATTCTATCTTACGTGAAATTAATTCTATGGAAGTAACAAGAATATCAAAAGGTTATGCCCTGTTTGCTTGCTCAGAAATAACATTTTCAGTAAAAACATTTTCAAATAAACACTGAAACATTAAATGTTTTTCTTTCGTTTGAGTCGTTCGTAAAAAATATTTGAGAAAATATATTGGTAAAAAATATATTTCGCAACTGCCTACAGAATGGAAGCAAATTGTGAATCAGTTTAGATTTTACACGCTTCTTCCCAAGTTGTTGGTAAATCTAGGGATTATAAAACAAAACGGAGGCTTGTGTGGGATAAGACGCCTTTTGCCTTTTAATCAAATATCGTGATTGGGTATCGATATCAATACAAAACATGACAAATAAAAGTGAAATGATGTTTTTTTTTTGTGAAGGCGCCACTTATGAATGTAGACCAGTTTGCTTTTTTTTAAACAGTCTTAGTAGCCAGGTTTTAATAAAGGGAAATTGGACAGTTTTACCGGAGAAGTGAGATATTCGGGCAAACCTAAAAGTGTTTTTTTGTTTATTTAAATTTGAATACACTTCAACATCTGTGCCACAACATGTTTTTGTTCAACTAGTAGTTATTTAAAGAAGCTTGTTTGTTTGTATTTATTTATTTTTAAGTTCTCAAATTAAAATGACTGCTATAGTTTTTATTCAATACAGACTTGACAGTAAGATGAGAGGTAAGATTTTGATATGATGCCAATAAATGCACAATACACAAGTTTTGATTTCTGAATGTTTTGGCACAATACCAAAGATATTAACGAAAGCCTTGTCTTCGTTTGCCGATAATCAGCAACTTTCAACGACCTAGTAAACCACTTTCAATAAACACACCCAACAATTATTCAAATAAAATTTTTATTGGCGCTTCTTAAACTTGAAATGAAATGATTTATTTGCCAAAAAGTGTTGGTACAGTAAAGGTCTTAAAATTTAAAACTTAGGACTTCTAAACACGATCCAGTTTTTGAAAAGCTGATCAAAATATTCTTCAACTAACAGACCTGTCAAGTTAACAGTGGTGTCAAATCAGTTCGAGTTTCTTAAACGTTGATCAAAGAAAAAATTACTAATATATGATCAATTGAACATTCGAATGTCATTTGACATAAGATTTTGCAGTAACTGTTAACTGATCTGATGATCAAATCAAAGTGCCTAATCATGATTTCAGCCACTCAATATATACTTGATAACACGTGCGAAGTGGAGAAGAAAAAGTAGGAAAGCGGACCCCGGGCACCGAAGCGCAAGCTTCGGTTGTAACCGGGATTCAACGCGATGATGATGATGATGAATATATACTTGACAAGAGATTTGACACACGATTAGTTAATTTTTATGTTGATCAGCCTTTCAGAAACAGGGCGTAAGAATATCAGATGAACTTGCAACTGTCGTAAACGATTGTAACGCTCACGGCCCTTCTGATAGTAAGCTATAACCGCTACATATTATAATGAGAACACTAGCAACCCGCCCCAGCTTCGCACGGGTAGCAGAGACATCTTCAACAATCATCATCATATCTCAACCAATTTACACAAAACCTTAATAAATTATATACCTAAACCTTCCCCATGAATCGCTCTATCTATTGGTGAAAACCGCATGAAAATCCGTTCAATAGTATTCGAGTTTATCGCGAACAGACAGACAGACAGACGCTTCGGGGGACTTCGTTTTATAATATGTAGCGATGTAGTGAAGAGTACTGTGACTAGAGCGCTAAAAACCCTATCCCCCTAATCATATCTCGCCACGTTATCAATAAGGTAGATGACTGTCAAGTCAAATCAGTATCTTTTTAGTAAACGTCAAAACGGTAGCGGCCGTACATTTTTGTATGAAATACTAAGGCGTGACGTCACGCCTTAGTATTGTCAAATCATTTACTTTTAATGTTAATTTAACAATTATCAACTAAATTAAAAACGTTAAAATAAAACTGGACGACAATTTTCACAGTATTTTAAGTTATTTTAATGCGACACTTGGCGATATAATTTATATTGAGTATGGGCATCTACCCAATTTACTTACAGAAGTAATATCTGTGTGACTCTGTCAAGTGACTTATGTAAGATCGAAGTACTTGACTAGTTGAGAGGGCAAGCCATGATCAGACTGACTGAGAAATGGCCTCCTATTATAGAAATAAATAAAATCTTTATCATAATAATTATTTTAAATCATCATGTAACGTCTTATGCTATGTATACATGTGCATATACCATGGTGTGTAAATAGCATACAGATAGTACTCTGTCAAAGTATCATAGTAAGTAATAGATGCAGTAAACATATCTATACACTTTTTATAAGTAGGTATAGTGAGCAACGATTAATATTCGGAATAATTCGATTGATTTGCTCACATATTATGTGTTGAAAAAGGATATACAAGTAAAAACAATCATAGTAATAGAATTAACCCTAGAGATAGATATAATAATAATAATAACTCCCCACATCGCGCACACGGCCGTCTGATCCCAAACTAGGCAGAGCCTGTACTATGGTAACCAGACCGCTGATAAACATACTTATATATTTCTAAATACATACATATTATAGATAAATTACACCTAGACATAGAACAAATTTTCGTGCTCATCACACAATTATTTGTCCTGGGTGGGAATCGAACCCACGACCTCTGGCTTAGCAGTCAGGGTCACTAGCCACTAGACTAACAGGCCAGTCAATATACTTTTCCATAAGGTACAACGCAGACATTACACACGCATCGATCACTTACTCACATTTCCTAAAATATTTGTATAAAATTCCCATTATTTACCTTTCTGTGGAACCCTAAACCTTCAAATGTGGGACAATAGAGCATTGATCTATAACGGAAGTGGAACAATGCAACCAAACGAAGCGACAAAGCGTTTTCTTTGCGAAAACTGTGCCACAGTAAAAAAGAAACAGTAAAACATCACAACAGTGACAATACACATTTTTTTAAGGTCAATACAATACATCAAATCTCAAAAATATTTATTTTCAGAACAGATAAAACCATACATTATATGTGTTTATGATGTACTACAAATAACTGTGATAATTTTTGGTCCTTCGAAATTCAAATGTGTGTACAGATACGAAACGAAATTACGATACATTCTAAGGTTGAGGCTCTACTATACACTGTATTCCAGAAAGAATGTATCATATGTTAGAATACTTCCAACCAAAAAGACGAAAATAATTTGCACATTATTTTTTCGGTAACTGTGACACCTTTCTCTGATATATTTACTACTACTGTACAAATTAAAAAAAAACGAAACACGCCGTTATGAAAAAAAAATAAAAATTAACAGTCGCTGTTTCGTACCAAAATTGTAAAAGTTTACTTCGATAATAAGGTAACGCAGGGCTCGTAGCTTCCGCTTAGTGATTCGGTGTTAAACTTGAGCCATTAATGAATATCTAAGTACCGGAGTCACAACTTGAAATCTCTTACACCGTAAAAACAGGAACAATAAGCTTTAATACCTCATTGATTTTCAATTAATAAGTAGTGGAGGACAGTACGGAATTCAGGCTTAGTTGGTTTATGAATGGATCGTATGAACACACCATTGGTAATAAAACTATCACAGTACAGACAGACGAAATATGAAAACCAATCTATTTATGTGAATATTCTACGGATTTTCACCTTCCCGGGCTAAATGTAAGGTGTGGCGACTTCATAAACTTAGTACAGTAGCTAAAGTTTACGAAGTTTATGGGCGACTTTTACATAAGAACAGCAAAAAATATATTTCAACGTCATCTAGCGAAGACGAACTGAACTACGTAGTAACTATTGATCCCCATCGCGAAATGAAAGTTCTCTCAGCGAAAAGTGCATTATACAGAACTTCCCATCAACCGTAGGACCGCGGTCCGCCATGCATGTCACCCCTTCCTCCAGAGTGGTATTTCGGACTTGAACGACTAAAACCACATAATGCAACGCGTCCGTGCCCTAAAAGTTTCAAGTAGATTGGTATTTGACCGTTCTCTTCTATAGAGTGGAGTCACTTCCAGAGTTAAGAGGCTCCTATTTGCATAGATCTGTTAATAAACATAATGTAAAAATCTCAACGGAAACCTTGCGCCACCAACAGTAGCCAAACATTCACTTTTCGCCAGACCATAGACAAACAATTTTGATTGACAGTGCAAACTCGACCTATTCTGTCTGCCGAACTATGACCGTAACCAAACAATGACATCGCACATCAATCCGGTTCTAACCGGTTGGCGTGACAGCGGCCATTAATATAGTGCCGCGAGGGGTACACGCTGAGGTAGGGGGGAGAATAAACATGGCGGATTTGTTTTGGCGCGCTACGAAATACGATTAATTGATACGAGACACGCTAACGTATGCTATCCCGATTTCGATATGCGAATTTGTGAACTGTTATATCAGTTGCGTTATTTTGACAAAGAATCAATTTAAGCTTTTGTTGTTTTTTGGACATGATGAAATTTAAAACTATCTAGTTGAATTTAAAAGCCTACATTTGGTCGTTCATTATTTGATAGAAAGATTGTCCTATAGAAACAAAGTAGTTATCGGTGCACGGGGACTGCACCAAGCTTCAATATGAGACCACTTTCATGGTAAGTACTATATTATTCCATGATCACCGAAGTTACACACATATACCAAATTTCAGTACAATTTATGGGAAAACTACAGTCTACAGTCAAAAGTACAGTCGACAGATCTGACCACATGTAAGCTAAATAAAAGCTATTATAAAGACTCAGTTGAATTTTATACATCCATCTGTATTAATATAATATAATTAAAACTTCTATCGCGAGAAATACCTATATCATCATAATTGTTGAATTTATTACCAAATAATATTCACCAAATAATATTAACGATGCTAAAAACTAAAGGCAAAAGTTTCTGAGAATGGATGTTTGTTAGTCTTTCACGCAAAAACTGTTGAACAGATCTGGATGAAACTTGGCACAGAGATACATAGTCTGGAATAGTATATAGACCACTTTTTATCCTGGAAAAATGTACGGTTCCCGTGGATTTCACCAAACGAAGTCGCGGGCAACTGCTAGTCATATTATAAGCTTAACTAATATTATAAATGTAAAGTGAGTTTGTTTGTTTGTTTCTGAATATAATTATAAAATTTTTCGTACAACGTTGTCAGGGGTACAAAAAAGGACATAGGGTACCTTTCATTCCGAATGTGGAATGACATAGGGTACTACTTTTCCTGAGCGATAGAAAAATATCTGAATAAAAACTGTCGTAAGTGGTGTTCATATTAATTAAGGATAAACAGTGCCAGACCCAGAAGCCAGAAAGCCCCCTGCCAGTGCCAGAAAAAGTCCAAAACTAGTCAGGCAACCCCGAAATGTACACATGAATAAAACCGTAACCGTCTTTAATTAATAGAAAAATATATTTTAGGCAAGTGAAGACGCGGACAAAAGCTGTTAAAGTATATATTAGTAAACATTGTCTCATAGAAGTAATGAATTTGTTCAACCATCTGTTTATTATTTTAATTACAAGCAACAAGCACGGAGCGGAGCGGAGAATTACTTATAAAGGAGGATGCCCATTCATGGTTTCACTTTCAGACGTTCGCGGCATTATTTCAAACTAGCTGAGCCCCGCGGTTTCACCCGCGTAAGTCCCGTTCCGTAGGAATATGGCAATAAAAAGTAGCCTATGTGTTAATCCAGATCTCCAACTATCTACATACCAAGTTTCATCGCAATCGGTTCAGTAGTTTTTGCGTGAAAGAGTAACAAACATCCATCCATCCATCCATCCATCCATACTCACAAACTTTCACCTTTATAATATTAGTAAGATGTTAAAAAAATGATTTTAATGTGACTTGTCGACCCTAAATCTCTTGTATAGAACTTTTGGTTTGAAATTAAATCTTACAAGGACTATTTTACTGCCATTATATAAAATAAACATAGTTTTAAAATAAAATGGTTAAATAATAACATACGTGAGAATAATTCGTAATGTCACATTAAAATATATTGCAGTTTAGTAATCTTATTATTTCGTGTATGTAGTCGTAGTTTATGTAGTGAATGTATACTTCAGTGTTAGTTTTGCCTTAATTTATACATGGTATCCCTGTCAAAAACATGATGCCACAAACATTATTAAAAAAAAACTCTAACGTCAGTGTCACAATATTTTCTTGTTGTTGTTATCGTACTTATCGTTGTTATTTTTTAACCTGATATTGGCATTTAATTTCTCAATAACCCCAAGTTATGTTACAATATACGTTTATATTTCAGATAATACTCAGTGCAGGTTTAATAATGCAGTTTATACATATTTGACGCAGCATAAAAAAGTGTGAAACAGATTTTCATACTGAAATGGGCAATGTGCTTTATTTAACAGTTGTTTACAACTTGTGTTCTTCATACGATTATCATATTGTTTAATGTTTAGGAAGATTCTATTAAAAGTTCACAAATAAAAATGTTCTGTAAACAATACAATCATATAATTATTAATTATATATATACATTATATATTGAAGTTGCTCGAAGTTATACGAATACGAGAGTGTAGACAGGCACTTAGCTTCACTTCGTGCAACCTCGCCTCGTCTCGGTCGACTTCCGAGCGTTGTCGGTTTTTACGCCCGAGTCAAAGGACTCGAAGTGTCCCAAATTTCCAACGCTGGGCGACGACTGAGCACCCCGCGAGGTTGCACGAGTGTGTAGTGACATGCTTCGAGACTTCGATCAATTTCGATAAGTACATTATCAAAGCAACTTTGCGAGTAGTGAAGAGGGGCTATAAACTCCATTCCGTTGTCTTTAAAAAAAAATGTGTCAGAGCGATTAGTTATTCGACAATTTAAGCGTCTACATCTAGGAACTAGTTGGATTTAAAATCGTCCACTTCTACAATACAATGGCCGTTCGGCATGAAACTTGGTATGTAGGCTGTAAGGCTGAGGGATATGCTATCATAGATGATTCTCAAGGCCCTTTTTTTGTACAGAGTTAAAGTAGGCAAGCAGCGTCATATTAAATTAGAAATATGTATGAAGGTTTTGTCAGTTATAGTAATGGTTATAAAGGAAACTGTTGACTACAAAGTTTTTTATTTCAATCAAAAAATCTTTTATAGAAATGAAACAATCTTTAACATTAGTTCCACCCTACCAATGTATTGTGTTGTGAAAAGCTATTACGAAAAGTAACTAAGTAACTCAAATTTGTTTGCGTGACCAACTTTGAACCGAATGACACCTATTGAGGCAGTCAGTTAAGAATGTTATAAATACGGAAATATTTGCCAAGGTCGTGCGGTTCTTTGTAAGTGTCGTTTAAGGTCGTTTGCGCTTTCAACGGCTTTTGATACATTTCGATGAAAAAAATTATGTTATTAGGTCAATAAAAAATATTTAGCTATACCGGGTGTTAGATAAACGCTCCCGAAAAAGAAGACCGATGATAGTACTAATGATACATTTGATGATGGGTCAGAATAAACATCGATTATAATGGAAAAAAAATGTTTTTTTTTTCTATCTTATATTTGCTTTATTCACACTCCATCATGTTAGTCTTTTTTTATCGGGATTGATTTTTTTCCGACTCATCATCAAAGATGTCATTAGTACTGTCTGTCTCCGTTTTCGGGAGCGTTTATCTAACACTCTGTATATATTACTTGACGTTCCAAGCAGTTTCATCCGTGACAACGAAGGTGTCTACTCCTCTCCTAGGGATCGTAGCGTGACGTTCAATAACTTGTAACTTTCCTGAAGAATTGAGCTATCATTTATAAAAATATTTTAATGAATCTGACCTTTAGTTCTAGAGAAAAAAAACGTTGTAATATTAGTAAAGATTGGCGGTTTGTGTGAAATATTGTAACGTTGTCGCATCTCTCTTCGTAAATAGTGTTAATGATTATTTATTAAACGATCGCTTTATATGATTTACCTATTAAACTGTCACATCACTACATATTATAAAACAAAGTTCCCGCCGCGTCTGTCTGTTGCGATAAACTAAAAAACTACTGAACGGATTTTCCTGTGGTTTCCCCAATAGACAGAGTGATCCATGAGGAAGGTTTAGGTATATAATTTGTTAACGTTTTGTGTGAATTGGTTGAAATATGATGATGATTGTTGAAGATGTCTCTGCTACCGGTGCGAAGCCGGGGCGGGTTGCTATTAAATAATAATCTATATATTAATACGTGAAGCGAAAACTTTGGATCCCTTTTCACGAAAATTGGGCGGACGGAGGAGTATGAAATTTCGCACACTTATAGTTTAAACAGAGAAGAAGTGACGAATGCTAAAGTTTTTGAACAATATTTGCTACAAAGTTAAAAAAAATGCAAAAACGGGTACATACAGCTGTGAGTGTCAAGTATATATTTTGACCTGTCATGGTACAAAAGTCTATACAATGACAGGTCAAGTAATATTGGCCAATGAAATAAACCATGGTCGAAATTCGACCACCACGCGATCTCTAGTATTGATAAATGTACCAAACGGGAATGACAAAATATGTCAAACCAGTGATTAAATGACTTCTCCTTCGGCTATCTTACTAGCAGGCAGTCGGCTGTCGGACACAATAACTAAAATATATAATACTCAAAGTCGGACACCGTTGTGAGAACACTCAGTTTAGTAATACTGTATTGATATTAGTTGTAATTTTGTCTAATGTGATTATACTCTATCAATAGAATGCTACTTGTTTACTTTTACACCGCTTCTGCGATCTCGGTTATAATAGCTTAGACAAAAGTGACATATCTCCGTGATTTCACTTATTAAATGTTACCAGAAACCGCGTGGTTTTCGAATTTCGACCATGGTTTATTTTATTCGCCAATATTACTTGACCTGTCATTGTATAGACTTTTGTACCATGACAGGTCAAAATATATACTAGACACTCATAACTGTATGTTTTTTTTTTATGATATAGGGGGCAAACGAGCAGGCGGGTCACCTGATGGTATATGACTACCGACGCCAATGGGCACCTGTAACTCGAGAGTCCCAAGTGCGTTGCCGCCCTTTAAGATGGGAGTAGGGGAAGAGAGGGAGGGGGGGAAGAGTGAGGAGAGGGGAAGGACGGGAATAAGGGAGAGGGAAGGGTTAGGGCCTCCGGTAACCTCACTCATGCGGCGAAATGCAATGCAAGCATTGCTTCACTACCGGTTTTCTGTGAGGCCGTTATATCGAGCGGAGTCGAGCCGGCCCTTACGTGCCGAAGCATGGCTCTCCCGCAAACGAATGTACCCGTTTTTTTCCTTTTTTTTAACTTTGTAGCAAATATTGTTCAAAAATTTTGGCATTCGTCACTTCTTCTCTGTATAAACTATAAGTGTGTGAAATTTCATTCTCCTCCGTCCGCCCAATTTTCGTAAAAAGGGATTTAAAGTTTTCGCTTCACGTATTAATATATAGATATTACTATGCTTGTTCCATACTACGTTTGAAAGTGTAGCGATATTTATAATTCACATAACTACTCTATTCTATAATACCTTCATGATTAAGTTTCAAAGAAAACTACAAAGCACGAAGGTAAATACATATTAATACATACATAAACATATTATAAGTTGTAACTTGAACTCGGAACGTAGTTATTACCGACTTAATTATAACTTGAACATTTGTTCTTGAAGGTACATTTCAAACATATTTACTTAAAATGTAATAAAGATAATTACTTTATTAGTTAGGTACGATAAAGGACTATTTGCATATAATGCTGAACAGGAACAGTAACATATTACAATCAACTCGGTGACGTATGTACCTATCAAGTTGCTTGACATTTTTAAGTTGCATCTTTTGTTTAAACTTTTCATAAACGGTACCAAAAATTAAAATGCCGAGTTATAATAAACACTAACACGGTTAATGACCTTGTAAATATTCGAGTATATTATTAATTTATGTAGGGGGTCAAATTCAACACTTGAGTTTACAGACAGTTAGACTGGCCTGTTGGTCTAGTGGTTAGTGACCCTGACCGCTATGCTTATAGGTCGTGGGTTCGATTCCCACCTTAGTCTGGGTGTTCTTTGTGTCCGTTGTTTCTATGTTTGTAAAGTCCCCCGCGACACAGGAGTAATTCCTAATGCGGGAGTTGTCTTTTAAAAAAAATTCTACACTAAAAGCTGTCTTGATCTTCCATGACATAAATGATGGTAGGCAAAGATTTGCAAACTACAAACATATTCTTCATTCATACTCAAGCATTACAGAAATATCCAATTCCTTGTATAATATATTATGTTAACAAATACTTGTACGAATCGTCCTTATTGTGGCGGATATCCGAAACTAAATAATAAGCATAAGGCTAAAGTATTGATCTGTGCGTAGCGGAGCGGGTCGTGCAGCGGTTTTTATAAGTAAAAATGAAATGATGAACTGAAATTTGAAAAGTAAGTTTTTCAAAATATGGAATACTAGCAACCCGCCCCGGCTTCGCACGGGTACAAATTATACGCCTAAACCTTCCTCATGAATCACTCTGTCTATTAGTGAAAACTGCATGACAATCCGTTCAGTAGTTTTTCAGTTTATCGCGAACAGACAGACAGACAGAAGCAGCGGAGGACTTTGTTTTAAAATATGTAGTGATAATGCAGAGAAAACACTTATGGTCACACTAGCAGTGCCCCGCGGTTTCACCCACGTAAGTCTCGATCCTTTGGGAATATCGGGATAAAAAGAAACCTATATGTTAATCCAGGTCTTTAGCTATCTACATACCAAGTTTCATTGCAATCGGTTCACAACATCCATCCATCCATCCATACTTACAAACGTTCGCGTTTATAATATTAGTAGGATCGTAATAATAACCATAAAGTCTAATTAAGTAATGACAGTGAATAAGTCTTGAAGTCTGTCTTCAAAAACTTGGTTCAAAGATCACGTGGAAAGAATCTTTTGTATACCCTATATGTATGTAGGTTGTATACCCTGAAGTTTTTGAGTTTTAAACTTTTATAGTATTTGCATAATCTATACTAATATTATAAAGCTGAAGAGCTTGTTTGTTTGGTTGAACGTGCTAATCTCAGGAACTACTGATTCGAATTGAAAAATTTTTTTTGGGTTGGATAGCCCATTTATTGAGGAAGGCTATTATATAACATCACGCTACAACTAATAGGGGCGTGATGTTATGAAAAAATGTTGTAAAATGTGGAAAATTTAAAAACGCGGATGAAGTTGCGTGGGTCAACTAGTCATTTTTATAAATACTAACGCCGAAAATCTAGAATGGCAATCATGTTTTGTAATTTATTAAGCTAATTACATTTTTTTCTGCCAAAGTTTACTTCTGTGTAAGAAGACGGATAGATGACGTATAATCATCCTTTTTAAGTCTGGACGATATTTGCAGTCGAACTAATAATCAAATTAATTACATATATTTATATTTATAGATTTGACCACGGGACTCGGGAACAGTACTTTCATTCTGGATGTAAAGTACCCTATACCCTTATTTGTACCCCTGGCAAAAGTGTATGCAAAATTTCATGACGATCAGTTAAGCAGTTAAGGCGTTTCTTTCTTTCTTTTCCCGCGGCTTTGCTCACTTTATTGTTATTTTACTATTCATCGGGAACACTACTTTTTCCTGGATAAAAAGTTCCATCCTGTTCTATACCCCTGGCAATGTATATGCAAATTTCATGATGATCGGTTGATTACTTAAGGCGCGAAAACGTAACAAACAGACAGACAGAGTTTAAATCGCATTTCCAAAATTAGTTAGAAATAACTTTTAAACTTTTACATTCCACGTTAATATAATTATGTTGACGGAAATTAACGCCATCACATATACTTTGATTTGCTTGACGTTTCGACCAGGGTACACTGGCTGTGGTCACACGTTTGTAACACCTTTTAAATACCCGCGGTAATGTCGCGGTTATATCGCGTTAATTCCCGTCAACATAATTATATTAGTTAGGATTAATCTGAACATTAACAAATTACTCAACGGAAATCAACTGGAATAAACACAGCAAATGACACAACTGGTATTACGAATGTTTATAATCACTGTTCACTATTAAATATCTGGTGGAATATTTGCTTAGTGTTCAATTTAGTTGTATAATAAAATAATAACACACATACTAACATTAAGTAAATAAAGATAAGGTTGCCACACATGCCCATTACATTCCTCCCTACTCTAAATTTTCTTATTTTGTTATGGTATAAGGGGGCAAACGAGCAGACGGGTCACCTGATGGTAAATGACTACCGCCGCCCATGGGCATCTGCAACTCAAGAGTCACAAGAGCGTTGCCGATCTTTAAGGTGGAAGTAGGGGAAGAGGGGGAGAGGGGGGGAGGGAAGGGTTAAGGCCTCTGGTAACCTCACTCTCTCGGCGAAAAGCAATGCAACATTGCTTCACTGCCGGTTTTGTGTTTTTCAATGTGAGGCCGTGGTATCACTCCGGTCGAGCCGGCCCATACATGCCGAAGCATGGCTCTCCCACGATAATTTCTAATAATCCCACTAATATTATAAATGTGGAAGTTTAGATTGATGGATGGATGGATGGATGGATGTTTGTTACTCTTTCAGGCAAAAACCACTGAACCGATTGCGATGAAACTTAGCTGGAGACCTGGATTAACGCATAGGCTACTTGTTATCCCAATATTCCCACGGGATCAGGACTTACGCGAGTTAAACCGCGGGGCGCTGCTAGTTTCTAATAAACTTTAGTTTACCTGATACTCTTGCCTCAAGGACAACAAGTACCCACTCTGTACTCAAAGTATTGTTAAGTTTTAAAAGTTTTAATTGAAAACTCTAACCTATTCTTGTACTTTGACATTAAAAACCAAATTATTATAATACTCGCTAACCAAATTTTCCATCGTCGTTCGATCTATAAATGAATGAAGCGAAGGTACAAATACCATCCTGTGACAAATACTGCGTGCGCGCTGCGCGGTCTCCCTTCCATTGTCATTGACAAAGGAGGTGGAGACGCTAGTGAAGTACTGTACATGCGAGCCACACAGATTAAATATGAAAGTATTTGATCAGTTGCCGGCCCGCAAATTGATCATTGAAATTAGCTGATTACGTGCTAGAAGTATGTTTAAATGGTATTTAAATCTGTATGTGTGTATGTGTATATCTATATGTATCTGTATACATGTACCTATTTATGTTGTTTTTATTATTTAGTTTTTTTCTCTTTTATTTTTTTTATTATATTGCCTGTATTGTATTTACTCACATCTTTATAAACATCTCGCTGCACTACTCACACGACTTACACGGCCAGACTGGCGTTTGTTGTATTTGCTAATTTTTACGATACACACATAAATACATAATAGGCTCGTGATGTCGCCGGGTGCAGGCCCTATCATAATACCAGCGCTGCAGTCTCACCGGCTGTAGCAATACGCTGAGATAGGTGCCTTTTCTGGCATTGCACAGGGCACTTTAATTACTTCGGTTATTTTTCTTTTTTATTTTTTATTTTTATTTTTATTTTATTTTTATTGTAATAATTGTTTACGGTCCTGTGAATGTCCGAATAAACGTTTCTCTTTCTTTCTTTCTTTCTTTCTATCCGCTCCGCCTATCTGTACCACCAACCTTACAATAGGTACTCTTCTAAATTTTTTTGATACCAAGCCCATCTTCGACTCCATAAAGCAGACATTGTCTAATGAAGTACGCGTAATGCGTATAAAGACTTGTATTTTCTCGTTTTCTCTTAATAATACGATTTTTTTGCAGGAGAACCTCACGAATTATTTTTTCTAATGTTTTTTCGTAGATATAATTAACAATTTCTCAAAGACCACCGGATTATTCCAAACCAGTATTTTTTGTTGTACGTATTTTTCTCGTCAGTACAAGGAAAATACCATATTAATAATAATATTGGTATTTCTATCACTGTATTATTGTAGGACAGTACGGGATTGTTATTATTTTTATTTATAGAAATATACATCGAATACTATAACCGTTGACTTGATTTTTTTCCAAAAGACATTGTCCAGTATCGTAATTTGTTTTTGTTCAATCATTTCGTTTAATATGGTTAATATCATTGGATGGAAATTGTAACGTGAATTTCTGTCCGTCTATTTATGGCCTTTTTACGACTAAACGTCTGAACCGATCGTAATAAAAGACTACTTTAACAATTTTGCTGAGCGATGAGTGGTTGTCGTTGAATAAGATAAGAATAGAAATTGAATGTTGAACGTACAAAAATCTAAACTATATGACGGTACATATATGACGTTTTGTACTGAAGACTTGTTTTCACAATGAGTTTTCTTTGTCTTCGTCACTATTAATAAGGCCACCCATACGAGGTACAACTATGCTACAATCTTAAATTATTATTGGCTCCACCATCTTTGTGATGATCTTTGAAGCGCGGAAGTGCGTGATTCTCGCTCAGTGCAATACAAGGTATCCCACTAATATTATAAACGTGAAAGTTTGTGAGTATGGATGGATGTTTGTTACTCTTTCACGCAAAAACTATTGAACCGATTGCGATGAAACTTGGTATGTAGATAGCTGGAGACCTGGATTAACATATAAGCTACTTTTTATCCCGGTATTCTTACGGGATCTGGACTTACGCGGGTGAAACCGCGGGGCGCAGCTAGTATGATATATGTATTAAAAGTAACTAAGTACGATTATCCATCTCCAAGAGCCAAATATAAGCTAGATAGCTTAATTTAGGTCTATAATGCACTTGTAATACTTCCCTGACAATTATTATTATTATCTTCTACCTCTCTCTGATGACTTCTTCGAATTCTAGTTGATCACGACGTATACAGGTTTTTTACACAGTAAAGTTTTCCCCTCAGCAAGTAGGCTTCTGTGCTTCTGGAAGTAAGTATACTAGCTCAACAAGCCAGCCTTATCTGAACGCATAATGGAAGTTTTTGAGTCTTGTGAAACAGATCCCAATCTATACTAATCCCCCTTAGCTGGGGAGTTCAAATTAATGATTTAGATTATCCAATAATTCTTTCAAAAAAAACCGACTTCAACAAAAAAAAACTATTCCACAAAAGACTTATACATGGTTTTCTCATGGATGCCATTGTCAGAACTGGACCAAATTGGAAATTTGGCAAATTGAAATGGGACCACACGGGAAGCACCAGCTTTCAAATAAAAAAAGAATCATCAAAATCGGTTCACCCAGTCGAAAGTTCTGAGGTAACAAATATTAAAAAAAACATACAGTCGAATTGAGAACCTCCTCCTTTTTTGAAGTCGGTTAAAAAACCTATTATATTTTACTTTTATGTTTCTGCACTACTTTTTTTGCAATTTTAAAGCTTTTTTGAGATCTATTTAGTCAACAGTGTTTCTTAGACCTCAGCCTAATAAACACTATTATGTTTTCATAAACACTAATATATTTATCGAAACTTTCATGGTTAAGTCCGTATCTGAATAGGAAGATCAGTTAAGTTAAATTTCACTGTAAAACGTATAAATTGATACACTGTAATATTACTTAAACATAATTATAACTAATGTATGTAATATATCCACTTCAAAGAAACTACAGGACTTATGATCATAGCGGCAAACTTTATACGAAGGTTAAAGTTACTCGCTGGATTACATAACTTAGGGCCTCTGGGAGATAAGCTGAAGTTCTTATTCGCCTTATAACAGTCTGGATACAGTGGGTTTGATTATAAAGTAAGGAAATAGCTTATCAAAGATTTATATTTTTTTTTTTATGGTATAGGGGGCAAACGAGCAGACGGGTCACCTGATGGTAAATGACTACCGCCGCCCATGGGCACCTGCAACTCGAGAGTCACAAGTGCGTTGCCGCCCTTTAAGGTGGGAGTAGGAGAATATGGGGAGGGGGGAAGAGTGGGAAGAGGGGGGAAGAGTGGGAAGAGGGGAGAGAGGGGAAAGATGGGAATAAGGGAGAGGGAAGGATTAGGGCCTCCGGTAACCTCACTCACGCGGCGAAATGCAATGCAAGCATTGCTTCACGGCCGGTTTTCTATGAGGCCGTGGTAACGAGCGGAGTCGAGCCGGCCCATACATGCCGAAGCATGGCTCTCCCACATAAATATCCGAAAGAGAATACCCCACATTAAAGAAAATACAAATTTTAGTTTAGTTTATCTGAAAAAAAAACGTTTTAATGGTAAACCTAATTAAAAATTATAAATAGTTTCAGTCTCCACCTCCTCATCATCATCATCATACTATTGTTATGAAGCCCATTTTTTTATGGTATAGGCGGCAAACGAGCAGACGGGTCACCTGATGAAAAATGACTACCTCTGGCATCTGCAACTCAAGTGTCACAAGTGCGTTGCCGCCCTTAAAGTGGGAGTAGGGGAAGGGTGGAAGGGGGGAGAGGGGGGGAGGTAAGGGTTACTCACTCGGCGAAAAGCAATGCAAGCATTCCTTCACCGCCTGTTTTCTGAGAGGACGTGGTATCACGCCGGGCGAGCCGGTTTATACGTGCCGTAGCATGGCTCTCCCTCTCAAAACTTGAGGTGTTTACTAGTAGCCACTGAAGAGTTTCAATATCCACCTGACTCTATTATCAGATCAGCTCCAAGATGCCAAATTATAGTATTATCATCCGAACTAAATATACGTACAAAGTTAGAAGTAGGTTAAAATATACTTCCAAGATTTATTTAAATCGGACCACCCTGTATAAACCTCCTCCTTTTTACGTCGTTTAAAAATAGGTAGGTATTTCATGATTTAATAAACTCGACAAAATAGAAGAAGACGTTTCTACAGGCTGAAGCTTTTTAAAGCAACTGTATACAGTGTACAGAAACAGCCAAAACAATTTTGGTAAGTGTGTCGGATGTAAAGCTTGTAAGAGACTTCGAAAATAAGTTATTTGAAGCAAGGGGAACCGATTCTGGAGGCACTTTAATTTAAGTGTACCAATCAACTTATGAGCGTCACACGTCGTGCAAGGAGAATACATTATGGGCAGCGAATATTCGACCTATATAAGAAGAAGAATTGTCTGCAGTGAATTGGCTAAAGTTGGTAAAATATGTAGGGTAGGAACTTTTGCCAGTAAGGGAACGTACCCATACTACGTAACCCGTTCTGGGGGAGAGGGGGTCTTAAATATACCACGCTTGATCACAGGGGCGGGGGGGGGGGGGGGCTTAGGTTTTCGTCACGTAGTCAATATCCTCTATATTCAAGTATATTCGAGCTATATTCAAATATGTCAAGCAGCGTTTAGCGCTTTTTAAACTCACAGGTGGCAACAAGCAAGCGTTTAGCGCTTTTTAACTTTCTGTCGGTAAAAAATGATTTAAAACCATTTTTATAAATTACTACGTTAAAACTAGAGGGAGAGGGGACATATACTACTTGTATAAAAAATGGGTCACGTAGTATGTGTACTTTCCCTAAGGTATTTAGGTTTTTCCTTTTCTGATAATTATTTATTTAACTCTCAGATTCTGAGTGTGGGTATACTCTATCCATACGCCATTTAATAGCGGTGGTAGCGAAATGGCTATAGTGTTAGACTTGCGATCAAGTGGTTTCCGGTTTGAACATCACCCAGACACATAGACGTGAATCAAATCCTAGCACAAGTATTTAGTTACTAGTAATTTTCCAAAAGAGCACTCTGGAGCACAGTTATAATGTCATAAAGAAGATGTTATGTGCTTAAATGTTTACAACACGATGCTAACCAATCCAATTTCGCGTGCCTGAGATGCATCCTACTGTACAAGCAATCAACACAATCAAATACACATGCCAGACCTAACAAACACGTACACGTACATACAAATACTCACGGGGTAGGCACAAGCTTATTAAATACTCGCATTTTGCCAATATTTGGCCCTATGTGAATGGGGCGATTAGCGATTGGTGTGATTACATAGGGGGCAAGTCTAGTGCCGCCAACTGGACACTGGGAATAAAATATGAGAATAATTGGGAGTATATTGAAAGGGAGAGGTAGCAAGAAGGGAAGGCAATGGAAGGAAAGGGATATTGCTGATGCTGGATGGATTGGGGACTGTTAGCGATAGCTCGAGAATGTCCAGGGTTGCATACTGTAACTCGAACTGGCTATTCGAGCTAGAAGTTCGAACCCTGTAGCGATTAAACAATAATATATACAGCCATGGGCGTACCGAGGGAGGGGGGCAGGGGAGTTCAGCTGCCCGCACCCCCCCCCCCCCTGGCTTTAGCAAGCTTACGTAGTATTGAGGTAATTTTCAGTCAAATTTTTCATTTGTCCCCTCCTGGACCGATAAAATCAAATTTTGCACCTCCTGGACTTAAAGCTGGGTACAGCCAAGCCACGCATAAAGCTAAAATTAGGAACCGTACAAAATTGGCAACAGAATTTCAAGATATTAGAATCTTGAACTATATTATTAGAAGCGATTGAATATCGTAGTAAAATACTTAACAGACAATCAGAAGCTAAGTATAGCCTTCGCAAGGTTTTATGTACGCAATGTCACGCAATATGCTATTGACTCTTATCCACGTTTTATCGTTTTAACGTGCCCACTGAAGCCTTCGGAAATATATTTCGGTTAAGTTTGATTGTATATAAATTAGGCGATGTAAAAATCGTCTAGACTACGAACAGACTGTCGTGTGACCACGCTACTGTTTTGCATGAAAGCCGTGAGGTTTTGTTATGTTACTACCGAGACTATGCTTGAACTGTTAGGACAGCTAGCAGCTGTTTTACTCGTGGGATAGATCATAGTCGACCGGACGGCCTCACCGGAAACCGGCCGTGAAGCAATGCAGTGCAGCAATGCAGCAATGCGTTGTGTTTCACCGAGTGAGTGAGGTTACCGGAGGCCGTAATCCTTCCCTCTCCCCTTCTCCTCCTCCACTCCCCCCCTTGTGACTCTTGAATTGCAGGTGCCCATGGACGGCGTTAGTCACTTACCATCAGGTGACCCGTTTGCTCGTTTTCCCCCTATCCCATACAAAAGGGCCACCTGTACAAATAGCCGTTTGGATTTTGCTATAGAAATAAGTTTTTATGTTTTTATTTTGCAAACGAACACAATTAAATCACTTGCTATATAATTTTGATTTAAATTAAACCTTAAAGTTACCTACGTCCACATCAAGTTGTTACAAAAACAGTTGTTTGCCGGGTATTTCGGGTATTTTACCCTGTGGTGTGTGGTTTAACCTGGATAGTGGAACGGACCCTTTTCTCTTGCCGACAAGCGTTGATGCTTACGAACAATGTTTGTAAATGTATACTGTATAGTATATGAAATTGAGAATATTATATAGATTAAGCAATACTAAAAGAGAAGATAAGCATGATAGGACGACCTGCGCAAGGAACACAGTATAGTGATCCTTTAAATCCATCATCATTTAGTAGAAAAATATATTTGCCACGAATAACTATTAAAAAATTGAAATTACACTTCTGATATTAGAAATTATGTACGATTTTATTAATATCATATACATACGCTAAACATATACTTACTATGGTTAGCAATAAAAACATCAATAACTTCCCTTGAAAAAATTACATAAAAAAAACACCAAACCATCCCTCTAAACGGCCTTTATATTCATAACACATAACTCTTTATAATAAGAAAGCACCACCATTATAACGATGATCCCTGTCCCCATTTCATTTTAAACAAAAAGGAAACAGCCACATTTCAATCTGGGTTTTTGACCTACAATCCTATCGTTGACGTAACCTGCGTGAACGCGGGTACTTTTAATTTCTCATACTTTGTAAACTTGAAAGTATTTATTGTAATGAACTTTCTTAAAGCGATTTGCGGAAGGTATAAAAATATTTTCTATTGATGCTGTTACCACTGAGCTAGTTCCCCGATTTCATTGTGCTAAAGAACTTCAAGCTGAAAAAAACTAATAGGTAATAATACGCCTGACACAGAAGTCTGAACCAAGAACCAAACGGTGGTACATAAATGTCAAACTTATGCCATGGAACTAACGAGTAATATTGTTTGATAATAAAAACACAGGTACGTCGTTTTGTAATTACAAATCGAGCAGCATTAAACACTTTACCTATTTTTTTTTTTGTATGATTAATGGTATAGATAAGACGAACAATGTTTGTATGCATCACTAAAGAACAAGAAATAAATATTGCTAATGGTTCCGCGCATAGTATACCTCATAGCCGGCTAGGTGTGCTATCTGACTTTACCGAAAATCTGTTATTAGACTTATTAGATACATATTAAACATACCCTGAGCAGGAATTGAACCTTCAACCCGTAACATTACAATCAAGTTCTCGACCACCACGCCAAATAGATCGTCACATAGATACTTCAAACTGTTTCTTGCTAACCCTATCATCACACAAATCAGTGGAAAGAAACCCTCCAACGTCCGACAAAGTGTTCTATTGAATAGACGCGGGCTATAAGTGATCTGAGCGAATGACGGTCGTTACAAACTTCTGTTATAGTACCAATTTAAGTGTGAGGGTTAGGTGGAACTTTGAAAGCATATATTGAAGTTGGGATTTCTTTTATGCTGTCATTGGTCACAGTAACATGCCAGGAGTGGAATGTAGAGGAAATTATTTTATGTATTCGAGTACACTAGACCAACCCATTTAGTAGAAGTGGCGGTAATATAAAAGCTAAGGCGTCAGACTTGTGATTTAATGGTCACGGGTTCAAACCACAGCCAGTACACTTTTGGTTTCAGCTACAACCAGCTTTCAGTGTATCGAAATCAACCGACTAAATCCACATACGTTGCCATAGTGCGCCTAAAATAGGAGAGTCCTAGACAGCGTTTCTAACATACGGTCCTTTGGTGCCCGCTAAAGCGCGGGTACCACCTTCAGGTAATCCTCTCAATTCCGCGTATACAATAGGTGTGGTTCGTTACGTGACTTAAACGATACGTAACGTGACTAGTTACTATATAGGCGTCACTAGTTACGAGTACGCGTGATTTACGCTACGCACGGAACGTAGTCATGTTGTAACTCGTAACGTCTCAAGTGGAAGCTATGGTTTTGTGGTTATAGTTACATCAGTATGGAACTTCCCTTCATAATTTATTCAGGCTTAGAACTGACGGCATAAAATTAATGGTTTATTTATAAGTTTGTTTCTCTATGATTATTATAAAAATGTTCATACCAACGTACCTATATAGAAGTTCAATCGTATATATTTAAAACGATTTAAAATATTTTACCTATTTTTTGATTTTTAATTTTTTTATATACCTACATGTTTTTTTTCTTGTTTTTATTTTTTTGGGATGTATAGAAACTATCAAAGTATTTATGTGAAAACATTTATTAGTTCCAAAAGCTTGGCTTGAAACTTAGTAGAATTTACAAACAGGACGAAAACTTCATACTGGCTTTGATTGGCCATTATTTTCTCCAAGTCCCGATTTACGTCATCAATGAACTCTGACCTATAAGCGATAATATAGGCTGTAATACTCCAATATCAAGGTAAAATATTTCTTATGAATATGGATGGTTCTAATATGGCTGAACGACTTTTTATGCTGATGTTAAACGTCACCATGAATATTTTATGTCATTATAACAACATAATTAACTAACCAATGAAAAAAAAAGTGGGGTTCATTAGATTATTTTGATAACCGCCACTGTGTTTATTCATATGGGTTATACCCTCAAATGAGACAATATGGGTCTTCAGTGTTTGTTAATAGTGAAAATAAAAACACAAGTCGCAAAAACTTATAGGTTCAGAAAAGACTCTTGCTTGATAGTGATTTAGTAGTGAAGGATTATTTCCACCCTCAGTGGGCAATATATTTATATACTGTGTGTTATAATATATATTTTATAGTCTATTATAAATTATAAATTGTCGCGTTGTGTAATATTCCATTATGTTTGGTACTGTCTTGACTTTACAAACGTACATAGCATAATAATAATCTAAAAATAAGTATTTTTGCAGGCGAAAATAACCAATGACTTCTAGAGAAAACACTGTTTTTAACACAGTACATAGGCAATGTTTTATTAGGTTGTCTGTAACGTCACCAACTAGTTGGGGGCTAAACATTACTAAAGGCCCCTTAAGTAAAGACAATATGTTTTCGTTCAGGATAGCAATTTAATTACCTGGAAACACGCATGTTGGTAAACATGAACACATCGCTCGATAGAGCATTCTTTTGTAGAAAGAACCTCTCGCAATATTCTCTTAATTGATCTCACTCTCCATGTCCTCATTACTGTAGGCATCTTCATTTTTGTTCATAAACAATTTGTATACCTACTTTTTTTATATTACACTAATTATGTTAATATTACTAAGCACTATACTTACAATTTTAGAATTATGCGACGCGAATCATCAATTAAATATAGGAGGCCATAGCCGTGGGGAAGTAGTTATAATATTTTATCCTAGCATATTGATTTTTTCCGACATCTTCAACAGCTATCGTCATATTTCAGCCATTTTACACAAAACCTAAATGAATTATACAGCTAAACCTTCCTCATGAATTACTCCGTCTATTGAAAGCATTAAGAAAGGAAGAAAAAGGCATTTATTTTGGTGCTAAGACACAAGACAAAAATTAATTATTCTAATGATGTAAGTACTTGTATCTATAAAAAAATACGAAACACAAAAAATCAACATATAGAAAATAAAAGGTATATCAAAGGAAACAGTGAAAGAACAATAACATGTCTTGCGTTTGCACCAAAAAATAGGTGTCCAGTTCAGCTTAATGCCAGGTGAGAATCTGGCGCTGATTGGTGAAAACCATGCAGACGACTCAGCATATGTCTCCTCAAGGAGGGGACAGGTCCTCAAGTATTGTTTTGTTTTCTCTATTGGTCGTGTAACATTTATATATGATCTGTAATCGAGAAGTTTTTTACGGAATCCCGCCTGTTCTGGTGGTTGGTTCTCACGTCATAATGTCTTCGTTAATCAATTTAATATTATTTTCGAGAACATTTTGTACATGTTACTCATGAGACTTATTGGTTTATAGTTGTTTGAGTCACCTGTATCACCTTTTTCGTAGCAGAGTGATAGTAGATTTAGACCATTGCTGTGGAGTATTTCTTGTTGTCAGTATATTATTCTACTAATATTATAAACGTGACAGTTTGTGAGGCTGTATGGATGTTTATTTCTCTTTCACGCAAAAACTGCTGAACCGATTGCGATGAAACTTGGTATGTAGATAGCTGGAGACCTGGATTAACATGTAGGCTACTTTTTATCCCGATATTCCCACGGGATCGGGACTTACGCGAGTGAAATCCCGGGGCGCTGCTGGTTGAACATAATTTTTAGAGAGTTTTGTAACGGCTCTGATGAAGACTTAAAGAATACGTTTGTCGTGTTGTCTTTCGGGGTGTTTTATCGCTTTTTTATGTTCTAATTGCAAAATTGATCTCCGAGTTGATTATTTCGGGTGACTGTTTGTATTATCTCTAGTATATATTTTAAAGCTTGTTTCCTGTGCAGAGTCTCTGGTAAAAGTAGTGGCTTCTTCTAATATTTTGTTTTAAAAAAAAACAAAACGGACAATTACTTTTAATTCACACGACTAAAGTTTTAATGATTCTGTACCTACATTTAAAGGGAATTTATTTCCCAACCATTTACATACTTATAGTTTTGCAGTGCGTATCGTATCACTATCAAAATCGTCATTATTATCTTTATCACTCCACTTCTGAACTTTCTAAAGGCGTCCTTAATATCTGCAAAGCTAACTGAAATTGTTTCATTGATATACCAACCAATTCAATTGCAAACCTTGTCGAGTGACATTTTACCTGGATGAAATAGTCCTACAACTGCTCATTTAGAACAGTGACATAATAACAGTTATACGCACAACCTGTGTGTTTAATTTACACCAAACGCATTCCATTAGCTTTACTGTACCATGAATTCGCGAAATTATGATGTACCTTTTAATTTGGTAAATCGAAATTTGTGTTTGCCATACAAAAACTCGTATTTCTTTTATTAAAATTAGGGGTAAACTATAGTTAAGAAGTCCTAGTGGACGGCTAAACTATAGTTTGTACTACTATAGTATTGGATGATAAAACAGTTGACTATTTAATAAAAATGAGTAATGCCGCGTTCCAATAAACAAGAAACGATTCGTTTTGCTTACGGACGGTAAAATATTCGTTGAAAATTCGACGAAATTTTACCGTCCGTTTTATAGTCGTTTTTGTCGTGGGAGAGCCATGCTTCGGCACGTATGGGCCGGCTCGACCGGATTTATACCACGGCCTCACAAAAAACCGGCAGAGAAGCAATGCTTGCATTGCTTTTCGCTGAATGAGTGTGGTTACCGGAGGCAATAACTCTTTCCCCTCCTCCTCGCCCCCTCTTCCACCCTTCCCTTAACTTAAAGGCCGGCAACGCACTTGTGACTCTTGAGTTGCATGTGCCCATGGGCGGCGGTAGTCATTTGCTATCAGATGACCCGTCTGCTCGTTAGCTCCCTATACCTTAAAATTTTAAGAAATAGTAGACTAGCTATACCGGTGACGCTACGCCATTGGTCTGTCTGAGAAATGGCAGGCAATGGTGGGGTGATAAAAAGGAGGTCTGCACGATAAGTTACTGTAATATAACGGTCACTTGAATGCTGATCGAGGTACGAACAACATCGCGGTTAGTATTTAGTGAACTTGATAGTTTATAGCCATAGTCGTGTGTTTGTGGTTTAGTAACGTTTGTTTCGTCACGATAATGTTAGTAGTAAATATTTTCTTTATATATAATACGTATATAAAATATTTAGACAAACGTTAAGAAAAAAATCTTTATTCTGAAAAAATGGGAACTAAGTACTCGTGGACTCAGGCCATAGCAGATCTATATCACGATGTACTTGGTTGCGCTATACCTACCGGCCGCTGGTCCCCCGGCGGACCTTATACGCAATGACTCGGTGACTGCGTACAAAATAATTATACATAGTTTAAAAAACTAAAAAACACGCTTTTATAGAAAGTACTTATTAGTAGAAAGTATTATCGGTCTTTGACAGGTGTGCAAAATTTGAATGAAATCTGGCCGTTTAAAGTGGGTCAAAATCGCGCCTTAAGGAGTCGGTTACAAACAAACATACAAGTGAAGCTAATATAAAGCGTCTAATAAAAACGTAATTCGAGATCGTATTGATATAATCTTTAAATACTGTAAAATTCACAGTGAAAATTTAAATGGTTGTTTATAACGTGCAGTATATAGTAGGATTTTTGGATACTAAAACATTTGAAATGAAAAATAATCGTTAAGTACTTAATTAATAAAGCATTTTTTTTATATATTGAAGAGGTATCCCTACTCATACTTATGGCCACGCGGCCGTGCGCTATTACCGGGCAATAATAATCGTGCTTACAAACATTTAAGTTAATTTTCGCAAGCAGCGGTCGGTGCAAGAGTATGCATTTAAAACGGTAGGTATCGATATTTTTATAGGGAGTGATTTATCGGTTACGTAGTAACTACTCAATAATCTGTGGCCATAGGCCCTGTGAACCTAGAAGACCGTGTAGTTTTATTCGGTACAAGCCCGACTTCATCATTCCTTAAGGTGGGTTCGACGGGTTTTCAAGAAAAAAAAGGACATTTTACGCGTTCAGACTGTACGCGTAAAATGTCCTCTGAAAAATTTACTTATCTACTTTTCAGTTTTGTTGAAGTCAAAATACCTAATCAGAACAACGTACTTATATGCATAATACGACAAACTAACATTAGTAGGGGTTGAAAAGCTAATCTACGCGGGGCTAAGTAGACTAAAACATTGCTTTGCGCAGATATGAGACGTTCCCGTCTGTTTGCATAATACATGGAAGGCCATGCGATTTATACCGCGCGATAGTGCGTCGGCGTTATAGTGATGTTACGTATAATTAATGTTAATGGGCTTTCGCGTTTACAGGTTACAAACTAAGGTATAACAAGGTAATTTATGTGAGATTGCTTCAGTTTTTTTTGGTGGCTTAATTAAGTAAAAGTATAAACAAAAAAGGATTGTGACTACAATGACTGTCACAATAAATAAAAATCAATGATTATAATTATGTTTGTCCGGGACCATTGATCAGATTGTGATGAAACTTTGGTAGGGTGTTCTGGGGCAATGCCCTCCGCTGGTAATGGTGTGGTTGCCTTCTGTTTGTGGGCGGCCAAAGTCTGTCAGGGTTCTCGGGGATTTCCTTCCTAGGGTATACCAGAGTCCCTTGCAATAGACTCACTCGTGACGGAACACCGTGTGGTGTTAGTCAGTTCGATTCGGACATACCACTTCATCAACTAAGCCATAGTGAGGTGGGGGTTTCCACTTGAATAAAAATATCGGGGACACCCGCAAGGGTTCCTCGCCCAAAAAATCTATATGAAAAATATAATAAAATATGGCATTGCAATGCTAATTGTTATATTAGATGCAACTAACAAACATTTCAATTGTAAAGATCGCTATTATGAAGTTTTTAGATTTCTAATTAAGTAAATAATAATATTAGATGTTGTTGTGTAATAGGAGACCGACCCGAGTACGTGACCAAATTTAAAACAAAAAAAAAACAGGGCAAGTGCGAGTCTGACTCGCACACCGAGGGTTCCGTTAGCAAGCAAACTTGTATGTAGATAATACGTCCATCTCGGTAATCAATTCTTGAAGATGTTTGCCCGTTGTTTCCAAAAAACAAATTTAACTTTACAGTCCTAAGAATACTCTTACATACGTCAACATTCCAACCGCAAAATATAAGTTTGTAATCACAAAAACAATTTTTAAGAGACTTTCGGATTTTTTCCTTGACTTGTGCTATCAGACCTTGCTTCTTACCAATTTCATGATTCTAGATCAAAGGAAAGTACCATTTTATATAGCATTTGATTTACCGGCCGTATCTTTTAATTGCGCTGACTAAGAAGCTGGCTTTTTAACGGCTTTCCTTTTGAGGAACGGAACACTAAAAAAGTGAGATTTGCAGCATATCAGCGAGTTAAACTAAATTTAAGTAAAGACAAATGTAGATAAAATGTAACATATTTGTATTGGTAATTGGTTGTAACTTGAATATTAAAATGAATTATTTTAAGCAGCGTGGCACCGAAAGGTCACAACTCAGAATCATTTGTGCTTTTCATACAGAAACTTAAGTTTAAAACTGACAATACATAAACTTAAAAATTTACGTACGTTGTTTAGAAAGGTATTTTTTTGTTCAAGATGAATTCTTTATTGTATAGGTACATAATAGCTATGTTATTTAATTTCATTTATACAAAATGTTATGCATGATATTGTTTAAAAAGTTAAGGCCTGGCTTGTTTATATTTATTTAAACTACCTCGTTGCGTTCTTTGGTCCCGCATTCTATTCCCGGGCAAATTGATATTGGGGATTTTTGTTTTCGTCTGAGAGTTTCGAAATGCGCCCGGTAGACGACAATGGGTTTGCTCTCTATTTTGTGGGTCCAGATATTGTACATAAGTAAACAACAAAATAAGAATAATCTTCATAAAAAGTGCCTGCCTGCGTAGTAAGTAGTGTAAATAAATCGCTGGTTTGCGAGAATAGCGACATAACTAAAAATTATTTATTTTAGAGAATGGCAATGTTTTGTGATTTCCGCTAGAGTATTTTGTTCTAAATATATAATGAATTTGTCGCTTTCTAACGAACGTCAGCACGAAATCGGCGTTGCATCTCTATTCACCATAAAATATCAAAGATTTATGATCGTTTGGCATACTTTGTTCAATTCGACAGAATTTTGAATTACGTCGATATTCTCGCAAACCAGCGAAATGGTAATGACCGTTTGTTAAAAAGTCAATGTTAATACTGTCAGTCGTAGGACTGCACGTCAGAAGTGAAAACTTAACTCACACATCTGTCATTTGAGCGCGACGGTCACGCGAGTTCAGTGCTTTTCCCCATACCAAAAGTGCCCAACGTGCCTAATGAAGTTTTCACTTCCAAAAATCCTGACTGATTAAAAAGTGAATTACAAAAATGACAATATAAAAACGTAGGAACTAGTGATGTAACGAATATTCGTATTCGCATTCGTGAATATTTGCTAAATTTGACATTCGCAAGAAACTACGAATGTTTATCGAATGTATCTGGCAGACGAAAAAGTAATTAATCGGTCGGGGAAAAGTCTTTTCGTATTTTGCATGTGTGAAATTGAAGAAGAATCTCTTTGGTTATACTGTTTGTATCTGGCTGATTTTAATATCAATAAATTTAGGACATTAAGAAAAATGAAAAAGTAAAAAACACTTTCCCGTCATTTTTCAATTGTTTTTCTATCCGCCAAAATGAGTGAATCTAACGAAGAAATTCGATATATTCTGAAGTTTAATTACAAAAATGACCAAAAAGTGTAAAATTTAGACGTATATGTATTACAGATATTGGCCTAAAATTGATATGATAAAAAAGGTAATAACCCTAAGTACATATAAACTACATGTAAACTACTGATAACAGCGACATTGACACAGCATAATATATCGAGGTCACTCGTCTTTGATTACCACTCTCGATCGATAAGAAAAGTTATCGGAGCACATTGTTACAATCGGTCCCCGAGTATCTGAGAACATATACTAAAGAGTTACTACCTAATAGTGTAGTAATATAAAAAAGTCTTTATTACATATATATATATTTCTTCTGTGCGTGTGTATGTCACTAAACTCCTCCTAAACGGCTGGACCGATTTTAATGAAATTTTTTGTGTGTCTTCAGGTGGATTCTAGAATGATTTAGATTTACAATTGGACCCGGTAGATGGCGCTGCGATAGGGTTCCAGGAATAATATTTGTTACGTTCCGGCAAGACGACGTCTGTCGGGTCCGCTAGTATACATATATATTTCTTCTGTGCGTGTATATGACACTAAACTCCTCCTAAACGGCTGGACTGAAAAATTTCATTAAAATCGTTAATGAATTTTTTTTAGTGTCTTCAGGTGGATTCGAGAATGGTTTAGATTTACAATTTGACCCGGTAGATGGTGCTGCGATAGGGTTCCAGGAATAATGACCGATTTTAATTAAATTTTTTGTGTGTCTTCAGGTGGATTCGAGAATGGTTTAGATTTACAATTGGATCCGGTAGATGACGCTGCGATAGGGTTCTAGGAATAATATTTTTTAAGTTCAGGCAGGACAACGTCTGTCGGGTCCGCTAGTATATTTATAAATATACGGGTTGACTTGAGAACCTTCTTTGTTTATTCGTCGGTTTAAAAGAGTTGACTAACCAGTCTACCAATAATAAATCGTCATCCTCCTCCGAGCCTTTTTCCAACTAAGTTGGGGTCGGCTTTCAGTCTAACTACGATACGGCCGAACTTCGATATTTTACGTGAAGCGACTGCCATCAGACCTCCACAACCCAAGTACTAGACGATATCGAAGTTCTGTAGTTAGAACACGTCGGACTTTTTTGAGGTTTACTCCATAAGAATCAGTTTTCATATAAGGCGCCCGGTATGAAAAAAATATGAAAAGTAAAATTTTGTGATCGGAGGGCAGCGTAACGCTTTAACGCTTTGTTGTGCTTTTTGTGCTTTATTGGAGTTTACTCCTTATCCTCGACGCATGTAAGTAGATGTGATATACCTTTATGTTAAATATATATGTGTACTAGCAGCGCCCCGCGGCTTCATCTGCGTAAGTCCCGATCCAGAGGTAATATCGGGATAAAAAGTATCCTATGCGTTAATCCAGGTCTCCAACTATTTACATACCAAGTTTCATCGCAATCGGTTCAGTGGTTTTTGCGTGAAAGAGTAACAAACGTAGATCCATCCATCTATTTAAACTTTCACATTTTTATATTAGTGGGATATATATAATATATACTGTACAGTATATACTCTATAGAGAGAGAAAGAGAACCTCCAGTAAATTGTAAACTCCAGTCGTGGGTCGGAGCTAACACACACCTTTTTTAGGGCTCCAACTACCCGTAAAGATGTTCGTATAGCCACCGGGACCGACGGCTTAATGAGCTCTCCGAGGTACGGAGGGGTCTCAATGTGTTTTGTTCGTGGGAGAGCCATGCTCCGGCACGTATGGGTCAGCTCGACCGGAGTGATACTACGGCCTCACAGAAAACCGGTAGTGAAGCAATGCTACTCGTTTACCACTTAGCCTCGTGCCCCTATGCCTCTGCCAATGTGTATGTATGTGTATCAAATATTAAAAAAACATAACATATAAAACCCAATTTCTTTAATAAATATAATAAGTCGTTTAATACAAGGGCTCTTTATTTAATTGATTTGTTTATTATTTTATTTTTTTACCTTTTTTTAAAGCGTATCATTAAAACAAATTTAAAAATAATATACTTTTTCTTTTTTTCTTTTTTTTAATAAAAGATTACTAGTAACGTGAGTCACACATTACTAGTAATCTCGTTAACCCCTCCAGCTAAGCTTAACGCTTGTGTTAGGAGTGGGTTCACGACGGTGGTGCACTGGGTGGGGTTCGAACCCGCAACCACTTGATCGCAAGTCCGACGCCTTATCCATTACGCTACCGCCGCTTCAAAGTAATTATTCAAATGTTTAATACTCGTAGTTTCATATTAATTGGAAAGAAAATCACATTTAATTTCCAATTATGTTGTTTACATTTAAGTGCATACTAACAGAAGATATTAAATTTTATTAATTTAAGCAACTTCACTTTGTTTTCTACGAAATCAATAATTAAAATATAATTATAAGAAAAATTGAAGTTTAATTTTCAAATTCAAATTCAAAATCATTTATTCAATTAAGACACTAAGTGACATTTATGGACGTTAAATTGAAGCTACTGTTAAAAATCATAGATCGACGCAAATAGACGCCACAGCATGTAATGTTATGTCAATAATAAATAACTATCAGTAATGTTGCCAAAACTACAAAAACCCAAATGATTCACTACTAAGTGAAATAAGGGGCATAGGTACACAAAAGACTGACCTCATTGGTGTTCCACCTGTGTCGTTGCGCGGCGAAGTGTTCCGCTCTCGGGAGGCTCTCCAAGTTCTCCGGCAATTTGATTGGCTCGCCATCTGTAAAGAGAAACATCAAACCTTTATTTGATTCATGTATTTTATATTAACTTTTAAACTTTCGCGTTCCGTAATATATAATTATTTTAACGGAAATTAACGCGATGAATAGATACTACACACCATTGAATTGAATGATGTTTCCACGAGGTTGCACTGGCCTCGATCGACTCAACTTAATATTATCAATAATTAGTCAAACTATGAGGAATTGATTTTGAAGTTATACTTCTTTGGCGCGTGGGAAAACTGATGAAAGTAAATTTTTTGCGTTTTTTACACCGTCACAAAAAACCGACACCCTGAAGTTAGCTAGTTAACATTTGGTGCGCGCGCACACTGTAACAAAAAACCGACACCCTGAAGTTAGCTAGTCAACATTTTAGTTTTACAAAAAAAGTTACCAACTTCACGATAGTGATAAAAATGGTTTTAACATATCACTTTGAGTACGTTTGTAGAATTTGAGGTTAGTTGACGGTATGTATTAATTATTATGATATTTAAATAAACTTTATTTAACTAGATAAAAGTATAACTTCTTACGTGCTACATAAGTACACACACCTTTTTTATTTGATACACTAGCAGCGACCCGCGTTTTCACCCGCGTAAGTCCCGTTCCCGTAGGAATATCGGGATAAAAAGTAGCCTATGCGTTAATCCAGGTCTCCAGCTATCTACATACCAAGTTTCATTGCAATCGGTTCAGTGGTTTTTGCGTGAAAGAGTAACAAACATCCATCCATCCATCCATCCATCCATCTATCCATCTAAACTTTCACATTAAAATATTAGTGGGATTAGTGCGATTTGATTAAAAACTAAAGAAATGTAGCATTCTATACAAAACTGTTCCAATTCTAATGGAGAGGCTACAAATATAAAAGGCTATTATCAGACCCACGAACTGCAATTCTCTCTAAACTCTCTAATAACGTAAGCACCAATGTAACAACACAGTCCCGTATGCAAAACGTTCCAAATTACAATACCGTGCAAATATTCAAACAATGCTAACACTAAGCGGAGGTGTGGAATTCGCTGTAGACATACATAAATCTTGCCCAGCGGTGGACTAAATTTATTGACGACTAAATCTTGCTGTGGTACAATCAGTCGCATCCCGTTCCGTAATATAGTCGCCCGTTTGTTAACTACTGGACAAATTGTAAGGTAAGATGTACGTTAATTGGTTTTCGTACTAGTATCCTTCTCGAAACTTCCGCGTCAAAGTGAGGACGAACTGGAAGAAAACGAATTTAACGGGTTGTATCACTAAGTTTGAGTTTTAATTGTATGTATATTGTTTTTTACATGTTTTGTAACAAAATTACTTTCTGTACTTATGCGACCAATGTTCATGCTTATATCCGGCGTTATTCAGCGTTCCGTCTTTTTATACCGCCGCGCGAATCGATTCCCAAGTTCCACCCACGCAGTGTTCGGATTACCACGGCTTTACATATATGTTATTGGTGGAATTACTTATTTCAAGGAGCTGATTGATGGATTCTATGTAATTCCAAACATCCAAATGAAGTAGATTTGATGATTTTGCATCGAAGTAAGAAAAGGAACCATTCTCTTTTGAATGTAAACTTAAAGTAGAAAATGTAAATAAGACTTCCGACGTTTTTCCCCTCTTGATTATGTTATAGTACAAAGTTATATGTTTTATAACAGATATTTGCTTGAATAACAATGGCACAATAACAATATAGGTATGATATTAAATAATAAACAGCCTTAAGTTACCTACGTCTAGAAATAAATTACCCACTGTACTGGGCTTAAAAATCCTGTAAAGATAGTGTACGGTTATAAATAAAAAAAAATAAAAAAATAGTTTGAAATAACATTAAATAATGAATTATTTACATAATTATACATTATGTAAATAATTCATTATTCAATGTTATGTCTGTAGTTATGTATATTGCACTTGCAAAATTTTGGTTTAATTTAATTTATATTCGTGAGAGAGCCAGGCTGCGGCAGGTATGGGTCGGCTCAACCGGAGAGATACCACGGCCTTACAGAAACCGCACTTCGCTTTTCGCTATGGGCGGCGGTAGTCACTTACCACCAGGTGACCCGTCTGTTCGTTTACCCACTATACCATTTTATATTTTTTTCTTTTATGAGTTCTGGAAGCTTATCTATCTTCGTACGAATTTTGGTTTTCAATAATAATAATAGGTAATTTCTTAGTTTTATGATAGCAATACTGGATGCACTATTCTTATCTATAATATTATTTATTTAGTTTTTCAATAGTTAATACGTCATTATTGCCAACTGTACAGGGTGCAAATTTTGCTGATTTTAATAAAAAAAAAATGTTGATTTTATAATATTAAAAACTTAAATGTTTTGAATAGACTTTTATTTGTAGAAAAAAGTATCATATTTTTCTAGAAAGGTCTACAAATTAGCAAAAAAATATTGATACATTTTGCATATTCTGATACATTTTCAGATATTGAACATATAAATGAATGTAATTGTTGCAAAAAAATATAGCATTATTTTTCTCTGCACTTCTAGTAATATACCATTTTTAATCATTTGTGCCTATTTCAGTTTAACGGTAATAAATTGTTTATATCAGTAAAAAATGTTACTTAAATATTAAACCATTTCAATCTGTTATTTAATGTAAGTACATATGACTGGCCTGTTGGTCTAGTGGTTAGTGACCCTGACCGCTATGCTTATAGGTCGTGGGTTCGATTCCCACCTGAGTCTGGGTGTTCTTTGTGTCCGTTGTTTCCATGTTTGTAAAAGTCCCCCGCGACACAGGAGGAATTCCTAATGCGGGAGTTGTCTTTTAAACAAAATAAAAAAAAATATACATATTAATTTTATCTCTTAAATTAATGGGAGTAACAAACAATATTATTTACTGTCTGTCTTCCTCGTTGGTTTACTAAGTGATATTATAAGCGATTACAATCGTGAGGGCTCGTGTTCAATCCCGGGCCGGACAAAAAGATTTTTGTCCGGCGGTGTTATAAGATGCAGAGTCAATCATGTCCGGTCGATTAAGGCATGCAAAATTAGTTTACATATATATAATAAGAAATAATAACTTCACGCATCTCACACACGGCTGTCTGATCCCAAACTAGGCAGAGCCTGTACTATGGTAACCAGACTGCTGATAAACATATTTATATATTTTTAAATACATACATATTATAGCTAAATTACACCCAGACACAAAACAAATGATCATGCTCATCACACAATTATTTGTCCTGGGTGGGAATCGAACCCACGACCTCTGGCTTAGCAGTCAGGGTCACTAACCACTAGACTAACAGGCCAGTCGAATATCTGCTTATATATAACTTAACAGCTAAACTGTAGTGGATCACATCCAAGAGTAAAGAATTTTGAGCTAGGCCTGACCTACATATAGTGGGACTTAATAACTTTCAGGTTATGAAAAATCCCAGTAGTAACAAGCAAGCAATCCGAAATACACGTTCTATTCATTTTTCACAATGTCCCCACAAAGCTTAACTGCCTAAAAATCCAGTCCAAAACTATAGCGCAAATAAAACAATAAACTCCTCCGTGAACGAGGTGAAAACTGCCCGGTTTTTGGCAGCATTCGTCAAGAATGTCTGCACTGGCAGCGGGGCACTGCCTTCCAAACAACCGCTCCATATCATCTCTGGCACATACTAAATCCAACCTTATCCTTCTTGTAATAAAGACTCGAATAAACGCATTCATAATCATGTATTTTGAAGCAATCGTCCAACTTGTTGAAATTCCGCCGCCGTCCGCTTTAGCGACAGCAAATTTAAGTTTAACGTTTGTGTATTCTATTGACCCTTGCATGGAATACATAAGATCCATTTTTGCTTAATTTGAGACGATAAGAATGGTTGTTTTAAGTTGGTAGGGCGTATAGGATGTAGGAAATTCGCTAGCCAAGCTTTTGGTCTAGTGCTCGCTAATTTCGCACCCAATCGTAGCTAACGGATAACGTGGGTGACATTCTTTGCTTTTATTTCGTCAGAACTCTTAGCTTTTTTGCTGGAAAAAAATAGAAATTCTTTTTAATTTTGGTGAGACCTGCGTCTAAAGTTAAAAGGTAACAACGAACGCACGCATGTCTTAAATGAAAGTATACATTCAGCTACGGTTTAATAAGGGCTATATTTCCGTGAAAGGTAAATAGAAATAAAATGAGAAATTAAGAAAATATATACTTGCAATTTAAATGTTATAACATTTAAATTACAAGTAGGTATATATTTTCTGTTCTCTATTCACGTATATGTGCTTTGTATGTTTTTGTGAGAGTCACAAGTCGCTCAGGTTGAGACGGTCAGAATCAAGCATCAAGCAATCACCAAGTACAAGCCACATAGAAAGAAAAAGTTATTTACATGTTGCGTTGTGTTCAAGAAAGTAGTAGGAGAAGGGGGGAGGGAGATTAGGGCCTCCGGTAACCTCACTCGCACGGTTTTCTGTGAGGCCGTCGTATCACTCCGGTCGAGCTATGATGCTCCCTATTGCCCCTTATTTGCCATCGTGATGTTATGAAAATGTAAGATATAAAAATGTTCTACTTTGTCCTACGTAAGTAGAAATCTGTACACACGAAATGAAAAAAAAATAAGGGGATGTGCAGATACTGCAATATACGCTACACTAATTCCACTACTAAGGTACCTACTCTATTAGTTCTCAAGGTGAAGGCTTATATGCCTCGAGTACCACGCCAGCATACGCGCGGCCAAAAACTAATAGATATTATATAATCATACTTACATTACATGTTAAGATTATTTAAATGATCTTGTGACATCATAATCGTTCGAAACCAATTTTGGGAACATCCTAAGCGACATAAATTAAAGCGTAAGAGTATAGACTTTGTTTTCTTTCACTTAAAATTCATTATCGTCGTAACCCATATTGCATATGCGTGGGCTTTGCATGCTTAGGTTGTGAGTAATAAATATCATCTAATCAGTATAGTTTATATGTTAATAACATTATGTTTCACAGACCGAAACCGGTTCGGTACATTTTCCACATGCGGCCATCAGCTTTCAGTCTTTAAGTTTTTAAATAATTATATTAATAAAAATAATTTATTATTCACTTTTATTGTTTGTGTAACTACATGTTTGAAACAATAACGAGACTGCTGTTTATGCGATTAAATACTACAATAATGCACAGAATTGAATCAGCTGTTTTGCCACCGTTAAAATCTATTTTTTTAGTTACCCATTCAATAATTCCGTTAGTCAAACGAAAACTCAATTTAACCGAAATCATTTCTCTAATAAAAACTATTTTCAGACTTGGATATTGATTTTGTTTTTTTTTTTTGTCCGTTTAATAGGATACATCATGTTTCTTCCGTCAAGCTATTAAAATAAATCCTATTTAACTTGCCTATACCTAACTAATTTATACTGTTATTTTTTGTTTAGGCTTCTTTGAAAATGTTAGTACCAGTTACAACATACATCTGAATTACAAACGTTATTTAAAAAAAAAAGTCACAGTGAAGGTCTAAAATCGACTTCAAAAAGTTACCAAGACAAGAAATCAAGACTGTCTTGCGGTACGTACCTTTATAATAAACTAGCAACCCGCCCCGGCTTCGCACGGGTAGCAGATATCTTCAACAATCAATAAACCTTCATGAATCATTCTGTCTATTGAGAAAACCGCATGAAAATCCGATAATTAATTTTTCAGTCTGTCGCGAACAGACGGACAGTAGTTTTTCAGTTTATCGCGAACAGACAGACAGACGCGGCGGGGAACTTTGTTTTATAATATGTAGTGATATGTAGTGAAGATTTTTATTATATGATTTTTTTTCATTATTAGCTCAGCTACATGATATGATGATGATTCTAAACGCAAAAACCTAATAAAGTAATGAAAAGTAAACAGAAACACTATTCGTTCCTACAATTTTCGAGGGTTTCTCTCAATTTTATCAGGATCCCCTCATCAGATCCTGACTTCCTTGACATGGGAGCACCCTTGAGCTACCCTATCTAACAAAAATGAATAATCAAAATCGGTTCGGTCCGCCAGCCGCTCTGCCCCCGCTTTTTAAATCTTTATTTGTATTTATTTATATTTATTTGTTCATTTTTATTACATACTGTAAGGGCAATTTTGATCTACATGAAATGCACAACGTATCTAATGTATTTAATTGGATAAGGAATAATACTGTATTGTTTAAAATAGTTTGATAAATAACCCATAATTTCTTTGTAATATGTAAAAGATAAAAATGGATACTGTGGATTATCCTTAGGAGATAAACATATACCATCGCGGACTTTTTTATTGATCTTTTTAAAATATAGAATTCCGTAGTACATTAATTTGATCTATCTCGTAAGGTTTAGCCAGTGTTTGCAATGTAAGCGCACAAAAATATGTTTGTTACGACATGACATTACAAATCTTTGAATTTCTCGACCTTTCTCTACAATAATATGCATGTATACTACATATAAACCTTCCTCTTGAATCACTCTACCCATTGGTGAAAACCGCATGAAAATCTGTTCAGTAGTTTTTCCGTTTATCGAGACGAGACAGACAGACAGACGCGGCGGGGGACTTTGTTTTATAATATGTAGTGATACGAAACCGGGTTTGTTTAATATCTCTTATTACATGTGTAAAACTATTTCCTTTTGAGAAAATTATTAAAAGAAAAATCCAGCTAACAAAATAAAGAGTTGGCCTGCCAAATTTTGTTTTAATATTCATGACAAATAATTAATTGATTGTGATTCCTTCATCATCGTCAATTTAATAATCAATAAGAAAAAGTACAGAGCATTGGACTAATTTATAACATTAAGAAGCGTGAATATATTGTCTTTAAGGCTGGAGGTGGATGCCCTGATAATATAACACCTAATATTACCCTTAACGGCTTGAGCATCAAACGAGTAAAAAAATCAAATATCTAGGGCATTTGCTCACGACGACCTTAAAGACAATCCAGATATAGAAAGGGAGCGTAGGGCACTGGCGGTCCGAGGTAACCCGCAGATTCTCTCGTTGTAGTAACCTAGTTAAGCTGACACTTTTTAAAGCATATTGCCAAGGCGTTTACACGGGAACTATGTGGGTCAGCTACACTAAAAGGTCGTTAGACGACCTACGAGTCCAATTAATAATTTCTTTAGACTGCTGTTGGGACTGCCGCTCTTCTGTAGTGCCTCCGAAATGTTTACACAGAATCATACTGACGGATTCCACGCTGTTATTCGCAAGAAAACGGCATCATTAAAACTCAGAGTGCGCGCTAGTGACAACAGCATTCTAAGAACAGTGGCAGAGAGCATCAACTCTCGTATGTTGAAATTTCTGGTGCTAAGAACAATACCTTTTTACCAAATTGTTTAATAATTTCCCAAGTACCTACTAAAACTAGTTATAAGTTTATTTTTGTAATACACAAACACAATGGATTTTTGTTGCCCGAAAATAAAAATGATTAAAATTGTAAAAAGAGTCTATTAAGATTTCTAAGACACGTTCTAAACCCACAAGAGAAGAAGCTAGCAAGAAATACCTACACTTAATGAAATCTTAAATGAAGTATTAAAATTTTTACAATTTCGGGAATGTGAATGCAATGCAACATTCAATTTTTGGTAATCATTTCCTTTCTCGACTAATACAGGTCATTAAAACAAAAACCGTATTCAAATCAGTTCAATGGTCTTCAAGATTTCACTAAAAAAGTTGACAAACTATTAATGATATTATTACGTAATTCTTCATATCAACGTGAACTTGACGAGACGGCACGGGATGTAGTGTTTTATGTATGTCACGAAAAGTAATAAAAGGTTTGTCTCTGAATTTAGTGTTATCAATGATAAGACGATGTCAAAAATAGCCGCTCCAATTATATTGTTATCTCCCTATATCTAAATTGTACATACCCTGTAGTGTTGATAAATTTTAAATTACGTAGGTCCATGTTTATAACAAGATGTATTAATTACGTGTTTGTCGGTCTGTAACCTGTTACTGTACCTATATAATAAAATAAATAAAATATTAAATTATTTTATATCTACAGAAAAAAGAGGTTAGGTTATAAAATAATACAATCTTAATTTTAAAAAATGTTAATTTATTTTACAACATTGATACTTATATCTAATTATAAATATTACATCCTTCATTAATATGATATAGGTCATTTATTAAATATCGCTTTTTTATTTATTTAAATACTCAACAGAAATTTCTTGGTTTTTCTTAAATTAGAGAGTATTTATTACATTGATTTTATTATGGTACAATATTAATAAATAAACATTCCTAGAGAAAAGAAAGATACCTTTATCTGTCCATGTTCTAATAAACTCGTTAAACATAGATCGTATTTATTTTTATTATATAATTGAGCTTGAACATCAATAAAAACGAATTCTTGAATGCATCCTTCATTCACATTAATATACTGGCCACTAAGCAGAAATGCAAGCCAACGCAATACATACAACACAGTATACTATTACAATAAAGTTATAAATAAATAATAGTAAATAACAAAAAAAAAATAACAAGAAAATTCTTGGTACGCGACATTATTACTAGAAAACATTGACGGTCTTACTACAAAACCGTATTTAACACATCTTTAGTTAGACGCTAGCTAACTCGATGCTTGTTCTATATTGAATATTGTTATTTAATGTATATTTTTATTAAATTAACACTTTTTCAATAAAATGTATTTGTTTCTCAAAGTCAGTTCTTCACGTAACGAAACGTTTCCTAAGGTTACCATATTATATAGAACACGCATCGAATTAGACAGCGTATAACTAAACATGTGTTAAACAAGGTTTTGTAGTTAGAAAGTTAGGGTTTTCAGAATACCTAACTATTGACAGGTTGCCTCTAATGTATAAAGGTATATGTAGAATGATTCTACATATACTACAATTATGTATAAGACGGAATAGTATGTTCCTGAACGTGAAAATTATCAAAACAATTACCAAAGACCAGTGAGAAAGGAATGGTAGTGACATTCCTTTAGCTTTAATACCAACAAGGTGTAATAAATCAATCGTAGGACTGCACGTTAGAAGTGAAAATATAGTTCAGTACTTTTCCCCATACCAAAAGTGCACCACGTGCCTAAAGAAGTTTTCACTTCAATGATTAAGAAATAATAAAATGTGCGGATAATTTTAGCAAAATTCATTATTTTAATATACTGACACTTATAAATTCTCTGATGGATCTTATATTTTTTTAAGAGAGTGGGCTGACGAAATGTAATAATTAGCAAAATGCAAATCATTTATTAAACGTAATATATAATAGTTGGTCAGCTTACATATTTTAAGCCAAATTCAGAAAAGGAGGTTCCAATTAAACTGTTAACTTTCTGTTATGCGATATCTTTGCCAATTGTGAGTAGTTTGTTAATCTTTCAGGCCAAAACTAGTGAACCGATTGCGATGAATGGTATGTAGATAGCTGGAGACCCGGATTAACATATAGGCTACTTTTTATCCCGTTATTCCCACATGATCAGGACTTACGCGGGTGGAACCGCGGGGCGCTGCTAGTTAATTATAAAAAAAAAACATTTTTAAAGACAAGCTTTTTGTGTACTATATACATGTAGTGAATCTGGATGATTTTAGAGTTTGTTTTTACTATTAATTAAATTATTTTTTTATTTATTTATTGTCATCTAAACTAAACGCGTATGCAAAATTCCAGCACAATTGATTGATGATAATTGCTTTAAAATTCAGTTGCAAGATTTGACCCGAACAAACATACACACAAACATCAGAAGTTAAATAAAAGACTTGGAGTCTAATAAAGCCGAAGGTTAGCGAACAATACTCGTTGCGCATACGCCACCATTTATCACAAACTAGATACTTATCATGACTCAGACGCTAAATAAAAATGTTACATAACAATGAGTTAAGTTAATGTTTCATTTGTTACTATGTTCATTATGTGTCTGCAATTGAAGCGAGCGAATACTTAAATGCCACTCAACTATAAGATCCCGCCTGATTACCTTAAATTGACAGCAAGACTACTACTTTGCATTGGTGTGTGTGTTTCTATCTATAATATTTAGGTATTACAAACGAAAAGAAGAGCCGTAATGATGACACAACAGTTTGTGTACGATAATTGTGATTCTAAAAAATATGATTACATTTGTATCCATAACAAAATTCTGCCTGTCATAGATACATTAATAGGCTTATCGATAGAGATATATTCCTGTCATGGATACAACGATGGGCGTACCGAGGGAGATTGCAGCTACCCCCCCCCCCCAAAAGCTGGGCACGTCAATGGATACATAGTCATCTTTGGAAAGCAGAATATATTTCTCAATCTCATGTTGGTTTATAGGTATTGCACGTTTATCTGAAACATGCCGAGTCCTCCTATTTCATAATCTATTTCTAATCATTGATACAATACAATACTCTTTATTGTACACCATGAGAAACAGTTTAAAACATTGATATTAATATTATAAATGCAAATGTGAGTTTGTTTGTTTGTTTTGTCATGATATTTTGCATTCACGTTGTCAAAATTTATAGTGTTGTCCAGAAAAAAATGTTTCTGAGGAAAATAAAAATGATTATTGCGCGAGCCACGCCGCCGCGGCTAAAGCTAGTCATTAGTTAAATGTCTCAGAGCAAAGACTAGAGTGCTTATTTGATTAAAATGTACTGATTGATATTATAGACTGACTGAGTAGTCGCGATATTTTTCATTTTAAACGCGGATTATAAAACACTTTTAACCGTCACGGCTCCACCCCAGCAATTAAGTTGTCATTCAAATCTGAGCTTTAAAACGTGGTCGTATAATACATTTCATAATGTCAATACGCGCTTACTGCCCGCCGTCGGTTTTTTTCATATTGACATTATGAAATATACTATACAACCAGGTCTTAATGATCAGATTTGAATGACAACTTTATTGCCGGGTTGGAGTCGTGCCGTTACCATTTGTGATGAGCTTTATTGTTAAGTGTGCAAGATTTATATTCACTGTCAAAATATTATCATACTGTTACGCGGACATAGATGTAGTTTACACGTTCACTCAATAGATGTACTTACTATGTTTTATATTAGTAATGTATACCATTAATAAATAAATAAGTAAATTAATTATGTTTCAAATGATTTGTACTATGAAAGGTCTACCTTTATCGAATATCTAGCTTTAGTAATTTTTATAGGTATGTAGCACTCAGGAATAATGTACCTTTCTACAAGTGAAGAATTTTCAGAATCGGATCATTAGTTTCGGAGATTACCCCCAACATACAAACTTACAAATTTTACCTCTTTATAATATTAGTACAGATAAATGAAAAAATTTAAATATGTTAATATATCTTAGAAACAGATAGAACCACCTCCAGATGTGAGTAAATTAATAATAAACAATTTAAATTTGTTTAACAACAGTCGAAAAATTGGCATAGATACATTGTCAAAGAAAGAAGTTGCTAACATAATACCTCCTTTTTTGAAGTCGGTAAAATCGAAGTCATTAGCATGTAGAATTGTTTAAACTCTAATATATGAATAATGATATAACAATAAACTCGCTACACCTCGCTAGTGATCATTTATTGTTAACTAAAAACGCAAGGAAGTCTGCCTTTCTTTTATCATCATCATCAAAAATGAGATTGCAAGACTTTTACAACGAGTGATTATGTTCCGTTTTTATCCAACGACTCTGTCACTTTGTCTTCTATCAGAAACAATTTCTTTTAAACTAAAACGACTGAAGCCTTAGACAGGCTAAATGAATTCCTTCAAACCACACTTACCACTAATACGAAAGGGCCTTGATTCATCGGTATTAAAAAAAATTCACACACACCGTTGCGAAATTGTTTTTTTTTTCGTACAAAGAATAAGTAATAAATAATACTACCACACTTTTATAGCCAGCCATTATGCTATGTAACAATAATACAAAGGAATATAGTTAAAATAGTTGATTAAATAGGAAGAAATCTGATGGTACAATAAAGCTGTTAATCCCTCTCTTTATTGTACAAAAAAGAAGGTATTAGCAGCTCGCACCTTCCTACGTTTATTTAACTTCTTATGTAATAAAACATAGGTCCCTTCATATCCTTGGTAATGGTAGTTAAACCATGGTTTTGCAGGAATTCAAATACATTTTGTATACAATGAAAAAAATTGGATGAATATATGAACTCATACTCGGACTAAACACGGCCAAACTTCCGCTGTTGTCCGGTTTAAATTTATACACGTGTATTTTAATCTAAAGTCACGCGTGGCCTTGTCTAAGAAGTCATAACAATTGATCCACTCAATACTAAATCGTAAGTGTGCACTATAATTTTTTTACAATAGGAATAACTGAATCGTAGGTACTACAAAACCGAGCTACGACTCATACAAACTCTAGGTCAAATAAAGATTTATATCTAAGCATTACTTTGTGTCGGATTTCTTTTTAATAATTTCGACGGTTGAAAGGTAATAGGGTATAAGCAACAAAAACTAAATTGTTCAGGAGAGCAGTTTAAAGTTATAAATGGTTGAAAAATGGCCGTAACTTTTGTATTTATTGTCACATCGTGAAGATCGAAACAGCTCTAGAATAAACAAAAAATGCATTAAAAAGAGTATAGAAGACTCGCTACATTTACATTGCTATTTTTACAGGGTTACAAGCGCCTTTTAAGTAAAAAAAAGTCGATAACTTGGTTGATTATACCGAATGACACTTGGAAAATGCGGTTTTTTGCTTGGGTATAAGTGACAAAAAAGTCCTTGTAGAGCCATGGGAGTAAGCGCATTCGAAAGAGCGGAAAATTTCAAGTAGTATGACATTCATTCCTCATTTTCACCCAAAATGTCGCTTATGTCCTATTACCTTTTAACTGTCGATTTATATATAAATAAAAAACATATATTGTCTATTATGACTAGTCACTGCGTAATTAAAAAATGCATCTTTCGATTGATAATGGTTTACATTATAAATAAATGAATGCATTCTGTTACATTAAATTTAAATATATATTTTAAATTAAATAATATAAATTTATGTGGTGTACTTATTAGTATTGTGCATTCGTGCCAAACCCTTATTTGATATTTTATTTCTTAATATTTTTGATCACCTATTATCACTTAAATACCTGACCATAATTATTTACAAGGAACTAGCCACTATCACAAGTAATACTTTGTCAAATATGGCGTCAAACCTATAAAGACAAATGATTATATGAATTTTATGAAGATTAACTTTTTGATTAATAGTATTGATTAAAATGCAAATTTTATTTATGTACATAATTTGTGACAAAATCATTTCTTTCATCACCTTATTTACGGACTAGTTTGTAGGTGTACACCTACAGATTGGTCTAAAAATGTGTAATAGTTTATTTGGCCTATGTTAAGTTACCATTTAACTAATACGGTTAGTTATACGGACTTGCAAGAAAATGTGACAAAACCTTCTTTAGATTTTTGTTGCATTTTATAGCAATTTCCTGAAAGTAAGTTAAATGATAATCTAATCAACAGATAAGCCGTATGTTTCGCTGCAAACCTTGATTCTAAAAGAAAATTATTATTTTGCTTTCCCACTTAAAACTCATTTTTTAAATCAGATCAGCACGTGCACACAACGCGTCTTAACTTTAAATCGTTCTAGTCATATGTCAGAAAAGCAAATTACTATAAAATCCAGTAAGAACGACCAAACGAAAAACCAGTAGTATAACAACACTCACACATTCTATCAAATACCACTGATATTTGTACTTTGTTCAAAAAGTTAATCCTCAATTAGTCAAAAGACTTAACGGCAAGATTATTTTGTCTTCTTCTCATCCTTCTTTGCTGGCAAGAAGACGGACACTGCCTTCTGTAGTACTTCTGTGAATATCAATGTTCCAATGAACACTAGAAGTGTCCCAAACCAATGTCCCAGCGTGAAAGGGTTTCTGAAGTACATTATGGAGAAAAGAAGCGATACGAATTTCCTCAAAGTGACTGTTAGAGTTACAATCAGAGAAGCACATTCAGTCGTTAGAACGTACACGGAACTGATACATATTCCTTGAGTCATAACATACAATATCAGCCATAGGACTTGTCTTGGTAGTGAAAAACCAAGAAAATCAATTACAGGTGTTTCTGTGGCGATTTTTACATGTCCGATTAAATTCGATGTTGTTGGTAACCAGAAAATAAGAGGTAGAAGATGTGTATAATATAAAGCTTCCCACGGATGTTTTCCATGTATGGAGTATAGAGATTCTTGGAATATACCCATTCGCGCAGAAACGAATAGCGCGAAAGTTAAAATACCTATTCCAAGGCACCACCACAGCCAATCAATGAATTTTAATCTTTCCTCTTCGGCCGCATCTTCGTGAGTTTCTCTAGGGGCCTTGACTTCTCCACTTGATACGATTGTACATATAGCAATACCTGCTGAAATCATGAATACAGCTAGATACTTCAGTGGTGGATACCGCTTCTTCAATATCCACACTCCCATAGCCATATTTGCCATTAGCGAACCGGCTCTGAATATCATATGTAGAGGCATAGAAATATTGAAATCGAAGGCATAATTATTCGCTACGCTACTTGTCCAGAAAAATCCAACTAATAACAAGTATTGTTTAAATGGTATGTTCCTCTTTGCTGTTCCAAATTTTCCGACTGTAAAAAATCCAATTACAGCTATGAGCAAGAATTGTAGGAACGTCGCTAGATTACCAGCGCCAGGATCCTCTTTTACAACCATTTCTAAAAATATTACATTAGAACAACATCCAACAAAGACCATTGTAATGGCCAAAGCCGCCTTTGCATTCATTTTGGATCTGAAAAGAAAAACAAAAAGATTTTTAAAAAATACACAAAAAACCAATTCCGATACCGGGAATCGAACCCGAGCCTCCTGGGTGAGAGCCAGGTATCCTAGCCACTAGACCATATCGGATGTTACATTATTCTACTAAAGTACGCTTCCGTAGCCGCTTATTTGTACATGTAAGAAAATAAATACTTTTACAGACAAGTGTATGATAGATAAGCAAGATAATACGGACTTTAATAATATATAATAATATGAAAGACAAATCATTTTTTAATGTACGCATGCGCACTGCGGTCCGCGGCTAAGGTTATAATACAACTGTTATAGCTTATTGTTTTTTGAAACACAAACAACAAAGAATAGTCGAAATGGATAATAATATAAATTGATACTTACATGTTACACTTCTCACTATCATCAACACAAAATTATCACATAAATTACACAGTACACCAATGTTAAACGTCAGACACGTTTGACAAGGGAGACAGCTGTCCCAGCAATGTGTGTGTAATCTCCAATGATTGTAGTTGTGACCGTGGCCTCGAATACGTGTACGCATGCGCGGCGAAGCGCAGTCGGTAAAACAGTACCCAGCCGAGATAGTAAAATAACAAACATTAGATGGCGCTATTCATAACTTTCAATAGGTGGGAAATTGGGAATAATACAACCGCTGTCCGCTAGCATTGAATCAATTAATTTGTGTGTAACAAGGTTGTGTATTGTGTAAGGATTGTTAATACTAAAGTTTCTTTCAATTAATAATCTGATTAAATGTGACAGCTTAGATATTATTTATAATTGTGTTCGTCGTTTTGTTTTTCAGTAGCAGAATTCTAACAATATACCGCAAAACATGACTTATTATACTAAATGTATTTTTGGAACGCAGTTCCTTATGGAGCGTTGCGGAGGGGTACACTTTATTTTTTTTTTTTTTGTTGACTGAGTGGAAAGTCCATTCGGATCTCCGGCTCCTCGGGGACACAGGAACCAGGAGTATGTGGTGTTTCCACTAAAAACCACCCCGACAGCCGGTCTCAGGCGCCCTGCTCGGGGGAGGACCCGGACCATGTTATTTCAGGACCCCCCCGGATCGACGCCGCGCCTATCCAAGTCCTATCCCGGGGAAAGCAGGCTTCCCCACGCCTATCGGCCTAATCAATGTGTGTTGCGGCCCGATCGCAAAAAGCGGAGTGGTACCCTAGCCGGCAAAAAACGTCCGTAATTTTTATGTATAGTGAAATGTGTTTATTTCAGCGCCATGTATAGTTTATGTATGATGGCTATACAGTGTCTAATGAATAGTATACGTGATGACTGTTATTATTATTGTTATATATTTTTATTAAAAAAAAATAAAGATGTTAAGATAATTTTGTAAAGTAGTTTTTTTTTTGTTTTTATCGATAAAATAATCATAATAAAAAATGTATACCCGAATAATTATTTTCTTTATACCTCGAATAGAACTTGAAATTAATATTTTTTTATAATAAGGAACTTCGTTCCTATCTGGTGTCCCACGACACAACACAGTTTTTTTTTTAGACTTAAATTGAAGACCTTGATCTGATCTGACATTATTTTAAGTAGGTACCTGCCTATCCTGCAAGTCATGATTTGTAATAAATAACACGATGTATTGTCATTACTGGTATTTATAGGTATAGTGTTTTGTTCAGAATTTAATACAGTGTTAGGTACAATTTGGAAATACAACTATCAGCAAAATTTGTTAAAAAAGGACAACCGACTTTAATATGCGAAATCATTATAGGCAAGAAAACTTAACATTTTTCTACCCTTACTTTTTTTTTTGGACTAATAAAAGTTTTAAATAGCGTATGAAAATAATCTTTATTATTCTGAATATCTTCTAATACCGAAGTTTCCCAGACGCTCCTGACGTATATCCACTCTGAAATTTAATTTCCTGTCTTAACAAAATCTTATAATGAACTTAATTATATTATTTCTTTAGTTAACTAATGAATGTACCTATACCTAATTATATTATTAACACCGATGTCCTATTTAATTTGCATGTACACATTATATTTAAATTTGTATGTATATTTTTAAATAAAATAGTTTTTTTTTTTAAGTGAATTAATCACAAATAAACAGTAGCTACCATAAATAAAAATATCTAACGTAATGAACATAATATTCCTTCTTAAACCGACTTCATTCTAATTGCTAAATAACAAATTAGTTGATAAGTATAACTTATAATACTAACTTTACACACTTGACACACGGCCGTCTGATCCCAAACTAGGCAGAGCCTGTACTATGGTAACCAAACTGCTGATAAACATACTTATATATTTCTAAATACATACATATTATAGACTAGCTGCGCCCTGCGGTTTTAGCCGCGTAAGTCCCGATCCCGTGGAAATATCGGGATAAAAAGTAGCCTATGCGTTAATCCAAGTCTCCAGCTATCTACATCCAAGGTTCAGTAGTTTTTGCGGGAAAGAGTAACAAACATCCATACATCTATACATCCTCACAAACTTTCACGTTTATAATATTAGTAAGATAAATTACCAAAACACAGAACAAATGATCATGCTCATCATAGAATTATTTATCATGGGTGGGAATCAAAACCACGACCTTTGGCGCAGAACTTCACTAAACACTAGATCAACAGGCCAGTCAACTAAGTGTAAAATATGTATGAAATAATATAATGTTATTAAAACTATTTTTTTATAACATCCGTACAGGTCATTCGGGTCCAGTTCAAAACTAGTTCATCAGTATTCCTTTGCTTGGTCATAGGCACGAGTTCTTGAGACAACTGATAAGTAATTGTGATTTAAGATTTACTTATCACTTTTAGGTACCTGTATGCTCCTACTTTATTTTATTCTTGTGTGATTTTATCAAAATAAATTACCTTTTTAATTATTTTTTTTTATGTGGTAGGTGGAGGACGGCCCTTAACTTATTAGTAATCTTTATGCCTATGCCTCACGCGGCTTCGCTCGCGTGTACACGTTTATATTTTTTTTGCGCGAAACCCTAATTATTTTTCCAAAATAAAAGCAGCTTAAGTTACTTCTTATAACACCAGCTATCTGCCTGTGAAAGTCTCTGGTCTGGAAATCCTAGAATTCGTAACCGTTCCGGAGATTAGCCGGAACAAACAGATAGACAGGCAAAAATGTTTTTTTTTGTAAAAATACCGTGTAAACATTCAGATGTAAAAAACTATTATTATGACATTCCAGACACTTCAATTTTATTTACTTGTATAGATTTGTTTAGATGTAGGTACGCGGGTAGCGGGTTCGATTTTTTCTTTTTTTTATGGTATAGGAGGCAAACGAGTGATAGGTCACCTGATGGTAAATGACTACCGCCGCCCATGGGCACCTGCAACTCAATAGTCACAGGTGCATTGCGGGCCTTTAATGTGGGAGTAGGGGAAGGGGGAAAGAAGGGAAGGGTTAAGACCTCCGGTAACCTCACTCACTCGGCGAAATGCAATGCAATCATTGCCGGTTTTCTGTGAGGCCGAGGTATCATTCCGGTCGAGCCGGCGCAAACGTGCCGAAGCATGGCTCTCCCATTTTAAGATTCCCGCTCAACGTAAATATTTGTATCCATGAATATGTATATACGCATTCGTCTGGGCTGTTCTATGTATAATATGTATGTATTTATGTTTATCCTTACTCTAGAACTCAAAAATACAAACTATGGTTAGTTCGGGTTTAAATAGCACTGTATAAAATTTCCCAGAAAATTATAATTGAGTATTGTTTTAAAATAAATCGCTAAAGCCAAGCTTTTAGAGTTGTATTTAAATAATTCTTTTGGTAGCAAATCTAAGTCCTTGTGTTGAAAGAGTCAATAAATGAAGACCGTTTGGGTTATCGTCTTCGAAGGAAATAGCGCTGACAGGCTAAGAAAATTCGTCCATTCGTCAGCCTATTGTAAACACACTAACTTTAGTTCTAAGATAAATCCTTGGATAAATCTTTTAAAGCCTAAAATATTTAGACTTTTTAGTTTAAATTTTTTTTAGAGCCTGTACTATGGTAACCAGACTACTTATCTTTATATTTCTTCTGTGCGTGTGTATGTCACTGAACTCCTCCTAAAAGGCTGGACCGATTTTAATGATTTTTTTGTGTGTCTTCAGGTGGATTCGAGAATGGTTTAAATTTACAATTGAACCCGGTAGATGGCGCTGCGATAGGGTTCCAGAAATAATATTTTTTACGTTCCGGGAGGACAACGTCTGTCGGGTCCGCTAGTATATTTCTAGATACATACATATTATAGATGAATTACACCCAGACACAGAACAAATGATGATGTTCATCACATAAATGTCCTGGGTGGGAATCGAACCCACGACCTTTGGCTCAGTAGTCAGGGTCACTAACCACTAAACCAACAGGCTAGTCCATATCTTTAAACTATTTTAATGTTTGAGTAATCTCTACTGGTCGACTTTTACGACTGGATAAATTTTATTGTATTATTATTTATACCACAAAATCTAGATATTAATCTAAAATTAAGGCCTAGACCTCACTAATTCCAGTTAGATTTTTATTTAAAAGACCTTGAAGGAACACTTGACAACCAAAAACAACATTGTTTTTCGACCTTATTAAGAAAACTAGCTGTGCCCGCGACTTCGTCTGCGTAGAATTTAGTGTTATGTTACTAATATACAGGCGAAAGTTAGTGAGGATGGATGGATGGATGTTTGTTAATCTTTCACGCAAAAACAGTTCAACGAATTTTGATAAAATTTAGCACAGAGATAGATTACAGTATGGAATAACAAATAGGCTTTTTACTGGTTAGTTTCACCAAAATTTCCTCACGTACGAAGTCGCGGGCAACAGCTTGCTTTTAGATACGCTACATAACTCCAATTTTAATGAAATTCTGTTATACTCAGTCCATCTGTGAAAAGTACATGAAAATTCGTTACGTAGTTTCTGAGATTTACAACTAACAAACAAACAGAAAAACAGACAGACAGACAGAAAAATATTCTAAAAATCACTGATTTGTGTTCTATTAAGTATTCTTCTTTAGTCACCCCCTTCTTTTTTTTATTTTCCTTTCAATGTACAGACACACCGGGTTCTGCTGTTTATGAGAGCTGAAAGCCAGAGATACGTCCAATCATATACCAACACGATTCTATTTATAAAAATAAAGGAAGTACTACGTCAATTGGCACTAGAGCCTCGTGAATCAGCTCGCTGACACGCGAAATAATGCAATTTGCAAAGTGGATAGAGTCTAGATTTGCATGTCACAGCCTTAGTTGCATAACCGTACAGTAATTCAATTATTACGGCTCGACGCCCCCAACTAACGACCTTTTGAACCTAAAGTAGTCACTTCCAATGATACGTGAAATTTTGTTTTATTTTCGTGAGATTAGAGCTCAGTTTGTAACGATACACTAGCTGTACATATTGTGTTTACAAAATAATTAGGTATGCTTTTATTCTTTAGATTTTTCTTAATACATATTTTTATATTTACGTTGACTTTTATTCATGATAGGACGTTGGGACACGAGTTCGATTCCCGCTCAATGCAAATATTTGTAGACAAATTTGCATTGGTCTGGGTGTTTTTAAATTCAAAAAAAGGAGGAGGTTCTATGTTCGGTTGTATGTATTTTTTTATATATGTTTACCTATCGGTTTTCCATCATCTGTGGACCGATTTCAAAAAATCTTTTATGTTGTTACGTAAAATTTCTAAAAACTAAAAAAAAATCTAAGTATTTTTATCCAAGTTCTAAAAAGTTCCAAAAACCATAGTAAAAGTTATGCTTAGTTTGGGTTCAGATAGTGTTTTGTATTTTCCAGAATTTAATTATTAAGTACTAGCAGCGCCCTGCGGTTTCACCCGCGTAAGTCCCGATTCCGTGGGAATATCGGGATAAAAAGTAGCCTATGCATTCATCCAGATCTCCAGCTATCTACATACCAAATTTCATCGCAATCGGTTCAGTGGTTTTTGCGTGAAAGAGTAACAAACATCCATCCATCCATCCATACATCCATCCAAACTTTCACATTTATAATATTATTATTAATTAATTATTAATTATAGTGGTATTATCAATGAACAGGATAGTTAATCATACTACATGCACAATTTTTTTCTGTAATATATATGTATAAAATACTGTGGGAGAGCCATGCTTCGGCACGTATGGGCCGGCTCAAACTGAGTGATACCACGGCCTCACAGAAAACCGGCAGTGAAGCAATACTCGCATTGCTTTTCGCCGAGTGGGTGAGGTTACCGGAGGCCCTAACCCTTCCCTCTCCCTCTCTTCCCCTCCTAACCGCACTCTCCCTCTACTGGTACAGAGAATGGCAGATTACAACTAACAGATCACTTGGAGATCTAACACTCGACTCGACCTCTATGACGTCAGACAGTGGCGTAACAATAGGGTAGCAGAGCAGGCAAAATGCCACGGGCCCCCGGCTTGAGGAGGCGCTGGAAACCAAAGGTCCTAAACACAGGAGGCACTAAATACAAAATTCATTAATGAATAAGCCACGGGCCTCAGATGGTATATAGTTACGCCACTGACGTCAGATGTGTCAAAATACAGATATACACAGTACACATATTATTATTTCGTACATAATTCACACCTTCAAAACGTGTTAAACACACACACACACACACACACACACACACACACACACACACACACACACACACACACACACTTCAATATAAATAATTTACGGCCTCATTTCATATCCGTGAATTAAAAAGTTTCTAAAGCAAAACTTGAAACAATACTTGCAATAATTTAAGCAAAACTTGAAATAATTTAAAGTGGGATTATTTATTCGAAAGTCTACCAATTCTAAAGGTAGCCTTTCTAATAAAAAATAAACATAAAAAACCGGCCAAGTGCGAGTCGCACTCGCGCAAGAAGGGTTCCGTACCATTATGTATACAACATTAGACACCATAATATTTTGTAAATATTTCAAACGTCTACCTGTTACCGTTATTAATATCGAGCAAAAACACCGCAAAAAATCACGTTTGTTGTATGGGAGCCCCACTTAAATATTTATTTTATTCTGTTTTAAGTATTTGTTGTTGTAGCGGCATCAGAAATACATCATCTGTAAAAATTTCAACTGTCTAGCAATCGCAGTTCATGAGATACAGCCTGGTGACAGACAGACAGACGGACAGTGGAGTCTTAGTAATAGGGTTCCGTTTTTACCCTTTGGGTACGGAACGCTAAAAAGGAACAACGTGTTACTGAACGTACCTAAATTTAAAAAATCGATGAATGAAAAATCTCACTTTTCTATTATCAGTTAAATTAAACACACAAAATACTATAAATAATGTCCAACGATTCATAAAACCACAATTTTATCTTCAGTCTATTCTTTCAAGTGAAAAATTTTACAAATTTAATCCAAATTCCAAATGTTTACTCCACCGATTGAAATAAATTGAGGCTCAGATAATCACGTCAATTTTAAAAAATGTCCCATTTCTCCCGCCATTGCGTCCCAAATTATTATAAATAAAAAACGTTAAACGCCAGTTTCCACTAAATAAAACTGAAACGACCCATTTCTTTTGCGAATAAAGCGTTGAAGGAAAAATATTTGGTCACTTGGAACTTTCCACATGAGCATATATATATGTATAAAAATATTTCGTTTATTGACACGATGAATTATATTTTATCATGTGGGAATAAGGTGTAGTTTTCTTTGATAGTTCGATGTGTTTTTCCTTTTGGAAGGTTTTAATAATAAATTAGTTTTGAGTTGTATAGACTCGCGTGGGTTGGTCGTGACTAATTGACCACGATTTAGCCAATACACATGAATACATATTAAATCTGTAATTCGGGACTTAATCGAGATAATACTTAAAAGGTACAAGGTAAAGGACCTCTTGCTCACCCGACATTTCGATCAAATTACACCGATCGTGGTCACGAGTGGACTGATGAGAGCTCAGCGACGCCTCCGTGAAGTGCGAGTTCCAGCAACTACCGTCACTTGGTCTTCACTATTTTTATTTGTACTGTCAGGACTTCGACACACTACACTTACGACGTCCCCTGAATGATGTCGAGGGTGTACTCGCTGACGATAGCATTTGCTGATGACGGGATTCCAAGATGTTGACAAGCGGTACCCATCTTCTTGGTTGAAATTTTTGCGCTTTTTTATTTCAACTGCTTCACGTACTATGTAGAATATATACTATGTAGTATACTCTGGAGAAATAGTGACGGTCGGTTGAAAGGACCTGTGGTTGGTGTAATTCAATCCAGTGGTTTGGACCTGACTCCAGCAAATGCTCCGCGAAAGCCGACTTGTTAATTTGGCGGTTTTTTGCAGCTGTGATGTGTTATTTAAGCCGTTCTGCGATCTTACGCTTGGTCTGTCCGATGTACGAACTACCACAGCTGCAATCTACCTTGTACACACCTGGCGTCTGTGGAGAAACAACATCCTTCGGTGTTCATAAGGACTTTGCTATCTTTGAGTGCGGACTATACCATATATTCCTACTTTGTCCATCACTCCTTTAACATATAGCAGTTAAGCTGGTACTCTGTCCACGTTTACTGATTTCGGGTTCCTCTTTGGACGTTGTAATCTGTCTCGGTGTTCGTTACGTCTTAGTACTTCCTGAACGTGAGTGAGTGAGCTCTCTAAGTGTTCAGGGTCGCACAGGTCGTGGACTCGGTTTGTTAAGGTATTGTACCTTTAATTAATTAATATTAAATTAATATTATCGATTAAGTCCCGAGTTACCTATCTAATAAATACACATGAAGTTCAGTAAGATTCTTATCATGACCTTTTGAAAGTGGTTAAGTTGGCTAAGAATTTTATGTTTTTGTTAAACCATAATCTTGTAGTATCACTTTTTATTATCATAATTATTAACTATCTTAATAAACAGAAACAGAATATTTCTTCTCAACGTGTGTCAATCGATTTTAATTTTTTTATGTTTAGTAGCTAAAAAATTATAAATAGTTTGTTTCGATTTATTGCTCAGCTTTATCGTTATAAATCATCTAATCAATTACGGTCCAATTTCAACTAAGTTTTTATTTTACTACTTTGCCTTCTTTAAGCGAAACTTAATTAAAAATTGACTGCCGAATCTACGAAATTGAGTACAAATTAACTCAAAAAGAATAATCAACAATCGGCCTCCCATTAGTTCGCGTAAGCAATTATATGCCGAATCTCTACACGTGAGTGTCTTTTGTTCGGATAGCAACGTGTTCTTAAAAACTAATGACGTCATAATGACTGATTGTAGGTGAAATACAGTTGAGTTACAGAGGTTACCGGAGGTCCTAACCTTTCCCTCTCCCTTATTCGCGTCCTTCTACTCTCCCCTCTTCCCACTCTTCCCCCCCCTCCCCCTCTTCTCCTACTCCCATCTTAAAGGGCGGCAACGCACTTGTGACTCTCTAGTTGCAGGTGCCCATGGGCGGCGGTAGTCATTTACCATCATCTGCTCGTTTGCCCCCTATAACATAAAAAAAATATATATATTTTAACAATAATGTCGACTATGTTAGTGTGTCTGCCCATCGATGTGTCTAAATTGAATGTATTCAAATATCCCCTTCCTACACATCATTCCCATTCGCAAATTCATTTTTTCCCAACTTTAACGAACCAAACATGAAGTAAATTTGCCTTGGGTGAACTTTGAATTTCACCACTTTGAAGTCGGTTAAATATCGAATTCTACAAACGCCGTGAAGTGTCAGGTTGTTAGTCAGTAAATAGGTATCCTCAGACTCTCACGGTCGCTTGAAATGATAAGTAGCTTATAAAAGCATTCTAGAAATGGTCGTTGGGTATGTTTGAAGATATTTTCGCAGTGGTTTCAATGGAAAGGCTGTGGGTTAGATGTCAGTATATAGATGTACAATACGTTTAATATGAAACCCGTGTTATTAAAATGTGATAAAAATCTAAAGAATTTCTGCTTACGACTGCGCCAGCTCTCCCAGAAAGTATGGATGCAATTTATCGATAACATGTATGTTTATAGGAATATATAAGTATGTATATCAGCAGCTTGGTTATTATTATTGGTGGTGTGAGATGTCGCAAGTTAAAAAAAAAGGATAACATTTAGTCTAAGTTATCTTACATATATAATCTTCTTCTTATATATATAATCTTCTTAGATATAATCTTCTGTTACATCGTAAAAAAACACTTTACGTTTTATTAATATTTTCCTAATTTCTATATTTTCTTTTATTATTTTTGGCAATAATTTAGATGTTGTCATCGATTCTTTGTGTGAACTTTTAAATTGAACATCTGGAAGGAGGAAAAAAATTATAGAAAATAAAAAGTGAGCGACCGTTTTCAAAGTAAACATAATTTTATTGTTGCTTTTGCATAGATAATTGGCATACCAATTATTTTATCTTGATTCTTAACGAAATTTCTATTGTTATATATTATTATATTCAAATCAAATCAAAACCATTTATTTCAATTAAACCAATAAAAAGTATTTTTGAACTGTCAGGTGCCTACACCTGACAGTTCAAAAATACTTACTACTCCTAAGTCGAAGCTTTAGCTGATTGCTGAACTCGTGATCGTCACGCTAATAGTACAAATAGACATCCACTAGAGGGCGCTAATCTAAACATTGAGTTCTGGCAGCTCTTTATTAATTAATATCACCAACCTGTTGGTGTGACGTATTAAGTTCGTCGTTTCGTTTAAGTTTTCACTTCTTTCAGCAGTCCCATGACTGCCTATTTTTTTTTTGTTTTGGCTAAATATTCTGATTCGACAGTCTTAACTATGCTCCCAAAATTTTATAATTTGTTTTGGACAGTAAATAAAAGCAATATTCACATTAATATTCTCGTTCGCTACAAAAATATATACTACTAGCAACCCGCCTCGGCTTCGCACGGGTAGCAGAGACATCTTCAACAATCAACACCATATTTCCATCATTCTACACAAAGTCTTATCAAATTATACCTTCCTCATGAATCACTCTGTCTATTAGTGAAAAAGGCATGAAAATCTTTTCCGTAGTTTTTCAGTTTATCGCAAACAGACAGACGGAGCGGGGGACTTCATTTTATAATAGTTAGTGATGCAATACAGGATTATAAAACAAAGCAAAAGTTATATTTAATCCTATATTATTGTGTCACTCATAAAAACTTGTAATAATACTTTTATAATAGACTAGCAACCCGCCCCGGCTTCGCACGGGTAGTAGAGACTTCAACAATCATCAACATATTTCTAATTTTTTTTAAATGAATGTTTATTTAGAACATATGTATTTATTTTTAGGCAGTCGTAATTGTTTGATTTATTTTTTCTGAAAATTAGCTAATTTAGTTTATAGTTTTATACTTACGATTTTTTGAATGGTTCTATGTATCAGATATGTTATTTATTTACAGTTTAGGTTAATTTCTTGATCCCATTAAGGTATTCATCGTATTTCTGACTTTTGAATCAGAAAATCAAAATTAAAAAGTTATTTAGCTTTTATAACAAGATTGAGTTTATTAAAATTTTACATCATGTAGAAATTCACAACAAACACTGAAAAGATATTGACAAAGTGAAGAAACCTCGGTCGGTCGGTAGATGTTTTCCCTCCAACAAGATTTATTTTTTGTTGGCAGTGAAGCTGGTTCATAACGTGATTGATGTCCATGTTTTATCTTTTTTATTTTGATATATGAATTAAGCTGAAGACGGAAGACTATTTCATATCTACACCAACAAAAATTTGGGCTATCACAAATATATATGGCATTATTATTATTATTTTTTTAAAGATTACTAGTAACGTGGGTCACACATTACTAGTAATCTCGTTAACCCCTCCAGCTAAGCTTAACGCTTGTGTTAGGAGTGGGTTCACGACGGTAGTGCACTGGGTGGGGTTCGAACCCGCAACCACTTGATCGCAAGTCCGACGCCTTAGCCATTACGTTACCGCCGCTGGAATATTATATAAAGAGTTGCTAACGACCTCTGCGCTTCACGAGCGAAAGCCTGAGGGCGCCATTAGGGCAACAGAAATAGGTTCGAGACGTAGATGTGACGTGTTCCCTGCCTTTTACACGTTTCTAAACCTTCAATTGAGTACAGAATCATATGTTGCTAGTTACAACTAAACGTAATAAAACCGTCTAAGATAAAGTCAAGCTGATAGACGCTGAGAGCGACCGTCCACTGGCCAGGACCAAGCTATCAGAATGAACAGGTGTTGCATATTAATTCACCTGACTTGCCCTACCCACCAGTTGGCCGGCAAGAGTTTAATCACAAAATATTTACACTGAGAGGCGAGCTCGATGCAAATTTATGCTAAAACGTCACAGCTAAACGATTCCTAGGACAGTATGATGAATAAGAGATGGGAAAAGATCAGTCAGTAGTTTGTTGGAGCGGTTTTAATTAATGTTGGCAAAACATTATACACTTTAATCAAAGATTTAAATTTACGCAAGTTATTCAATTTCCACTTGTATATATATTTGCAATAGAAACGTTGGTACTCATTTCTTCAAGATTTGGTAACGTACGTTCAAAATAATAATAGTACTTAACTTGAGACCACTCACGGCCGTCGATCCCAAACTAGGCAGAGCCTGTACTATGGTAACCAGACTGCTAATGAACACACTTATATCTATTTATTAATACGTGAAGTGAAAACTTTGGATCCCTTTTTACGAAAATTGGGCGGACGGAGGAGTATGAAATTTCGCAAACTTATAGTTTATACAGAGAAAAAGTGACGAATGCTAAAATTTTTGAACAATATTTGCTATAAAGTGCTAAGCTATGAGTGTCCAGTATATATTTTAACCTGTCATGGTACAAAAGTCTATACAATGACAGGTCAAGTAATATTGGCCAATGAAATAAACCATGGTCGAAATTCGACCACCACGCGATCTTTAGTATTATTAAATACATACATATCACTACATATTATAAAACAAAGTCCCCGCCATGTGTCTGCCTGTTCGCGATAAACTGAAAAACTACTGAACAGTTTTGCATGCAGTTTTCACTAATAGACAGAGTGACTGGTTTGCTGGTGATAGATAAATTACACCCAGTCATACAGAACAAATGATCGTGCTCAAGTCCTGGGTGGGTATCGAATCACTAGACCAACATGCCCATCGAAAATTAGGTAGAAGTCAATATGAGTTGGTGACTTTAATATATCTAGATAAGAAAAACTGTATTCGTACATCAATTTAAACGAAACTGTTTGAATAAATTCGTTTTAAATTAAAACACTCACATATTTTTTGATCAGAATCTCTTAAATGAACACCAAGCATATTTTTCTGACGCTTCCAAATTACACTAAAAAGGTTTTGTGAGTGGAAGTGCTGAGGTAGACACTATGAGGTCAACTCGTCGATCGGCTAGCTCTCAAATATTTAGGTTAATTCGGATGATTTTAAAGTAACCTCGTTTTGTGCATAATACCCACAGCTTCTTTCACCCCTTGACGCTAAAACGACGGAGGTGTATCTGTCTGTGGCATCTTAGCTCCCGAACGGATGAACCGATTTTGATTTTTTGTTTGAACAGTGAATTAGTCGGGAGTGTTCTTAGATATAATTCAAGAAAATCTGTTCAGCCGTTCGAAGATCATCAACTCTTTTCTAATCGTTGAAGGGATTTTCGAGTCGGGGGTATTTTAAATTGTAAATTTATAATTATTGTAATTTATTGAAAAATCTATCTTCGACATAATTATGTATTTAAACGGGAATTAACGCTATTACGAAAATTACATACCTCTGAATTGCCTGACGTTTCGACCAGGTTGCACTGGCCGTGGTGAGTAGTCACAGGCTGACTTAATTCCCGTTTAAATACATAATTATATCATGGAACGCGAAAGTTTAAAAGTTACTTTATCTTCGACATATTTCATGATCCCCTTGGCAGGTTTACATGTAAGTTCATGCAGTGTGTCATAATATATTGATCTTGTATTAAGATTTATTCTTATTTTGAAATTTTGTAATTTATGTTTTAGTACTCAGTATTAGTTTTAGTAATAATTTTTAGTTAGTTAGTACTTAATGTAAACTTTACGTGGGCGTATAATAAATGCTGTGGGCATTTTTAACTGATGTATATGTAAGAGATGCGATGTCGTGATAAATGTAATAAACAATGTTGTATGTGTATATTGTTGATGCTCTTTAATAAATAAATATATAAATAAGTGAGGCGAATTCTTTATAAGCATTTTTTAGGAAAACGTGCACAGACAGGAATCTGAAATGTGGAATACATAAAGTATATGTAGAAGGAGTGTAATTTGAATGAATTCTTAAAGTACAAAAGCTCATTTTTGAAGCTGTTTGGCTTCAATTGAAAAAAAAACAATTTATTACCGTGCGTTTTGCTTTCCATAAAAACGCGGGAAAACAAATAAACAAGCTAATCCGTCATCTACAAGTTTCAATTGACGTTTGAAATATTTTGTTTCTTGTATTTGCAAAATGTTTTGCAGACGTCGAGAACGCAAATCAAAGGTAACATTTATAACGGCCAGAAACCAGGGGAACCATTGAGTAATCCCACTAATATTATAAATGTGAAAGTTTGGATGGATGGATGTATGGATGGATGGATGTTTGTTACTCTTTCACGCAAAAACTACTGAACCGATTGCAATGAAACTTGGTATGTAGATAGCTGGAGACCTGGATTAGCATATAGGCTTTTTATCCCAATATTCCCACGGGATCAGGACTTACGCGGGTGAAACCGCGGGGCGCAGGTAGTGTTACCTAAATAAGGTCTTCTTGAAAGTGCCTTCCCAGTAATAATAATAACTTGACACACCTCACACGGCCGTCTGATCCCAAACTAGACAGAATCTGTACTATACTAAAAAGACTGCCGATAAACATACTTGTATATAAATAAATACATGCAAATTATAGATAACTTACTATATTTATTATAGGTATATTATAAATGATCGTGCTATTTACACAATTATTTGTCCTGGGAATCAATACCATGACCTCTGACTCAGCAGTCAGGAGCTCAGACCACTAGACCAACAGGCCCGTCCAATCGATCACCTCCCTTTAGCCCAGAAGCCTGCTGTGCTCTATATTCTTCGTAATTTTTAGGCAATTCAATTTCCTTTAGGTACGCTTTTTTTTTTATTGTGTGGAAACCCCTACGGGTCATCACCTCACCGGAGCTAACGGTAAAGTGGTGGGTCGGAATCGAACCGACTAAAACTCCTTTAGGTACGCTATTTAGTAATTAATTATTCATGCTAACCTATATTCCCTATATACATATTCCCTAGTTCGTTTTGTTTCAAGACAACACCAACATTAATCAACGCTTGTCCCAGTTTCCTGCACAAACACTACCTACCATCGCAATATCTAGCGAGCCATTATAATTAATAAGCAAAGGAATAGCTTCCATACATCACGGCGATAATTTGAAATGCCGCAAAAGCGAGTACAATAAGGTACATTCCTCTCACAATACTACAATGGGAGTCCTCATGGGAACTAAATACGCAACGTATTGTAAAGCTGCGTTTACATTCGCACACAGAATTATCTTTAAGTACCGTAAAATTTATGAACTTTATTAAATGATCGTGTTCATCACACAATTTTTTGTCCTGGATAGGAATCGACCAACAGGCCAGTTTTTTTCATGGTATAAGGGGCAAACGAGCAGACGGGTCACCTGATGGTAAGTGACTACCGCCGCCCATGGGCACCTGCAACTCAAGAGACACAAGTACGTGGCCAACCTTCTAGGGGAAGAGGGTGGAAGAGGAGCGTGGAGGGGAGAGCAGTGAACAAGGGGAGCGGGAAGGGTTAGGGCCTCCGGTAACCTCACTCACTCGGCGAAAAGCAATGCCAGCATTGCTTCACTACCGGTTTTCTGTGAGGCCGTGGTATCACTCCGATCGAGCCCACCCATACGTGCCGAAGCATGGCTCTCCCACGAGAGTTGTTTGTATTAACGCTTTCTCCCCTTACCTTACCATTACTACTCCAGATCATAATGAAAACTCGCGTACATGTTGTCAGGGATACAGAATAAATCTTTCATCCTGAAAAAATAACTATTCCCGAGGGACAGAAAAATAACTATAACGGAACCGAAGCCGCGGTCCAAAGCTGGTAAGAAATAATTTTGGACTTTGGACCTTGTTGCAAATAGTTAAGATCGGTATCTGCCAGCCAGATTTTATTATAAAATTGGTTGTCTGTAAAGTCGGTTAACAGACGATAATTTTACATGATAACGGCATAAGAAAACAGTGGAAGAGAGGTAGATGCGTCACATGCCTCTCTATCGCTTGTTCCGCGCTCTCGCTTGCACGCTCGGCTCAGGCGGAACGTGACAATGAGTCATGCTTTTTCGTGCGTGCAGCCGTTATCACATCAAAATGAGACACAGACCTCGAAACGACTTGTTAATTTTTTGGAGTCCAGAGGCAGGTACAACAAGTTAATGTTTATGACTTGTGTTAAAAGAGTGTATAATAATACACAGGATGTTACAGAAAGGTATGGTCATAGTTTAAGGTCGTATAGCAGACCTCGTGAATAACGTAAAGCGCTAACAATTTTAGCTAAATTTGTGAAACATAAATCTTATTTTGAAACTGATAAATTAAACTTGAAAATTAACCGATAAAGCTAGTGTTTCATATGGGAGAGAGGTGACATTAATGAAACTATGGATATTTAATTCCAAGGATGTTGATGGAAAGTCCGGATTTTTCTGAAAATAAACCATTGAATTCATTATAACTAATTCAGAATGTGAACCTACACCAGTAAAATCATTTCCAAAATCCATTTTTTTTTAAGATAAATTATTAATTTTTTGACCACTCATAACGCTTCTAAAATTTGACCACACCTTTTTGTAACACCCTATATAATCACTATTTTAAAAGAACTGACCTTTATTTTTATGAGCATATAAATCAAGTTTTAGGAACATGCCACTGTCATTAGATTTCTTTAAATTTTTGCCTCGATGAATAAAGATTGCCTAAGTTATAAATTGCTCTGGTAGCCCACTTCTGCAGCACGAAGATAGATTGATTATCGGCGGCTTTCCCCCACAATGGAATATCAAAAGAAATAACTAAAATAGACTACTCTGGCTGTCTCAACACATGTCAGGTTACGAATTTTTCTAACTGATTCGAAATTAGAAAAAAATCGTGAACTGATTCGTATTGAGAGTGGCAGAGCTCATGCTTAGAGCTGCAGAGCTTAACCGACGAATTAGTTTTATGCATTCAAGAAATTCAGAAAGGGGTAATGTCTTTGTTTGGCAAAAACAAATTAATCAGCATATTAAACAAAAGTGAAAGTTTTTGACTCTGACCCTTTTACTTGAGTAAGAGAATAACTTCGCAATGACTCCATTTTAATAAGCGCTTTCTTATGCCTCTAACGTTAATTTTAATAAAATAGCAATTTTTTTATTAACAGCAAAATTCAAGGCTCGCTATGCCTTTGACTTCGGAGGTGCATCGATAGCTTAGTTGTTGTGTGGAAACCCCACGGGTCTTCTCCTGACCGGGGTCAAACGACAAGGTCGTATGGCGGACTCGGATAGACTAAAACCGATTATAGACTGGAATAGCACATAGCTACTTTTTATCCCGGAAGTTGTACGGTTCCCGTGGGATATTGGGATGCGAATGAAGTCGTGTGCTAGTAGGATATAATTATAATAAGTTTATAATTTTTTTCTCATTTTCTTAAAAAGACAACTCCCGCATTAGGAATATTCCTATGTCGCGGGAGGCTTCACAAACATTCAAACAACGGACACAAAGAACACCCAGACTCGGAACAACTATTTGTGGATCACACTAATGTTTGTCCCGTGTGGGATTTGGCGCGGCGTAGTGGCGAGGTGACCACTTAAACCATTGCGCCATCCGTGTAGTCAAGTTACTAAGATTCCGTTCCAGACATTATCCATCAGCAAAGTTCTCATTTCTATTGTATAAGTTAGAATTTCAGGCATATGCAACAAAATAGAGCTGTCCAACATTTGCCGACGGATTGTGTGAAGAAAAAAATTAAGAGAATCTTTTATGAAGGAATTTAATCTCAACTTGTTTTGTGTTGGATCCGGCATCACAATTTTATCAAATGCTAGTATGTATGTATCCTAGTATAGCTGAAAAACTCCTCAGCTTGATAACAAAGTTCATAAACATTCCATAAACTATGACTGGCCTGTTGGTCTAGTGGTTAGTGAACCTGACTGCTGAGCCAGAGGACGTGAGTTGATTCCCACCCAGGACAAATAATTGTGTGATGAGCATGATCATTTGTTCTGTGTCTGGGTGTAATTTGTTTAGGATAATGTATGTATTTAGAAATATATAAGTATACTAACTTTTAAACTTTCGCGTTCCATGATATAATATAAGTTACGTGTTTACGGGAATTAATGCGATCACGAAAAGGTATTACATACCTCTGAATTACCTGACATTGTTTATACATAATTACCATATATATGTATTTTGGCCAAAGTTAAATCTGTGGGATACCTATTGCCACAATCTAAAAGTATTGAAATGAAATGAAAAATATCTTATCGTCAAATATTTTACCATTTTTTTTTTAGCTGGAGGGATTAACAAGAATACTAGTAATGTGTACCCCACGTTGCTAGTAGTATTCTTGTATAAAAAAAAGAAACTTTGTACAAAACACCTTATTGAAAAAGTGGATATTTTCATCAGCTTTTTAAGGTATTGAAATAATCGATATTTGCTAATCTGACTTTGCATAAATGCGATCGTGACAGGTATGCCACCTCTAAAGCTGAGGGTGGTGGTGTCCTGGTGGCAGTTCGACGTGAACTGCGTCCAAATAAAATAGTTTCCCAATTTGATAACTCTGCCATTGAGCAGATTATTGTAGAGCTCCCAACGCCTCAAGCCAACACTCGTCACATTATTAGTGCTGTATACATTCCACCTCGCTCTAGTGACGCAGTGTACATTGAATATCTAAATTTGATACAAAATATTGTCAGTGATGTATCTGTTGAATCTTTTTTTATTACTGGAGACTTTAATCGCCCGGACATAGACTGGATAGATCAAAATAATCACGTTGCTCCAAGTTTAGTTTCATCGTCAGTTAGCTCCCCCAGACAAACATTAATTAATTTCTTGTCAACCATCAATGGTACTCAGTACAACACATTTAAAAACTCTTTGGACCGAATACTTGATCTGTATATTTCAAATGTTGACTGCGAGGCAGTTTCTTGCAGTGCTATTCTGAATACTGTCCCTCATCATCCCCCGTTTTCTGTGATTACTGGTTTGAATACTGATTTTGTACCCATGAAACGTCAGACATTGCTCACTCATAAATACTTCAAAGCCAATTACGACTACATTAATGAGGAACTTGGCAAACTGGACTGGAAAGCAATACTATCACATCTACCTGCTGAACAAGCCGTCGATACATTTTACGAAATCTTGTATGGTGTGATTAGGCTACATGTTCCCTTGACTCAGTCAAAGAGTTCAAGTTTTCCCATCTGGTTCTCTCCCAATCTAATTCGAATCTTTAAAAACAAAGAACGCGCTTGGCTAAAATGGAAAATATACAGAAATATCTCGCAGTACAACCACTTTTCAAACTATTTTAAGATATTTCAAAGAGAAATGGTTAATTGTTTCCGTGTTTACATAAAGTCAGTAGAAGACAGCATACCCAATAATGTTAAATATTTCTGGTCTTATATTTCAAATAAGAAAAATCAGGCTAACTTTCCTAATAAAATGTATTATAGCAATGTTTCATCAGATAATCCTACAGAGATATGCAACCTATTCTCTTCTTTCTTCTGTTCGGTCTACGAGCAGTCTACTCTAGATCCAGTAAATTGGAAACCTTATGATCAATATTCCGAGCTCTCCTCGTGTCTATCTCATATTTATCTGCCAGAAAACTCTATTCAAAGAGCCCTCAATTCGTTAGATTCTTCCAAAGGTGCCGGTCCTGATGGCATTCCGCCATACTTCTTTTTAAAAACGGTAAACACTATTTCTTACGCTTTGCACATTATATATAATAAATGCCTGCAGGAGTCTGTCTTTCCGCCGGTGTGGAAACAGGCATTCTTAACACCCATTTACAAGAACGGGGACAAAAATAACGTGGAAAATTATCGCCCTATTTCGATTTTGTCCACTTTGTCTAAGCTGTTTGAAAGACTCGTCCACGATGCAGTATATCATCATATTCATCAACTAATTTTACCTGAACAACACGGCTTCGTCAAACGGCGCTCTACTTGCACTAACCTTATGACCTTTGTTGGGTATTTATTTTCAAATATGGATAAGCAGGTGCAGGTAGATGCCGTATATACGGATTTTCAGAAAGCATTTGATAAGGTGGATCACTTGCTATTATTGGAAAAAATTGCTTTCAACGGTATACGGGGTAGTTTGCTTCGTTGGTTTATGTCATATATTTTTAATAGAACACAGAGAGTCGTTATCAATGGATATTGTTCTGACTCCATCGTAGCTAGCTCTGGAGTTCCACAGGGGTCGATATTGGGTCCGCTACTATTTATAATTTTTATCAATGACATAAAACAATGTTTTAAGCACTCGAACTTTTTAATGTACGCCGATGATATTAAAATTTATAAATCATGCAAAAATATACAAGACTGTCAGCTGCTTCAACAGGACTTGTGTAGATTGCATAATTACTGTATTCAAAACAAGCTCTTTCTTAGTCTCCCCAAATGCCACACTATTTCATTCACCAAAAATATAAACAAACTTAACTTTATGTTGTGTTTAGAATGAAACGACCGAGTGCGGGGCAAACACTGGTTTATTGTCTCCGAACTTATAGCTACCCTCACAACAATATTATATTACAACATCTTCCCCATAAAATAATAAAAATTAACTAGTTAACCTTTTTACACATCACATGCAAATTTGACAATGTTTTTGGTTATACATACTATGGTTGTACTATTACTAACTTAGAACATTTTTGTTAGAAACTTATACTAAAACAAACACTTCTTATTGTCTTATACTTTTTTTTTTTTTTTTTTTTTTTTTTTATCTTAAATTTCTTTTTTAGCAATTCGTTGCCGAGCAACCTCTTTGGCTTTGCGAGCTGGTAGTGCGGGCGAGGGTGCCGGACGTATAAAAGTTTCTAGAGGACTTTCGTCCGGTTGTGATTTGCACTCATTATCTTTTAAATCCGCATCCTCACACGCATTACCGAATTGGTCATTATAACACTCCTCATTAAAATGACCCTGATGTACATGTTCATCAGGTTCACATTTGATTAGGTGGCGCCTATTGCGCCTGTATCTTGCCCCAATCTTATTTTGTATAATATATGAACGAGGAGTATCTGCATGGCCGACCACTGTGGCCCTACTTCTCCTCTTGCCATCTACAACAATCACCGAATCACCCTTCTTTAAATTAGGTAATGCTTTACAGTTTTTATCATACAGAAACTTAGACTTATTTTGCTTATCAAGCATAGTTTGGTGTTCTACGGGGTCGACAGGACGAGGCTTTAAAAGTGTAGGATGAACTGGCAATTGGCAACGCAGTCTGCGACCCATGAGTAACTGAGCAGGAGAACTCAAACAGTCTCTCGGCGTATTACGAAAATTAAGCAGAGCTAAGTTAAAGTCTCCTTTACCTCTAATTGACTTAATTAACAATGATTTAATTGTCTGTACAGCTCGTTCGCTTTTCCCATTTGCCTGGGCATAATTAGGTGATGACGTCACGTGATCAAACCCCCATTGCTCTGCGAAACGCTTGAACTCGCGACTACTGTATTGTGTTCCATTGTCGCTTATCAGAACATTTGGGACCCCATGGCGAGAGAATACCTCCTTCATGCTTTCAATGACCATATTAGACGAAATAGAATTCAATTTGCAGACTTCAATATAATTGGAATAATAGTCTACAATAATCAAAAAGTACTTCTTTTTATATTCAAAAATATCTGAGCCTACTTTATTCCACGGTAACTTCGGAATTTCTATAGGTATCATTGGCTCTTTAGCCGGAACGTTTGAGAACTCCTGACAGATTTTACACCGCTTTACATAAAGTTCTATGTCACGAGACATGTGTGGCCAAAACATCACCTGTCTTGCTCGGCGCTTGCACCGATCTATACCTAGATGGCCTTCATGAACAATACTTAACATTTGCGCACGCAAGATTTTTGGTATAATAACCAAATCATGCCTAAATATAACATTATCCACAATAAACAACTCATCTTTGAAAGACCAGTAATCCCTAACTTCATTACTTACATCATACTTATTAGTAGGCCACCCTGAGTTTATATAATTTAAAAGCGCGCTTAACTCAAAGTCTCTTTTGGTTTCCTTTTTTATTAAAGTTAATTTATTATTTGACATAGGCACATTATTGACCACCAATTGTACCTGATACAGGACATTTGTGCTTATTTCTTCACCGTATGAGTCGGGCAGTGGCGCACGACTCAACATGTCTGGTATTTTTAAATACTTGCCTGGGACATAATTCACTACCAAGTCATAGCCTTGTATTCTCAACATCATGCGCTGTAACCGTGCTGGAACGGACATGAGTGGTTTTTTAAATATGCTTTCTAAAGGCTTATGGTCAGAATCTACAACGACACCCCGCTGGCCGTATATATACTGATGAAACCGTTCACACCCGAACACTATGGCCAGAAGTTCCTTTTCGATTTGAGCGTACCTTTTCTGCGCGTCAGTGAGGGTGCGCGACGCGAATTCTACGGGGCGACCGTCCTGCAACAATACAGCGCCTACTGCGAACGCCGACGCGTCTACCGCTAGGCGCACGGGTTGCGCCGGGTTATATAGCGCTAACACTCCGGCACTAGTCACACATTCTTTTAACCTACCAAATGCCGCGCGCTCACTCTCTTCCCAGCGCCATTCATTGTCTTTCTTTGGCAATCTCGTTAGAGGGATAGCTATTTCCGAATAATTTGGAATAAATTTGGATAAATAATTTACGGCACCTAAAAACCTTTCTAAGTCTTTTCTGTCAGACGGAATGGACATTTCTTTGATCGCTTTTATTTTCTCATAATCCGGTCTCATGCCGTTCTTATCAAACACATGCCCTAAATACGTCACCTCCTCAACACAAAATTTGCATTTTTCTTTATTGAATTTTAAGTTGATATCCCTCGATCTTTCAAGTAAACGTTTTAATCTCTGATCATGAATTTCCTTCGAGGAACCCCATACTATTATGTCGTCGATATAATTGTCTACCCCTTCCAGGTCTTCCAGAAGTTGTCGTACTTTTCCATGAAAAACCTCAGAAGCACAATTTACGCCAAACGGAAGTCTTAAAAATTGATACCTACCAAACGGAGTTGTAAAAGTACATAAATCTGTACTCTCCTCATCCAGCTGTATAGCCCAAAAACCAGCGTTGGCGTCCAGCACCGAGAAGTACCGAGCGCCATGTAGGCGTGCAGCTAGGTCTGCTACAGTGGGCAGTTGAAAGTGAGCGCGCTGTACCGCGCGATTTAACTCCCGTGGGTCTAAACACACGCGAATGCCATCGTTCTTTTTTGCTACTAATACCAACGGATGTACCCACCGAGTGGGGTGACTGACCTTCCTGATGACCCCTTTCTGTTCCATGTCCTGTAATTCACTTTTTAACCGATCGCGTAGCCCATGTGGAACTTTCCTCGGGGCACAAACGACGGGTGGAACCGCTTCATCGATTACTATATGATATTTACCAGGTAGACACCCTAAGCCTTTAAATAAATCATTGTAATCAGACATCTGAATTGATCTAAGACGTTTAACTAACCCCATAGTTTCACACGATTCGCGTCCCAATACACTGCTACAGCGCATGTCGGCTATGACAAATTTTAAATAATAAATGTTATCCTTAAAATACCACGGCAAAACACAGACTCCCTTAGTAGGTATCACGTTATGAGTGTACGATAACAAAGGAATGTCTTTCTTTGTTATCATATCCTCGCTAAACCCTAACTCCAAAAATCTTTTAAAAGCTAACACATTACAATCGGCTCCAGTATCTAGTTTAAATTTTTCTTGTCCACTTTTGCACGATAACACTTGAAACCAGTCCTTCGAATTATTTATCTTAGAATCGATTATCGATACGTAGAACGCACCTCCCGTGTCCACATCACTATCATATTTATCGTTACCATCACACTCGACCTCGTACACCCGCCGTACCCTATCACGAGCCCCATTTTTAAAAGATTGAATAGACTTACACATGCACGCGAAGTGTCCTTTATTACCGCATACAAAACAGCTGACCTGCTGCGCCGGGCAACGATCCACGCACAGCGCACGCCCGCAGCCCCTACAGGGCTGGGCGCGCTCCCCCGCTCGCTCCCGGTATGCGCTTCGGGCGCCCGCGCTGTCCTCGTGCGGACGCGTTGTGAACTCGAGCGCTGCTGCCGCCGCTCACTCGCGCGCTCTCTCTCACTATCCCGCGGCGCCTCACTCCAACACTGTCGACGCACGAGACACCCTCAGAAGTACTGGCACCATGACTACCTATTTGCCGTCCGCTTTCTTGTGAAACTTCCTCGGCTTTACAAATTTTTATCGCCTTGTCGAGTGTGAGTTTCTCAGTCCGTAGCAACCGGTCCCTGACCGTGGCCTGTCGGACCCCACAAACAATTCGATCCCTGATCAAACTGTCTTCTAAAGATGCAAACTCGCAGTTCTTGCTAAAAAGACGCAATGCAATCACGTACTGTTGAATCGATTCCCATTCCTCTTGATTGCGGGTAAAAAACTTGTATCTAGTAAGTGTTACATTTGTTTCAGTTCCGAAATACTCATCAAACTTTTTTAACAACACGTTGACGTCATCGCGCTCCTTGTCACTTGCGAATGTGAAAGTTTGATAAATGTCGAAGCCATCTGACCCTATTAGGTTAACCAACAAACTAGCTTGAACACTGGCTGCTTCTTTGTCTACACCTGAAGCCTTCACAAATAACCCGAATTGTTGTCTCCACTTTTTCCAGGCCTCGGCACGGCCGGCCGGCCCACCGGCGCCGTCCATGTTTAAATCCGAAGGTGGTCGGGCGTGTTCCATTTTAATCACCGATTTGTACTTATAATCTGCACGAAAATTTGATCACAACTACTAACGATCACTTTTCTCACTTAGATTTACTAATTTCACTACTTTTCGCTATATTTATGCCAAATAATGATAAACCGCTGTCACCATGTTGTGTTTAGAATGAAACGACCGAGTGCGGGGCAAACACTGGTTTATTGTCTCCGAACTTATAGCTACCCTCACAACAATATTATATTACAACACATACTCCATTAATAATGTACCATTAAATAAAGTAAATTTAGTTCGTGATCTAGGGGTGATATTAGATCCTTCTCTACACTTCGACAAGCACATTGACAATGTAATAAACAAAGCTTATCGTATGTATGGATTTGTCGTAAGATCCTCCCGTGACTTTGTGCGACCCTCCACACTTTTGTTGCTGTACAAAACACTGATACGGTCTCAACTAGAATACAATATACCTGTTTGGAACCCTCTCTATACTAAATATTCCTACAGACTGGAGCTAGTGCAGAAAAAATTCTTACGTACAACTTATTACAAATGTACGCGATCTAGACTACCCTATAATGAGTTGTTAAATCATTTCAATGTTCTAAGCTTAGAATGTAGACGTCTACTTCTAGATGCCATGATGCTACATGGTTTATGTAATAATAGATTTGACTGCACAGCCATCACAAATGAAATATGCTACACGGTACCTAGAACAGTCCATCGGCGAATAGTGCGCCAGTATCAACTTTTTCACTTATCATCATGTAGGACTAATGCTGGTGTCCGCATACCTCTTCGACGCCTAGTAGAGACGTATAACAAATATTTCAATGACATCGACATCTTTGCTTTATCTGAATAACCAATTCAAAAATTGTGCCATTGAACTATTATCCGCTTTGCCAACATAGTGGGCTATCCTGGTTTTGTTTGGATCTGATCCATTTTTATGTACTTTTATAATTTATATTTAGGTATCTGCGCTCTCGCGCATTTGTAACAATGTTCTGACCTGTTTCCTCTTTATACAAATTAATTTGTGTTTGGTAATTTGCGAACAATGGTATGGGTTATGTGTTTACCACTTCGTAAATTTAATGTCATATAGTTTAGACTTTAACATGTAACTGTTTTTTGTTCCAATAAAGAAAAGAAAAGAAAAGAAAGAATATTCGAAATATTAACTTCTGTCTAGGAAAAAAAAGTACAGTAGAACAGTTAAAACTTGTTCTATTTTCTTCCGAAACTCCACAATAATCATGTAAATTGCCAGGCCAATCATTTTAGAAGCTTTAATTACCCAAGTTCATTACGATTTTTAAACGAGTCACGCTCTGTATTTCAACAAAACAATTATACAGTTCGCCTATCACTAGGTATAGCGATATTATCTCAAAATCCAGTGACCTAAATTGTGACTTAAAAGTAATAGACTGTTCGGCCTAAGGACCGAAGTGTGCTTACATCTGGGAGAAATTTGCGGAACTTTTACAAACATCCGAAATCAAAACTTTCTCAGTTGTTCAGTGACGTATTCCAGCGGTCCACTGGAATCTATTGTCTCGCTCACACGTTACTTCCTTCAACATTTTCAACGTGTGACGTTTTTCTTATGTTAAAAAACTTCATGTGTTGTATAATGTCGGTAACTGGTGCCAGAGTGCCAGATAGCAAGCCGTGACCTTATAGACCATATGACCTACATATACGTATATTTCAATTCACTAGCTAGAAATTGCATAGTTTAGTTTCAAACAATAATGTATAAGAACTTTTGGATGTAAATCACAGCAACACGCTGCTATTCGATTGAAATTAATGAGAGCTGTGTAAATACAAAGTTTGAATCAACCAACTTCTATTTATATAAAAAAATATAAACAGGAGTTGTCTCATACTAAGTCATTAATTATAAATGTAGATAAGTAAGTATCGTTTTTTCTGTGAAAAGATTGTAGGAGGAAAATCGCGCTCTTTTAAAACAGGGTATTATTTCGACAAGTAAAAACTTCCGATGTGTTGTTTTACTAGCTTTGCAAAGCAATAAGTGATCGTAAAGAAAAAAGTATCGCGTATCCATCATTTCATTTTTGCCGGATAATCCAGCGTTTGAACAATTTTTTTTAAAAGTTGACATTAACATCATATTTATTTATAGCTGCGTGAATTAAGAACCAATCTCAAAATCAGGAAATAAAAAAGCTCTAAAAGCCACAGACGTTTCTTCTACCGTTTTTGATACAAAACAATCTAAACCAATTTTGATTCGGTGTCAGAGTCCGCAATAAACCTACGGGTAATTTGCAGAAAAAAATAAAAACACGTCTTTTTCAGAATTTTATTCCGCGTCGAATGAGCCGTCGCCGTCGAAAAATCGTTAGAAAAGTCAGAAAATTATGTTTCTGACTTTTCTAACGATTTTTCGCAGATATTACACTTCTCGACTAGACTAAAGGCCGCAATACAAATTATACAAACTCTTTCCAAATTTAAAACTGGATCAGAATATAATAGTACTGTAATTTAAAATATAGAATCATCTAAAGAAAGGAAAATAATTACAGTAAGACCTTAATATTTCATCTATTTGGTGATGTTTTGTCCATTCAAAAAGTTGTCAAATCAAATCAAATGAAATCAAAATCATTTATTTCAATGAAACCCATTAAATATATTTTTGATTTCGTTTTTTTTTTATTTGGGTCAACAAACAATTGTACAAAATGCTTAATATAAACTCATGGTACTAATAGATAAGTTTTAGGTAAATGTACCACCAACATCGTTGTCTACATAACACTAAGTATTACAGAGTACATTTCATGTGTGATAACTACATAATGTGATACATTTAATTTTATAAAAAGAATGTTACAAAATTGGTTGAAGACAAGAAGGTAATCTTGAGTCAGCAGCTATAGCATTGAATTACTCTCCTCTCTCAAATATCTCTGTTAGCATCTCAACCACGCATACCTTAAACTGTGCAGGTGACAGTAGAAATAGATCGATGTTTGTGAAATAATGGTTCGTCGAATTGGAGTAGGAGTCAGTCAGACTAAGTCAGTCGTATAGCTACTTGCATGTTCCAAAAGTAGATCCTGTGGAGAAGAACAGGCAAGAAACTCCAAGGACACTCTTTTTCAACATCTTTTTTACAACTCTTTGGTTACATTGCTTATAAGCGCAAATTAAATGTGAGGACAATGTAATGTTTTGTTCTAAACTATTTACAGTTGCGCACACTACTACTATACGTAAGTAATAGCAGTTCGGAGATGACCAGCCACAACCAACGGCACTCGTTCACGAGCATGACGCACGAGCCAGCCAGCGTCCACTTCAACCATATCAAAGGGAGCCGAACCACTAACCAAAGGCTTTCTTATAAGAAATTGCTTTCAGCAATAAGGCCGCCCTTTGTATATATTAAACTGATATTCTATTTTTATTTCCATTTCTAGTCTATTTTTATTCTAGCCTCGTATAGTAGTGTGTATACTCACTGGCATTGAGTGGCACGGCGGGCGCACGCGCGTGATACGCTCCCGCGCCGCCCGCGTACGCCGCGTGCCGCCCGTACCCCGCCACGTTGGCGGCTACCCGCTGCGCGCGCGCATTGCCGCTCGGATCTCGCGCCCGCGCACCCCGCAGTCTGTGGCGTTAACTGCAAACAAAGTACGAATATATTATAATCTAAGTAACTTACATAAACAGGAATGAGAGTACGATGAAGATAAATTAC